>PVIW01000638.1:0-431282 GCA_004026585.1 Noctilio leporinus
CACTGAAGGCCTATTCCTTGTATTCATATACTTGGTTCTGTTTTGCTTGTTGTTAGTTTTGCTCATTATTGTCCCATAATGGGTGAGATCATATGATATTTGTCCTTCACTGACTGGCTTATTTCACTAAGCATAATACTCTCCAGTTCCATCCATGTTGTTGCAAAGGGTACAAGTTCCTTCTTTCTTTCTGCTATATCGAATTCCATAGTATAAATGTACCAAAGTTTTTTGATCCAATCATCCACTGATGGGCATTTAGGCTGTTTCCAGCACTTGGCTATTGTAAATAGTGCCGCTATGAACATAGGTGTGCATAGGTTCTTGTAAATTGGTGTTTCAGGATTCTTTGGGTATAGTCCAAGTAGTGGAATTGCTGGATCAAAAGGCAGTTCCATTTTTAGTTTTTTAAGGAAACACCATACTGTTTTCCACAGTGGCTGCACCAGCCCAAATTATTTTAAAGTCAAACTACACAGACCCAGTGTAGCAGACCCAGTGTTGGGTCCTGAGGGGATGTGAAATTGAGTTGATTCATCCATTCATTTATCCAGCACATACTTGCTGAGAATAGGTTTGTGCTCTTTCCCATGCTGGAACAGATGCTGAGAATGGGGTGTTAGAGAGGATGGACACAGATAAGTCCATTGAGAGGTCCAATACGCATAGAAAAGAGATGCAAAAGACCCACAGGAGTTTAGAAGAGATAGTGGTTCTTTACCTCTGTAAGGAATCAAGATTTACAGGCCAGAGGCAATGTTTGGGTGAACCTTCAAGCCTGTGAACAGTTTCAGAGTGAAGACCTTTCGAGGCTAAGGAATGGTGTAAACAAAATGATCATACATATTGGTAAGGGGGTTGGGAAACAGAGAGCACAGAGGCACATGGCGGGCGAGGGAAGGTGTTGTAGACAATGCTGAGCGCGCAGGGGAGGGTCTGCATGCTAGGCTAAGGACTAGGAACTTCATGCTACAGTCACTTGGGAGCATCGCAGGAATGATCTGATCAGAATTGTGCACCAGAAAATTTAACCGAGTTGCAGGCTGCGGATAGAATGGATTGGAGGTGGGAAGCTTTGGAGACAGCAGTCCACTTAGGAAACCATCACAAAAGTTCAGGCCAGGGATAAACAAGGGCCCACGGCAGGACTGCGGCAAATACGCACCGGAGAAACATTCATTATTAAAAGGGAAAATCAATGAGCTTGTGGACCGTGGATGTCTTAGGCTGTGCTCCTCGGGCCCTTAGATTTATCTTTACTGGTTAGGGCTATGTGGGAGAGAGATTTGTATGGTTCAGGTCCCAGGCGGGAAACAGAATCTAACTGATTCTGTTCGCAGAGGTGCGGGTGGGGTGAAGGACACCAACAAGGGTGGCGAGGCGCCCCAGAGAGTAGCTGGAGTGGGAACTGTTAGCATCCGTAAGGAGAAAACAGTGTTACCACTTCCCAGTGAGAGCTGGAACGGTGGAGGACAGTCAAGGGAGCAGCAGAAAAAGACTTGACCTCTCTCTGTTGCTCTCCTTTGGTCTGCTGGTTCTTGTCATTGGCCACACTAAACTGAAAAGGTGACTAGGGAATGCAGTTACATGGGTGGGCCTCTCAGGGTGCAGAGCAGGGGAAAACATGGGCAGATACATATATCGGGGGAAAATAGAGAACAACTAAATACAACACTAAAATGTGCCATATGTTCCATGGTATATAGTGTCTTGGAGCTTCTTAAATCCTGGGGCTTTCTAACGGAGGGGGTGTCACCAGAAAACCTGATTCCAATATCATAGTCCACACACACTTGATACTAGTAATGAAAGCTAAATAATGAAAAGATGAGGGTCAGGCTTGGGTACGTAACTTAACTGTGGACTCAGTTTGTCTGTAGAACAGTGATATTAATTCCTGCTGTGTCTACTCTGTAAGGTAATCCTGAAAACAGAGTTGCAAACCTGTACTTTAGATGAACGTTTGGCCTAAGTCTCTAGAAAGGTATGAAGGATTGCTACTGTTGTTGGGATGATTTTTTTTTTTTAGTTTGGTGCTCCTCGCCCTCAGCACAGTGTCTCGCCAGGGAAGGCTACGCAAGCAGTATCTGTGGCATCTGTGAACTTGACATCTGAACACCTACACCCCTTGATTCATGCACAATCTCTTTCAATCAGCTTTGTTACTGGGGGACATTTTACCTTCTCCAACATTTTCCACCCTTCTTCCACCAGAAAATATTAAGACCATTCAGAATTAAGATAATCAGAAACTATTAAACTTCACTCTATCAAAGGACAGCTCCTTCTTATGTTCTTACAGTGAGGCATTGTTAGCAGCTTTGACCAAGTATCCCAGGCGGGAAGTGACATTCCTTACTTGAATTTACTAGTTTCCACTCACAACTTAAACTTGTCGCATACAACTGTGATTTGGAGGAGGTGGCAGTTGGAAACATGAAAAGCCCTCCCAAGCTGAATAAAATCTTCAAATCCCATGTGTGAAAAGACTTAGTTCCTGTATTGTTATCGACCTTCTTGGTCTGGCCCTTCGGGATAGGCCCTAAATGAGATATTTGGCGGGTTCCATATCTAATACTTATGATTTTGCTTTCAGATCTCTGATTTTACTGAAGTACTTAGGTGAAGTGCAGACAGAGAGCTCCCCGCTGGGAAATCATTTGAGGGAAATTCTGTGTATTGCTGCAGCAAGAACAGGGGGACACCTGTGTTCTCAGGGGTGCTCCCTGTGGGCTTGTCCTGGACATCAGCATGAGTAACTCCCTCCTGAACCCTGGGCAGTCCCTAAATGCTTAAGTGGTCTGCTGTCCTCTATGCCAGGGGTCTGCTGATACCATTGCTTTCAGAGCTGAAAGGCCTGAAGAAAATGTGTAAGCAGCTAAAGGAGCTGTAAGTGTGGAGCATGGAGAAAAGATAATTTCTCTATGACATCAGGGTGATGATTTCACCCTGCAGCCACTTCAGGGAGTGAGGGGGCAATCTCCTCCAAAGAGGACACCTCCTTGTCACAGCTCTGCCCCTCCAGGCCTAGAGTAGTCGTCTGTATTAGGCTGGCTGTGTGATCAGCGCTCCTCAAAGTGTGGTCCACAGTTCAGCAACAGCAGCATCACCTTAAAACTCATCGAAAGTGCAAATTATGGGCCTTGCCCACACACTTACTGAATCAGAATCTGGTGTGTGGAGGGTGGGGCTGAAATCCATGTTTTAACCCTAGGATCCTCCTAGGGTTTCTTGCGCACTTGGGAGTTTGAGAAGCACTGGTTTAGAATACAGATATTGTTTTGCTGAAGAATGTGCAGACCTTGAGAGTAAAATCATATGCAGAGAGGGGGCAGTAAGTTTGTCTTCACTCTCATCGGTGTAACAGAATTGTACACAGAATCGCACTTTTATGGTCATTGCCGGTTCCTCCATCTTCCAGGCCTCCTTTCCTAACCCACTTTTTCTTACATTTGCTTACATTCAGCTCTGATGGTCCCAAAGAAGCTGAGGTTCACTCTTCCTTCCTTCAACTCCAGTTTGAATCTGCAGTCTTCAAGGCTGTCTGAATGGCAATCCAATTTCCTCACCTCAGTTCTCCAAGCTACGGCGTTTCTCTGGTCGTTCTCCTTCCTGGCTCAAAGGCCATGTAAAATCTCCATAAGACCTTCTTGTTCCCCCTCTTTTAAGTTTTTCTTTTTCATATACTCTACCTTCTTCATCTGAAAAAAACAAACAAACAAACAAAAAACAAAAAACCTTTCCTGACAACATTTTATTTCTTATTCTTTATATCTTTGGCATCATCCTGCATTGCTCTTCATAAGAGTTTTAAGATGTGGTGTCCTCTCCCTTCATCTCCAGTCATTGTTGGGGTCTCATTTTAAACAACTCAATTTTATTCCCCACCCCATCCCAAAATGGGCGACTTCTAATCTCTTTAGTTTTGTTGTACTGGGTGGAGGAGCATATGTACTCAGGTACTATAATAAAGTTGCCAGGTTTGGGTTGGAAGAAAATATAGCCTATGCTGGCTGTACAGTAATGGGAAGGATGGGAGGTTCCTACGAGCAATCAACAGGGTCCAACAAGGCTTAAACTCGAGGTAAATTTATTGAATTCCTGAACACTGAATAGTGTGTGCATTTGGTGCTCAGGGGTAGGACTGTAACATATAACGGTATAATTAGAAGCAGGATAAGGCTCCACCGAAAAGAAAAACCCTCTGCTGGCAGACCCCAATGACTAATTAGGCATGCTCCTTTGCACCAGGTAGACGCTTAAGAAAATCCTTGTGAAACGAAGAAAATACCTTTCAGACTAACATGCCTTTGATGATTACATATGCCTTTTCACCTACCTGCTGGGCACCTGGGTGTCCACAGCATGCGTTTGGCAGTGGCTCTGTGCTGCGAGGCTGAGTGCACCCATGCTGCCTGTCCTGCTTGTCTTCCTTCTGCTTCTGGGATGATGGGGCAGCAGTGGGATGGAGTGTTACTGGAAAATGTGAAGGAGACACTTGGACTGGAGACAAAAGGAGAACTTGTAAACATATTAGTCTTGGGGGAAATCTTATTGCAAGTTGCTCCAGAGGATGTAGGTAGAGAGAAAAAAAGACCAAAAGAAACGATAAGGAAGGAGAAATCAAGTTTTAAAAGCAAACAGAAATTATAGGTTAGATGGACAGGTTTCTTTCGTTAATAAACCTAATGACCCAAGGAGTTTCTGTTGACTATTAACAACTATTTGTAAAATCTAAACAGAGAGTAAAAATTTAGTAGGTACAAAGTACTTATCTGACCCTTTATTGGTCGTCTCTGGATTGGCAACTAACATAGCCACGTGAGGCCCACGTGGAGTAGCATAATGAGGAGAAAGGACTTAGGTCCAGGCCCAGCTTTACCATAATCAGAATGTACGATCCTTGGCAAGCTCCTTCCCTTCTTGGTGCTCCAGTTTCTTGTCTGTAAAATGAGTAGTTTAGATGAGGTTGGTGGTTCTAAATATGTGATTCCTGAACCAGCAACATCAGCAGCTTGTGGGGACTTGCTAGAAACGCATGTTTCTACTGCATCAGAAACTCTGGGGTGGGGTCCAGCAATCTCTTTTAACAAGCCCTCTAGATGATTCTGATGCATGCTCAAGTGTGAGACTCACTGGACTAGTCATTGTGTTCCTATAAACAAGTAATTGCAGCACACGGTAAGCAGGTGTGGGAAACAGGTAGATGTTGGTGCTGTGCTCTAGGCCACCAACTCACAACTGCTCAGTCCTTGGACTGTTGTAGACTGCTCTACATGGATTGGGCTGAGTCACAGGCCAGATGACCCAGGGAGGGAGGCAATGAGTGCATGCCCAGAGCACTTGCACGATAGGGCCATTCACCATCATTTATCTTTGCATGGAAAAAATTAAAAACCTGATACCTGATGTTTCCAGAATAATATTAAAGTGATTCTCACAGGAAAAATCAGAACTCTGTCAGACATTTTTATATTTTGTTTATAGTTTAGAGACTTTTTAAAAAAGATTTAATTTATTATTTTCAGAGAGAAGATCAGGGAGGGAGGAAGAAATGGAGAGAAACATCAGTGCATGGTTGCCTTTTACCTGCCTCCAGCTACAGACCTGGCTGGAGACCTGGCTTGTAACCTGGTTATGTTGCCCTAGTTGGGAATCAAACCAGTGACCTTTGGGTTTGCAGGCTGCTGCTAATCCACTGAGCCACACCAGCCAGGCCTGTAGTTTAGAGCCTTTAAAATTTTTCTTTTTAATTATAAGGGTAGAGTATTTAAAGTTTTCTATCCTGCCTTTCTCCTTGGTTTTCCTTAAGGTATTTTGTAAGTCATTTACCATATTCCATAGACTCTAAGAAGCCATCTTTTTACCTCTGTGGTTACAATGGATGGCGCCTTAGATCCAATGAAATATGGTATTTTGTTGACACAGTTGATGTTCCTTGGAAGTCATTCTACCAGTATGTCAGGCTTTCTCCCACAGTCTTTTTTCTGATGTCTGAAACTCTCTGATAACCCCTGTTCAAAGTTAGAGTTCATGGGCAGTGTGCACCATGGTTAGACCTTCTGACAAACTCAAAACAGAAGGGATTCACTTGGTTGCTTGTAGAGCTCCCCTGGTTACAGTGGTCCCTAAGTTGTTCAGTGCTGGAACGAGCAGCTTCCTCTGCGCAGCTTGACCACTTCCGGGCAATGATGCATGTTCTAAGAGACAGTGTAGTGGGTGGGTAGATGCATAGCTTCCCCTCAAGGAGCTGGGCGTTCCAGTGGAGACAACAAAAATGTCAACAAACAGCTTTTCATGAAGATGGAGACCAAAGCGAAGAAGGAAGCCCCTGCCCCTCCCAAAGCTGAAGCCAAGGCAAAGGCTTTGAAGGCAAAGAAAGCAGTGCTGAAAGGTGTCCACAGCCACAAAAAAAAGAGAAGATCCGCATGTCACCCACCTTCCAGTGGCCTAAGACACTGCGGCTCCAAAGGCAGCCTAAATATCCTCGGAAAAGCACCCCCTGGAGAAAGAAGCTTGATCATTATTCCATCATCAAGACCCCCCTGACCACCAAGCCAGCCATGAAAGAAGATAGAAGACAACAATACACTTGTGTTCATTGTGGATGTCAAGGCTAATAAGCACCAGATCAAACAGGCTGTGAAGAAGCTCTATGACCTTGATGTTACCAATGTCAATACCCTGATCAGGCCTGATGGAGAGAAGAAGACATGTATGTTCCACTGGCTCCAGACTATGATGCTTTGGATGTTGCCAACAAAATTGGGATTATCTAACCTGAGTCCAGCTGGCTAATTCTAAATATAAAAAGTTTATACTGTTAAAAAATGTCAACAAACAATAAGAATGTAATATTCTGAATGCTATAATAGAGGCAAACATAAAGTTCTAGAGAGAGGAAAAATGTTGTCTATATTGCCTGGGTTTGCTGGGTGTGACTTCACAGAGTAAGTGACATTGCCTGGATCCTGAAGACTAAGGAGGTCACTAAGTAGAAAAGGAAAACAAGCACAGCATGTTTAAAAGCACTTAGGGTACACTTACAGTGAGTGAGTTTTATAGTGTGTACATTATACCCCAATAAAGCTGTTCTTCATAACATGTTTTAAAAGAAAGTGATTAAAGCCTAAAATGAAAGGTGCATTTGAGAAATGAGGAGGAAATCCTTGTGACCAGCAAAGAAGGTGCTTGTGTGAGTGGTGACAGAGGAGACAAGACAGCGTGGATGTAGTCAGATTGTAACGTTTTGTGGGTCGTACTGAGAAGTTCAAGTGATTGGCAATTTAGAAGAGTGTCGAGTAGAATGCAGAGATTTGGAAGTTGGCTGGATAGACTGTGAAGCTATAGGACCTGTTGCTATCAACCAAAAAAAGCTCCTGTCATTTGGCACTAAATGTAACTCTGATTTTCTTGGCAGCTGGGGGTAGGAGGCTGTGTCCTGAATTCGGTAGCCTTTGTTGACTGATAAAGCGAAGCATGTCAGTTTGTTCAAAGGAACTAGTGTAAAGGGCCCATGGACATGTACAACAGGGTGGAGACTGACTGTGGGAGTGGGCGATGGGGCAACGGGGTGAGCAACGGTAAAAATTGGGACAACTGTAATTGAACAACAATAAAATAAAGTGTAAAAAGTGAAATAACATCAAAAAAAAAGCAAAAGGAAAAAAAGTGCAAATTAGTTTCCTAGCACTATACTTGAAGGAATTTCTCATGTGCACCTTAATATCAAGGTCTGTGAACAACACAGTTTAAAGTAATTTCATACATTTCAAATTTCTTTACACTAACTCCTGAATCCACGAGGATGTCGACTGTGTGGCTCATGTCTGTAACTCTGGAAGTCGGGGCTCGGTGAGTACTCACGGAAGAACTGCACGACTCTCAGAGGCAGGGGGAGGCTTAGTGCTCAAGCCCTTATTTCCTGGAGAGAAGAGCGGTTCTGCACTCAGTCATTGAGGCCCTGCAGGGTGGGCAGTGTCTTGGCGATAATGGTGGAGAGACAACAGAGACGACACTGCAATGAACTCATCATGGGATTTTGGATTAGGTTCAGCTGCAAATAACAGAAAATTCGAAATAATAATGGTGTTAATACATAATGGATTAATTTTCTTTCTTTTTTTTTAAAATTTTATTGTTGTTGGGTTAATTTTCTCATGTATTTTCACAAAGTGAACTCACCCATGTGACCAGCAACCAGATTTTAAAAAACCAACAGAACATTACCCAGAAGCCCTCTTGTGCCTCCTTCCAGACACTAGCCCTACCCAAGGGACACTACTATCTTGACCTCTAACATGTAGAGTAGTTTTTGTCTGTTTTTGGACTTTGTCAAATGAAATCGTTAGTATGTACTGTTTTTGCCTGGCTTCTGTTTTAACCTCTTTTTATTGCAAAATCATGCATAGGAACAGAAAACTATAAACAAATGTGTTTTTAAATAATTCTTATCAGGGTTATATATAATGAATTTTTGAACCTAGGTCAAGAAATGAAACCCAGGGGCCCCTGCATGCTGCATGTGCGGCCTCAATTCCATTCCCCTGAAAGGAATCACTCTGCTGGCTTTAGAACGAGCATTTCCTTGCAATTCTTTATAGTTTTATCACCCAACCCCGCATCACTAGACACTAGATTTTAATCTTGCTCATTAAAAATGTTGTGTCATTTAAATCTCCCTTAATCTGCTAGCCACCCTTTCCTTCCTATATTTTTCCCACAGTTTATCTGTGGAAGAGACTGTGTGTACCATTTGACTCATTGAGTTTCCCACAGCCTGGATTTGCTTACTGTACACTAATGGTGCAATTTAACATAGTGCCCTGTTCTTCGTATTTTCTATAAAGTTGGCAGCTGGATACAGAGGTTCTACAGACCTGGGTTCGATCCCACTGGCAAGACTGTGGTGTGGCATTCTTTTATCAGAGGGCACCTAATGTTTGGTTATGTCTCCTAATTGTGACACTGCAGCTGTGGGTACCCAATGCCAAGATCCTCTCATGCGACTGGAAGTTGCAACATGGTGGTGTTCTAATTCTGTCACTTCTTATTCATTTATAAGTGGCAATACTTTTGATAAAGAGATATTTCCTATCACTGACAACTTTTTTACTCAGAGATATAGCCAGGTAGTTTGTGAAAGCCAACAGTGCGCATATCTTCCCAACTCCATGTTCATCAATGTCATGTTAGTGGCTTGAAATTGGCCATGGTAGGAGTATTTGCACCATGGAAATTGGCAAATGAGGCAAATCAGAACTTTCTCCCAAGGAGCCAGTTGTTAAACTTTCACAAATACACAACTGGATACTGTTCATATAGGAAAGGCAGGAGAAATAGTTGAGCTTACCAGCTTTTAAGATAATAAATTGTTTCCCTAGCATCCTCCAAAGATAACCAAATAGGTTTCTTTATGTATCATTAGGAATTCATAGAGTTAAACATATTGGATGAATTTCAATCCAGTTCTCTCACTCTTATTGAGGCTCAGATTGTCCCATCTTGGGCCAGGGTACAGATCTGATAGCTGGGGCTCTAGCAGTTATTTGTGCTCATGTGTTTCAGTTTCTAGCTACCATCTTCATATTTGTTTTCCATTTGTCTCACCTGTTTTATATTCTTTTCCCTATTATTGTTTGCCTTATTTTGAATTAATCAACTACTTTAAATTCAATTTATTGAGGTGATATCGGTTTCCAAAACCACACCAGTTTAAAGTGTCCAACTCAACAAAACAGTATCTGCACACTGCTTATCCATTTTTCCTTCTTGGAACTTAATTATATATTCTTTTACTGTTATTTTAGTGGCTAGCCTAGAAATTACTATATATATAATTGACTTCTTATAGATCCAGGCTGCTTTAAAAAAATGTTTCTTTTTAAAAAAGATTTAATTTATTATTTTTAGAGAGAGGGGAAGGAAGAAAGGCAGAAAGGAAGAGAGACATCAATGTATGGTTGCCTTTCACCTGTCTCCAGCTACAGGCCTGGCTAGAGACCTGGCTTGCAACCTGGTTATATGCCCAGGCTTGGAATCAAACCAGCAACTTTTGGGTTTGCAGGCTAGCACCTTATCCACTGTGCCACCAGCCAGGGCCAGATTGCTTTTATCTTTTTAGTTTCACGGCCTTAAGCATAGTTTTCCATCTTCAAGGTCACCTCATGGTCCCAATGGCTGTTAGAGATCCAGCTATCATATCCATGTCCCTGGCAACAGGAAGAAGGAAAGAGGAGAAGGCAAAAAGGAGCATCCCATTAAAGAGCTTTCTTGGGAATTTATTCCCATGACTTCTTAAATCCTAATGGGCACCTTTATCTGAATCAAGGCAGACTAGAAAATGAAAATTTTTATTTAGGCACAGTACCTGGTCTCTGCTACTAGAGAGGACGAACAAAATGCAAACTTGATAGACAATGAGCAGCTGCTGCCTTGCTTTCTCTCTTTAGACCTGACCTGAAAAAGCAAGCAGTTGAATTAAATAACACCTAAGGCAGTTTGAGAATTCTAAGTAAAGTCAAAAATACTTTTATCTCTCTGCCTTCTTAAGAATTTAAAAGCACAACAACAATAAACTTAAAAAAAAGAATTTAAAAGCAAATAAGCACATATTTTTTCCTTAATTAAAATTCTGTTACTCATCTGAACCTTTCTAAAACTCATTTTTATGCCATCAAAATCTGATAGAAAACTGAACAGTTGAACAAGGCTCTGCACCTGGCTCTAGGAAAGAATAATGTCTTATTCCATCTCTGTTCATCTTCTACAATAATCTGTATTTTGTCATCAAAAGATATTTGAGGCAAGAGATTCTTTGCATAATTTGGACAAAGTTTATTAGAGTAGCGTTGCCCAAGTGTTTCAGGAATGTGGTAGTATTAGAGCGACACAGCAATCTGTCTGCGGACGGGGATGGATGGTGTAGGTACAAGTACACTGAATTATAGACTGAGAACTGCAGGGCCCAGAGGGACCTCACACGTCCTTTTATCAAATCCTTTCATATCCTGGGTAGACTCACTAAAGCCCATTCTAGGAGATGTTGTTTAATTTTTTTTCCCATATGACCTGATTATCATTTAATTCTTAAAAAATCAATCTCGTTACCGTTAACCGAGATGTCACAAAGGTTATAGGTGGCTCATGGAGAGCTATCTCAGGCAGTGCTGCCCTAGCTGCTGCATAAAAAAGCTGATGAAAGTGGCATTGTCCTGAGAGCACTGTGCTGGCAAGGGGACCAAGAGAGACAGTGCCCTCCAGCCTTCTCTCACGCTGTCCGCACTATTGGTGGGGTTGCAGGGCTCTCTTCAGTGGGGCTGATCTGGCTCTGGGTCTTCGTGTAGGTTATGATGGTGGTGATGACTATCCCTTGAGTTGTGGAGAGTGCTTCCTTATATAGCGTCCCTACGCAGCCGCCTTGTGAGGCAGGCAAAGCAGAGAATATTGATATTTTGGGGAGAGGCCTACTTTATATGCAGGTCAAATCTCCTTGTTCTACAAATGTGGGAACAGGCCCCATGAATATAACTAACATTCCTAAAATCTCTAAGTTAGCTAGAGGAAAAGGTTCCTAGGTTGGTCCCTGAAAAACAGCTAAACTGAAGGGTATAATTTGTAAATGAATGTTGTAGAGTAACGCCATTGAGTTTGGTCTAACTCTAATCTCTTAAGAACAAACAGACTTTCATTATTTACGTTTCTTAGAGGTGTGTTACTCATGTAAGGAGAAATAACCACAACTCTTAATGAAGCTAATGTGTGATGAAATATTTTTAAAATTGTTTTCTGGGGGTTGTCCCTGAACCAGTTCTTTCTGGCTAATGCTAACATTATCTACATCTTGCACTTCAACTGATCTGGACCACTGTGCCCAAATAACACACTATACTTAAAATCTCAAAGATTATGTTAGAATTAGATGTTGAATGGCAAATCAAAATAAAGATATTCAAAAGAATTAAGATACAGTTAAGAAATCATTGGTATCATTGTGAATGAGATTTGGGGTGTTTGTCTGATTGTTAACTTTGTGTCTCAGAGAGTTTAAAGGTCACTTCTCTTTTTGAGCATGGATAACTGCTATGGAATAACCAGAAACCACCGGGAGACACGAGTCACTTCATCTGCCTGAAGGCACAGCTTCCTCATCTGTGCAACAAAGGCATTCTGACTATCTAGAACATAGTGACTGCCAGCAGTCACTATCAGGTATTTTGTTTCCAACTCTGCCTTTTAGACTGGGCTCAGCAGGAATGGCTCATCTGTTCCACATCACATCAGCTGGATGGCTCAAGGGTTGGAGGAGTTAGTTGCAGGATGGCTGACAAGCTGGTGTTAGCTGCATGCTGGGAATTTAGTCAGGTTAGGGACTAGGGACCTTGGTCCCTGTTCATGTGACCTGAAGTTTCTTATAGAATGGCAGCTGAGTTCCATGGACAAATGTCCTAAAAGAGAGAACCAGATGGAACCTATGTTGCTTTTTTATGACTTTGCCTTAGTATCAGTAGCAGAGTAAAATGCTTGTCCCTGGCAGTCCTGCTCCTCACTTTCTTAGCTCTAGAAGAGGCCCTCTTTCCCAGGTTTTCAGAGAACATTGCCTTTAGGAGCTTCTTTGGATGCCATTTGGAGCTCTGTCCATAGATGGGAGAAGGAGAGGAAGGCAGAATAAACCAAATAGGGAGTCTTAAAAAGTGCTGGTGCCTGGATCTGCATGTTTAGTCCACACCTTACATTGAAGCTCCGCTTCTTAGCCATCTCTCCCCACTGGTTATGGCTCTGCCCTGTGTGAGGGACACCAGACAAACCGAGTTTGCCTTGTATTACATGGGCCTCTACAGAGTCTAAAACAGTCACCATCTACCCTGATATGTCTGATTTTTCCCCTCTGAAACAATGCCTTTGTGGACCAGAGGACACATGCAGTTGATCACTATAGAACAAAACAGCTCCTGAAGAGTTTTAGATAAAGCTGTTGTGCCTCTCAGGTCCACATCCTCATGAAAGGCTGGTGCTAATGTTTCCAGAGCCCCTGTAGGAGCTGAAGGAGAACCCCATATTTTTCTGGGTTTGCTGGACATGTTTCCTTTGCTGATTTAGGTTCAGATTTTAAAGTTTCAGGACAGTTTGTGAGCAATCTAGACGTGCTTGCCGCATGCTATGAAGGTAGCCCACCACAAGACAAGCAGAAACTTTTCATTAGTCTTTCAGGTAATGTTGAGTAGCTATATTCAGTCGTCCCAGACTGGGACTCAGTCTGTGTCCAGGATACAAAGATACCTTTCCCATCAGTGACTTGCATTGTATCAGAGTTTGGAAAAAAACACAGATCACCCAATGGACCCCTCTGTGGATGAGCAAATGATGCATAGTTACACCTATTGCTGTTTCTAATGTATTATCCGCTCTAACTGGTCATGCAGATTAAAAACCAATTCTTCTCTCTTAAAATAATTGTTCCCGAGGAAAGGAAATTTATAAGCTTAGCTAAAAGCCTTCTACCCTCACAGCCTTGGTTCCCTTCTCTGTAAGGTGAAGGTAATGTCCTCAGGATATTGAGAACATATTTCAAGATCCAGGACAAGTGAGGCTAGAGTCATAGGCTGAGCTAGGAGTAGGATGTTGGCATGTTTACCCTCAGCCTCCTAGCCAGGTCTCACCCCCCACACACATGAAGTAGAAAGAATCCTTCCTTGCCTTTTCAGAACCATGTAATATAATTATTCTGATTACTATGGAGAGCACTTACTACTAAACATGGGGATTCATTTTCTGTAATGCTGGCGTTCCACATCAAGAGCCTTTTAGGCTCAATTAGCTTCATGTAAGATAATGGAGGGCAATTGAAGTCTGTATTTTTAAATAGGCAAGCAGTTGTTTAGACATCTTTTGTTTTTGTTATGGGAGAAATAAGTTCTGGGTGAAGGTGCTTAGGTAAAAACAATCTTCATAATCAAAACATTGCATAATTAAGTTCTGACAGCAATAACACTGGGCAGTCAACATTCAAATAGCAACACAAACGTAAACTAATGATTCACAGGGTAAGAATTGTAAATACTGATAAGCACGTGCAAACACATTGAACTTGCCTTGTAATCAAATAAACGCAAACACATTTTTTAAAGTGATGAGATACCATTTTGTTCCCTATGAAATTAGAAAAGGTTTTTGTTTTGTTTTTTTGGTGAGTCTGTGTGATAGTACCCAGGTTAGCAAAGGTGAGGTGAAGTGGGTACCTGTACATGCGCAGTGAATTGGTACGCAGACTGCTCCTGGCATGCAATTTAAGTCATGTGTCAAGAGTGCTTTGACTCAGGAATTCCACTTTTAGAAATTTATTCTAAAACGTAATCAAGGAGGCAGATGTTGCTTTATGTACACAGTTGTTGATCATAGCGTTATTTAGGGAGAATTGGAAGTAAAGTGTCTAAAAATAGGTGAATGGTTAAGTCGACTACAGTACATCTTCAGGAAGGAGCACCCGCAGCATTCCGCGATCAGGCTTCTGAAAACAGTTAACGCGGAAAAGTGTTAGGTTTGATGTGCAGTCAAAAGAATGGACTACAGGATGTAATACAACAATAATAAAATAAAATAAAATAAAAAAAGAGTGGACTACAGACCTCTATGTCAGAGAGTTTATTTTGTAAGAAATAAAGTAAAAATAAATAGGAAAAAATGGCAGTGTATGGTAAGTGTATGGCTTTTCTTCTCTAAGTGTTTCTGTATTTTCTAACTTTTATGCCATGGTGTAATCAGAAAAAAAAATAAGCATTATATTTAAAAAGAAAAGAAAAGCCCAAGGAGGGCTGAGGTAGATTCATTATGGTAGTTAGAGTAAAAGTGCTTGGGGAAGACTTAGAGGTCCGCCTTGCCTTCCCAGAGCAGCCCAATGACTTTTGTATAAATGATGCGGAGCCACTGGGGATAAGCGAAGTCCAGTACACGTGAGCACACCTTTCGCCGGATGTATTCACCTTGCGCTTCCCCACAACCACTTGCGGCTGCTTTCATGGACACAGATCCTCACCACTGAACCACCCTGCTATTTCTCATATTCTTAGGTGCTTCATGAAATTATGTTTTCAAAAAGGTCGCCCTGTGTTCTAAACCATGCCTTCTTCCTTCAGACACTCTAAAGCCAAATTCTGCTGCAGATAAAATACAGCAGGTCCAGGATGAACTTCTTCCAGAAGAAAAGTAAAACATCTAGGTAGTCCTACTTCAGTTGTTCAGGGACAGGTGTGCCTCTGAGGACGATGTGGTCCTGCCATTTACCACTGGCTTCTCTCTTCCCCATCCAAGGCAGAAATTCTGGAAGGGAGAAGGCTGTGGCGGCAATGGACGGGTGACAACCAGCTCCGTTGTGTGAAAAGCAGTGCTCAGCTTTGGGTAATGCTAGTTTCCAGAAATCCCGGGACCTGAGAGGGTTCAAAGGTGGAGACCAGAACGAGAAAGGACCTTCCATACAACAAGCAACTGGGGACTTTCAGGAGCGTGGAGGGGGAAATGAAAACTTGAGAGTATTCAAGTATCTCAAGATCACCTAGTAAGAGAGGGGTCAGACCTAGTTTACATGAAACCATAATGAAAGAACCCAACTCATTAGGCAGAACCCACAGAGAGACAAATTTCAACTCAATACAGAAAGTCCCCTATTTTTGACATGACACACTTGAGTTTCTTTTTTGGTTGATTAATATTTGCACATGTTAAATAAAACGTTCAAAAGATGTGAAGACACATTGAGTGAAAAGGATGGTGTCTTCCCATGCCTGTCTCTCCCGCCTTCACCAGCAACCAATATTAACAATTTGTATATTTTTTCAGAAATAGATAATGTTTTTGTATAAGCACACAATATAGACTATTCTACATATAGTCCTTTTTTGATTCAAAACTGTTTAAGACTGTTCTCTATTGCTCCGTATAGTGCTACTAACTTCTTTTTTCCTTATTTAAAAAAATAACTTATGCAATTATTTGTATGACTATACTGTAATTTATTATTAAACTCTCCCCATTAGTGAGCATTTAGATAGTCTCCAATCTTTTGCCATTATATTCACTGCAGTGGATAACTTTGTGCATGTGGAATGTGTGTGTGTATATATATATATGTATATATATATATATATATATAGAGAGAGAGAGAGAGAGTGTTAATTTCTAGAACTGGAATTTGTGGGTTAAAAGATTTTTTTCAACATTAAAGTTTTAAAATATTTACTATTATTACACAGTTCAAAATTCAGATGACACTAAGGGTATAGTGTGAAAAGTAGAACTTTCATTTCTATTCTTCAACTTTCTAGTTCTAGTACCCAAGTCAATCATTGTTATTAGTTTCACATGTATTCTGGAAGAATTACTGTCTTCTCTTTTTAAAATTATAACTGGTAGCACATTATATTCATAATTATGTGTCTTACTTTAAAAATTCTCAATCAGTAGTACCCAAAGGGGTTTTCTTTGTCTTTGTTTTTTTTTTTTCTTTTAATTTTATTGTTGTTGTATTACATCCATCCCTTTTTTGCTCCCCTCTGTCTTTTTTTTTTTTTTTTTTTTTTTTTTTTTTTTTTTTTTTTTTTTTTTTTTTTTTTTTTTTTTTTTTTTTTTTTTTTTTTTTTTTTTTTTTTTTTAAGATTTTATTTATTATTTTTAGAGAGAGGGGAAGGGAGAGGCAGGGAGGGAGAGAGACATCAATGTATGGTTGCCTTTCACCTGCCTCCAGCCATGGACCTGGCTGGAGACCTGGCTTGCAACCTTGTTACGTGCCCTGGCTGGGAATTGAACCAGTGGCCTTTGAGTTTGCAGGCTGGCTCCTTATCCTCTGTGCCACCAGCCAGTGCAGTTTTCTTTTTCTTTTCAAAAAATATTGTATTTATTTGTTTGTTTTTAATGAGAGAGAGGAAGAGAGGGAGAGAAACATGGATGTGTGAGAGATACATTAGTAGGTTGCCTCTCACATGCCCCCAACCTGGGACTTGGTCTGTAACCCAGGCATTTGCCCTGACTGAGAATTGAACTGGTGACCTTTTGATTTTCAGGCCAGCACTCAACCCAATGAGCCACAACAGCCACGGTTCTTTTTCTTTTTTTATGTTTACATGGCCCTCCATTAAATGTATATTCCATAGTCTATATGTTCTTCAATAATGGTCATTCAGGTTGTTTAAAATGTTTTGCTATTGGTACACATCTAGAATTTTTTCATAGGTGTTGTCAAATTGCTCTTCACAGAGATTGCACCAATTTACATTACCACCAGCAAAGTGTAAGAGTTTATTTTCCCACATCTTCAACAACACAGTATATTTTAAAACATTCTGATCTTAGATATTATGATAGGTAACACATGATATCTCAATGTTGCCTTTATTTGACTTTCTCTTATGAATGAGGTTGAACAGTTCTGTAGATATTTAAAACCACTTATAATTGCTTTACCATAAATTATCTATTCTTTTACTTTTTTTTTTTTTAACTAATTGTGGGTCTTTTAATCATTGATGTCTGGAAACTTCATATAGCATAAGGATATGACCCACTTGTTTGTCATAAGTATAGCAAAAATCTTCTTAATTTTTATGGATGTCTTTTTTTTTTTTTTTAGATTTTATTTCATTATTTTTAGAAATAGGGGAAGGGAGAGAGGCAGAGAGGGAGAGAGACATCAATGTATGGTTGCGTTTCACCTGCCTTCAGCCACAGACCTGACTGGAGACCTGGTTTGCAACCTGGTTATGTGCCCTGGCTGGGGATTCGAACCTGCGACCTTTGGGTTCTCAGGCCGGCACCTTATCCACTGTGCTACCAGCCAGGGCCCCAATTTTTATGGATGTCTTTAACTATGTCTAGGCTGTTCCCCCCATGAGGGATTTTTATTTTTATATAATAGTATCTACTCATCTTTTATTTAATGCTTATGACCTTTTCTGCTCCAAGGTTAAATTATTTCAAATTTTCTTCTAGTACTTTTATGGTTTCACCACTTAAATATCTGATTCATTTGGATTTTATTTAGGAATAAAGAGTAAGATATAAGAAACAAGATACATATTTAGCTTTTTAATTTTTTCAGATGGTCATATAACTTATTTAAACTTTCAAGCCTTTGGAGGGTCGTGATCATATGTGATTCATCCCTATGTAATAACTAGCACTTAATGAGCACTACCAGGGCCATGATATTCATACACCCACATGCTCAATGACTCCCAAGCCCTTACACTTCCCAAGGTACTACTGCCCTCATAACACAGAACCCCTTTATAGCCTCTCCCATAGGATTCCAGTTAGTTGAATGAATGAATAAATTTGTGTATACTTAACCTGGGCCACATTCTAATTTGTACGAACAAAGAAGAGAAATTCATAGAACCCAATCAGACGAAGTAGATGGCTTCCACACATCCACCCTAGGGTTGAACCATTGCATTGGACTAAGCTTAGTCCTGCCAATTACTCCTGACCTCCAAACAAAAGGGTTAACTTTTGTGTGTTTCTGTTTTCCTCATCTGTGGAACGGAATAATAATACCTAGTTGAGAGGAGTATTGTGAGGGTCAAATGAGATATTATCTACATTAGGGCTTTGAAGGACATCAAGGTGTTGTGTCTCAAGAGATTACAGTTCAAGTGTGGATGGTGCAGATACCGTTAATGGGGGAACGGTAACATCTCTTCTTAGTAGGACTGAAAGAAGAGGGGGAGGCTGAACAGAGGACAGAGTTATGGGAGAGGTGGGGGAACATAAGAAGCTATTTCTGTCCTTCAAGTGACCATTCTCTAGACATAGACTAAGGTTCCCTCTGGAGCCACACTAATGGACACATTAGTATCAGTTGACAAAAGTACCATATGCTCTGAAATGCTCTCCCATTAAGCTTCATGGAAAGTGGCAGGAATTCATAGTCTATTATAGGAAATCTGCTATGATTTTAGCCTCTAGTAAAACATACTCCTAGATCCCCTAAGCTCTGGAAGACGAGGCTATGCCTCCAATTACATGATGATGCACAAGCATCACTTATCTTAAGACAGAAAGTCTGTAAAGTCAGGTTATCCTTGTCTGTCACTACTAGGATCATAAAGTCATCTTGAAAATTATTTTTAATCCTTACCCAAGGATGTTTAGACTTTAGAATGTAAGGGAGGGGGAGAGAGAGACGGGCATTGATGTCAGAGAGAAACATTTATTAGTTGCCTTCCCCGCATGCCCCGACCAGGGATCAAACCACAACTGAGGGATGTGCCCTGATCCAAAATTGAACCTGTAACCTTTTGTTGTCTGGTCGGTGCTCCAACTAACTGAGCCACCTGGCCAGGGCAGCATCTATTATTTTTGAAAAAATAGCATATGTTTTCATAATGGATTTTTTTTTAACATTCTTGCTGTTTGGTTTCAAGTTAACTAGTATAGATAACAGTCATTAATCAGGGTTCAGATTATGAAAATACATCGTATCTCCAGTTCAATAAAAATGTGGTTTTTCATAATTCACCACCTTAAATTTATGGTACCTTCTGCATTCCTTCGTGAAATATATAATCTCTTTTCATATCAATCAACGTGCATGAAAAAGGGGGGAGCCCTGGCTGGTAGCACAGTGGATAAGGCGCCAGCCTGTGAACCCAAAGGTCACTGGTTCGATTCCCATTCAGGGCACATAACCAGGTTGCAAGCGAGGTCTCCAGTCAGCTCTGTAGCTGGAGGCAAGTGAAAAGCAACCATACACTGATGTTTCTCTCCCTCTTTGCCTCTCTGCCTTCCCCTCTCTCTGAAAAAATAATAAATAAAATATTTTTTAAAAATAACATTAAAAAAAGGGGGAGGGGGGAGACCAAAAAAGAAGAAAAAGAAAGACCCAAGCTTCACAAACTGAAAGAAATGACAGACTTAAAGTATCAAGACTGGGGAGTTGCCAAGCGCATAATAATAGCTCCTTTTTATGTAAAGTCTACAACAACCTAATCCTACACTATGTACTTTGACTTTATTATTTAATATAACCCTCACAGTACTCTTTAAAGTCAGTATTATCTCTTTGTTGTGATAAGAAAACCAAAAGGTTACACTGGTTGTTCAAGGTCACAAAGCTAGAGTGGGGGGCAGGGGGATTCAGGCCACTGGGACTGCACAGCCCAGATCCTTCCCAGAACATCCCTCTGATTCAAAGAGGAGACTAAACACAACGTTGCAGTTCACAGCACAAAGTAGCTAATCATGAATAAAGCCTTGTTTTAAAGAAAATCTAGGTCATCCCTCTCTCTCCCTAGCCTACACTGAATAAAGATGGGAGAGAATGCCTCCCAAGACTCTCCCCTGTGCCCAGGGCCTCCCTATGCACTGTTCCCAGAATTTAGTGCTGCAAGAGTGTTTAACTGAAGAGCATCCAGGTTCACATCACCCCTGCACCCCCAAGTTCCCTCCAGGCAGGTTTGCTCTGTCTTGACCTGTCATCTACATTGGGTTTCTGTTTAATAGGATGTGGAATGAATAAAAGACCCCGCTAGCCTCCCCTCCACCAAAGTTAGAAAAACACAGATGTAGCCCTATTCTGTTTTCAAGATGAAGACCCTTAGACCCGGGGATGACTTAACCAAAACCATGGGTAAAAGCAGAACTGATTCTTTCCTCTTTAAGACTAATTTTGAGGTCACTACAGGGAAACGACTAGGGTGGCAAAGACAACCACCATGGGAAATATGTTCTAAAAGCCTTTCCAGCTTGTTGACCTAATAGGCGATGGTGGCTGACCCAGATTTAAAGTCTGGCTCCAGCACCTGCTTGTTGGATTATATTGAGCAAGTTGCTTACCCTTGCTGAGACTTTTTATCTGCAAAACGGCCACCCCACTGTCTGTTGGAGTTCTGTGGTCCTTAATAATACAGTATTTTTAAAACCCAGCATGTAATAGATGTTCTTTCTCATCCTCAGAACATTCCCAGGGGCTATTCTCCACCTGGGAGCTCTATGGTCCCTCTTTTATTCTGATCACTAATGTGTATTTATTCTTTAGTTTCTTTCCTTAGGCAACCAGAGTTTGAATCTAAGCTCTGCCCCTTACTAATTAAGTGACCTTGGGAAAGTTAGCCTTAGTTTCATTATCTGTAAAATGGGGATTCTGATGATATATACCTCATCAAATTGTTAAAATGAGATGACAAATTGCTTAGAACAGTGTCTGCCAAATATTAGGTCTCAATAAATTTTAACAGGGACAGTTTGTGGGACTTGCAAAATAATCATGGAGGGTTCCCTTTTTTTCATAAGTAAGCTATTCACATTGTCTGAAAGCTCAGAACTTTTTATTCTTGGGCAGTAGAAATTTCATGAGGAATTTTTTCCACTAGAAATGTTTCCTAAAAAAAATTTCTAATATTTTTAGAAATTCATTCTGCCAATCTCAATTTCTTAGTTGGTGTATTAAGACTACTTTAATTTAATATAATTATTGAAATGTTAGGACTTAAGTCTGAAATTTTATTGTTTATCCTTCTCTTTCCTCTTTTCTACCTTTTTTCTGTCAATTACTTGAGCATTTTTTAGAATTCCAATTTGAGTTGTCTATGGTGTTTTGAATACATCTCTGTAGTTTTAAATTGTTGGTTAAGTATTAAATTGTACATAGCTTATTATAGTCTACTGGTGCTGATGTTTTATTGCTTCAAGTAAAATGTACATTTAAGTCTCTTCACCTTTTCTCCTTTTTAATATAATTGTCTTAAACATTACATCTCTATATATTGAGAACATCTAACAATAATATGATTTTTGTTTCCACTACCAAATATACATTTAAAACTCAAGAGAAAAAGATAACATTATATTAACCAATATTTTTACCCTTTCTGCTATTCTTTCTTCATTGCTTATACTTCAAGTTTTCTACTTTTATCTTTTCCTTCCTTTTTGAAGAATTTCCTCTCATCATCCTTTTAGGATAGTTCTATTGGTCATAAGCTCTCTTAGTTTTCCTCTATCTTAGCCTTCCCCTCCATTCCGGAAGGATATTGTTTACTAGATATAGAATTCTGGGTTGACAGTGCTTTCCTTTCAGCAGCTGAAAATGCTGTATCACTTCCTTCTTGCCTCTATGATTTCAAATGAGAATTCTGCTGTCATTTGCATTGGTTTTCCCCTATAAGTCATGCATATCTACTTTCAAGAAATTTGTCTTTAGTTTTCCGGCGTAAAATTATGGTGCTTTGCTGTGAAATTCTCTGAATTTATCCCCTTTGGAGTTTGTGCGATTTCTTCAATCTGGTCTATGACTTGTGCCAAATTTGGGAAATTTTCAAAAACTATTTCTTTAACGACATTTTCTGTTCCATGTTCTCTCTTATCTCTTTCTCTAACTCTGGTTATAAATGTTAGCTTATTTCTGCTATTTTTTTTTCCAACCTATTTTTCTCTCTGTTGCTCAAAATGGACAAATTCTATTATTCTGCTCTAGAGTTCACTGATTTTTCCCCCTCTGTTATCTCTCATCTACTATTAAACCTATCCAGTGAGTATTTAGCTTTTTCTGTTGTTATGTTGTTGTTTGTTTTATTTTGTTTTATTTTTACAATGTATAGTTGCCTTTCCCCTGCCTCCAGCTACAGATATGGCTGGAGACCTAGCTTGTGACTTGGTTATGTGCCCTGGTTGGGGAATCAAACCAGTAATCTTTGGGTTTGCAGGTCAGTGCTTATTGTTGTTTTTTAATTCTGTGATGTCCATTTGATTATTTTTATAATTTCTAGTTCTTTGCCAATATTTTTCTATGTTTTCATTGATTTCTAGAGAATTCAAAATTGCTTGTTGAAGCATTTTAACAATGACTGCTTTAAAAGCATTGTCAGGACAGAGGGGAGCAAAAAAGGGGATGGATGTAATACAACAACAATAAAAAAATACAAAAAAAAATAAGCATTGTCAGATACATCTGTAGCTTTTCCATTTTGGCATCTGTTGATTGTCTTTTTCTCACTCAGGTGAGATTTTTTCTGATTCTTAGTATGATAAGTGATTTTTTTCTTGTTCCCTAGAGTCTTTGAGGTATTATGTTATGAGAGTCTAGATTCTATTTGAATTTTCTATTCTAGCAGGCCTCATCTGATGCTGTACTGGTGGGAAAGGGAATAGTGACTCGTTTCCCATGGGTGGAGATGGAAGTCCAAGCTCCCAACTCAGCCTCTGCTGGCACCACCCTGGTGTGGAGTGGGAGGTGCGTCTTGGTACCTTAGGGTAGGAGTGGAAGCCTAAGTTCTCCATTTAACTTAGATCTGCTGATGAGGGGCAGAGGAGTGGGAGTGTGTTGTATATCATTTTGTTTTGTTTTGTTTTGTTTTCTGTGGTGTTTGGCTGGAGTAAGGCAGATGCTGTCAGAAAGGCTTCTGGTGTGTTAGTCTGCCCTTTCACATTCCTTTGGCTATGGAGACCAGATTTTCCTTCAGGCTTATTTTGTGTGTGCCTATTAACACTTCCTGGTTGTGGGTTTCCCTAGTGCCTCGGCTGGGATATATGGTGGCTAAAAGGAACCACAGGGAATTCATTGCCATGTTGTTCCTTAAGCCTGAGGTACCTAGCTGAGTTGTTTTCTCTCTCCATAATTCGTAGGTTTTCTTACATTTGTTTGATACATGATGTTTATGAGCTTTAGCTGTACTTAGCAGGAAAACAGGCAGAAATGTACCTCCTTTATCTTGTCCAGAACTGGAAGTCCTAGATGGGTGGGTGTGTTTTAAAGATTTTATTTATTTATTTTTAGAGAGAGGGGAAGGGAGGGAGAAAGAGGGAGAGAAACATCAGTATGTAGTTCCCTCTCACACACCCCCAACTGGGAACCTGGCCTGACACCCAGGCTTGCACCCTGACTGGAAATCAAACCAGCGACCTTTTGGTTCACAGGCTAGCACCTAATCCAATGAGCCACACCAGCCAGGACCCTAGGTGTGTGTTTTTAAATTACGATGTACAGTATTCAATAAGTTTTCTATCTGAAAATGCAAGTTTCTTAAAGACCATAAGTTTTTATTCTATTACTTCTTTACTGCTTCACTCCCTGCTTGTTTTAGCTCCATTTGGTACTCTTATTATTTGTATAGATTCTAGATGGTTTCATCCATGTTTTCTTTTTTTTTTTTTTTTTAAGAATTTAATTATTATTTTTGGAGAGAGGGGAAGGGAGAGAGGCAGAGAGGGTGAGAGACATCAGTGTATGGTTGCCTTTCACCTGCCTCCAGCTATGGACCTGGGACCTTATCCATTATGCCACCAGCTAAGGCTCATCAATGTTTTTTAATCTTTTCATTTGTTGTTGAGGTTTCTTTTGTTTGTTTGGGGTTTTTGTTTTGTTTTGTTTTCATTTTTGTTTTCTGTAATTTTGGCCTGGTGCTGTGGGATTATCCTTTTTTATCTTTCAGACTATTAAATCGGTTTTCAGTGGTATTCATTCTATTTTTCACTTCCACAATTGAAATATTTAAATTTAGAAATTATCTAACTTCCCCAAACTATTTTTCTCACTTATCATTTTCAATCTCCATTTGAATCTCCTTAAAATTATTATTTTAAAAACTTACTTTTTCTTCTTGTAAGCCCATCTTAACATGAGCTCTCTCTTCTAGTTATTTAGCTTTCTTCATCCCCTTTACTTTTCATAGCCCTTTATAGTTTGTAACACACCATACAAAGCAATCATCCCCTTTTATTCTCTCAATAGCAACTTGAGTTATGCAGGGCAAACATTATGATCCCCATATTACAGATGGGGAAATTGAGACAAGCTCAGAAAAGTCCAATCATTTGTATAAACTGGGATTCAAATTCAGGTTTATCTGAAGAAAGTGGTGATGGAGAGAAGGTGACATCTGCCCCTGGGGTTGTGGGAACCAAAGCAATCTGTGTGAAGCTGCCATCACTAGCAGATTCAGAACAGAATTGAGCCTGTGGGAATTAGAGCAGACTGTAGAGGCTAGACCAGGGTAGAGCCACACAAGACACTGGCCACAACCTCAAGGGCATGTCTTTGCTTAGGAGCTGATCACTTAAAAGTTGAATCAATAGAGGAAAAATTAGTTTTTGAAAGAGGTAAAAAGTAGAGTAAAAGATGCTAAAGCTCCTCCTCTATTTTCAAAACTGTCCCTCAGAACACTGAAAACTCTATCATCTGAGGAATGAGATAAAGCCATGTCTGATAGGAGACATAATGAGCACAAGTGTTTTTTGTATTGTGACAACCACCCCCAAATCTATGCACATATCCTATCTTTTCCCTCTGTTTCTAACCAGGTCATTAAGTTCAGTCCATTAACAATCAACCAGAATAGTGATTTTATCAAGAAGCAGAGAATGTGATTAGGAACAAGAAAATAAATTTAAACAGACAAGGCTTATATGAAAGTAAAAAAGGCAATCTAGAAGGAGACATGTTTTCCAAACTTTCACATTCCCACCCTGCCCCCTGAACGTAAAAATAGGTGATCTTTGGGAGAATGGCTGGGATCAAACAGGGTGTGGAGAGTATAGGGAGGCTGATCTCCCTTCACTAATACACAGATAATAGACTTTCTCACCCAACTGCCTATTAGTATTTTGCAGTTAACTGGACAATGCACTTTTAAAAAGTGAGCAGTGAATGTCTGCTTCTATGTCCTAGAACAGTGGGAGTAAGGACATGTTGTTTTTATGTCATCATTTCTCTCTGTAAAGCAACAATTTATTTGTCCTCAAAAAGTAATATCATCCTTACGATAAGCACCCCATTTCTTTTGTAGACCACAACAGAAACTCTTTCTTCTGACTAGATCATAGTTTAGCTTCATTAATCTCAAAGAATCATTCAGTTTAGAGCTCAAGAGAACTTGTTTGTCTTAAGGTATTATTATTCCCTCCTTTTACAGAAAAGTAATCTCTAGCTCAGAAATGGGATGTGATTTCCCCATAGCCACACAGCAAGGTAGGGACAGAATGAGGTCATAGAACTCTAGGACACTGCTTTTGTACAAGCAACTCACCAAAAGTGCTGGCATAGATCTCAGATAAAGCTATTCCTAATGGTCTTCTTATAATACAGGGGTCCATGAGTTTTGGTTCACCAGGGTCTCAAGAAACTGCCTTAATTGTAGTTCAGTATTAAGTCAATCTTGAATATTAACAACATGTAATCAGCTTACATGGTATGATAGCAGTCTCTTAACTGAACCATTCCACTCCCCATCCAATCTGGATTTATAGTTAAATCACTGCACTTCCAAAGGCACAAACAAGTGTGTGGTAGGTACTCAACAACATTGAATAGCCACTTAGGGGCCCATCAAGGAATCGTGTCACTTTAGTTTTGAAAGAGACCTTGAAGTTCATTGTGTTCCATGCCTTTCTTCTCCAGCCTGAAGAGTGAAGGGACTTGGGCGAGTGACTTAATAATATCAGAACCCTTTCTTCCTTGTTTCCCAGACCAAGATTCTTTTTTTCCCCCCTACCTGCACTGTTCTCATTAATTTGATATGAAGGTATTAAAATTGCCAATTTACTTGTGTTTTGGTATACAAAATAAATGTTTCTAACATCCAATTTAAAAACACTTCTTCATACAAAATGAGAGGGCAAGGGTTGTTTCTTTTTTTCTTTCTCACCATATGGAATTTGATTATTCTGAGGAAGAGCAGAAACATGTCCTAAATCGCTGCCGACAGTAAAGCTGAAATTTGAAGCAGTAAACTATTCTATTTTGGGAACAATAGCTATGAAGTCAGAAAGAGTTAGGCATTCTAAGAGGGAAGTTGTATAGAAAAGCTAACTGTTAAGTCATCTTTCAGAAATATTTGAATGCAAAGGAGATTAATATGAATAAGGAGAAGGTATGGGCACTTAGCAGATGACAAATGGCACACTCATGCCATAGAGAAAGCAAACTTTTAGCTGAAATGGTACTTATGGGAAATAAATTCAAACCTCAGATGGTTTAGTCAGGAAGTCTCATTAGGATGCAACACAGCTTCTCATTATGGCTTATTACATAGTGTCACTAAAAAAAGGAGACACATCTGAGAGGGACAAGGCATGACCAAATAGCAATATGAGAAATTTCAGTCCTGCTATATCTTGCTCTATATTAATAATGGATCATTTGATAATAACTTCTCATCAAAGAATGGCTTCAAAATGACAAAAACAGAGCCTAAACGTGATCTGTCTTAAAATGGTAGCTGCTAGGGTAAAACTCTTTTGAGAAGCTAATGTATATTTTATTCATTGATTTATTCATGCATTCAACAAATATCTATAGAGTTCTTGGAAGACAAAACTAAATAAGATATTGCCTTTCTCAAGGTCTCAAGAAGACAACCATGCAAATAAATCATGTGTTGTTCTTCGTGCTTTACTTGGAGAATAAGTCAAGTACAGCACAGGCACAAAAGAGAGACTGGGAAAACCTAGAGGAGAATGCATTTTTGACCAGAATTTAAAAGAGAAAGAAAAGTTTGTCTAGCAGTTTATGGTAAAGGTGAGGAAATGGGAAAGCATCTCAGAGCCAGGTAAAAGCTTATGAGATTTAGAATCACATATGAATCCCAATGCAGCTTCTTGAACACTGTGGAATCTTAAGTAAATGACTTTACTTCTTGGAACCTCAGTTTCCCCCTTTGTAATAGGAACATAGTGAATCTCATTGCCTATACTGATTATAAGCCGGACTAAAAGGGCTGGCTAGCAGGTAATGAACACTGTTCCATCTCTAGGAACTCTTTTGAGAACCTGCCAATGTTTCAGGTATCCTTATGCTTCCTTTGCAGAGGAAGAAACCTAGAACTGAGGGGTTATGGAATTTTTCCAAGATTACACAGGTTATGAACAAATGGCTGCACTGGGATTTGAACCCAGGCAGTTTAGCTCAAGACTATTTTTCAGCATTGTGGTTTACGGCTTTCATTACATGAAATACTGTCTGTAAAGCACTTAACACAAAGCCTGACACATAGTAAGAAATTAATAAATCATAGCTATATTCACTGTTATAAAATATGGCATGCTCTAGGAATATAGGGTATTTGGAGTACAGGTAGGAGAGAAGGTGGAGATGGGGCAGCATTGGTAACAGGTCAGATCCCTGAGAGCATTTCCTCCAGCCTCATCAACAAACAGTAAGGCTCCAACGAAGGCAAGGGCAGCAGGATGAAGAGCAGGAGACACATACATAAGATGTCATACAGAGATGACTGGGCTTCATGGCCAGCAAGGACATAGGGAAGAGTCAAGAATGTCCATTGACTTCTGGTTTAAGGGCCACTACTGGCTGAGATGCAGAGGCAAGGCAAAAGGTGTTATTTATTTATTTTTAAGATTTTATTTTATTATTTTCAGAGAGAGGGGAAGGGAGAGAGAGGCAGAGAAGGAGAGAGACATCAGGATATGGTTGCCTTTCACCTGCTTCCAGCTACAGGCCTGGCTGGAGACCTGGTTTGCAACCTGATTATGTGCCCTGGCTGGGAATCGAACCAGCCACCTTTGAGTTCGCAGCCTGGCACATTATCTGCTACACCACTAGACAGTAAAAGGCATAATTTAAAGGAAAAATGTGAGTTGGGATTTGGCTCTGTTGATACTGAGGCACCTGAGGGTCATTCAGATGTCCAGCAGGCAGTTATGTCTTTAGGTTTGGAGAACAGAAGATGATCTGGGCTAAAGCCATGCAGCCAATAGGATCGCTCACTGGGGGTGATGGGAATGAAGAGACCAAGGGAGGATGTGAAGAACCTTGGCATTTATTTATTTATTTTCTTTTTTATTGTTGTTGTATTACATCCATCCCCTTTTTGCTCCCCTCTGTCTCCCTCCCCTCCCACCCATTCCCCCCAAAGTCAATCCCACCTGTTGTCCATGTCCATGGTTCCTTTCTACCAGAGAACCTTGGCACTTAAATAGCTGGCGGAGAAAGGAAGGCTGAGGAAGAAGAGCAATCAGAATGGGAATGTGGGCAGAGTGGGGACCCAGGAGCCAAAGGGGAAATTGTTTACACATAAATACATAAAGCACCTGAAGGGGTCAGATGCTTCTGTCATGGGCAGCCAGGAAATTGAGAGGGACAGAACAAAATTCCCTAAGCAAAATGTGCACACGCTGGACAAAAGAGTTCTGATTTTCCTTTCTGCAAGAGTAATTTGGTTATTAACTTTTACATACAACACAAATATAAAAATTAAATTTTATTTAGAGATAACTGGAGATTCACATGCAGCTACAAGAGAGAATACAGAGAGGCACAGCACACATTTTTAGAAGCTTGCTTTATTCCCACCATTGCTTCCAAATTTTTTCATGTTTATCCATGTCTCCTAACAGTGCTTATCCTGGGGTGGAACTTTTTACACTGGATCTGGAGTGGAGACAGGTGAGGGAAGCAGACCCTAAAGAATGAAGGGCTAACTCAGCCCCTGGATGTGGGAGGCACGGTGGCTGGGGCACTGACAGCAAAGGAGCTTTGGATGCAGGTACCTCGGAGGCCTTTCAAAAATGGAGCTTCTCAGGAGAGTTTTTGTTTAGAGGCCTGAATTTGGGAATGAAGGCTATCGAGGCAGCAAGTACTGGAGTGCCTTTCTTCATCTATGCCAGGTGGGCTCCAATGTGTTGAAATCAGTGTTGCTTTTTTTCCTTTTTTTTTTTTTTTTTAATGAAGAACATACTTGTCGACTTATATTTGAGCTCCACTCCATCACCAGGATGACCTAACATGCCAATCTGATGGTGCCCCTTTCCCTGCTCAAAACTCCTTCTATGGCCTCTGCTGACTCTCTTGCTTTGGCTCTCAGCTCCTGCCCCATCCTCACTGGGATCTCTCTCATTCTGGGGTCTTTGCACCTGTGGCCTCTATCTAGAAAGCTCTCTTCATACTCCTCCCTTTCATCGACCACCCCCGAAGGCCTTTCTGGTTAGATAGCCTCGGTTCCTGGACGCTTTCCTCCCTCAGCCAAGGGAGACACCTTCCTCCCTCAGCCAAGGGTGCCCAGGTGGCACCCATAGCTCATGCTATTATAAGAGCGACACTGGATTAACAGCCCACTAGACAGTACATTCCACGAGGTCAGGGGTTGTGCTTTATTCCAGGGTCTTACCCAGGGCAGGGACCTAGTAGATGTCGGGTAGCTAATTCAGCAAGGAAAAGAGTTTGGACAGGGGCATGCATTTGGGTATGATGTTTAGAGAGGTGGTAGGACTGGAACCAGAGCCCTAGGCAGCCCCAGTATTTAGTATTTAGAAGTTTGAGGAACACTCAAGGAGACTAAGGAGAAATGGTTAGAGGCCGGAGGAAAGGTGAAGGGGTTCAGATCTCAGCGCCAAAGAGTTTGCAGAGGCAGGGGAAGTGGTCCACAGTGCCCAGCGTGGGCTCACCTCTTCCATCCTCCCTCAGCCTGAGCACCTGCTGGTGGCGGGCAAGTCGGGCCCATCTACATCCCCCAGAGTCCCACGTAGCTGCGTGATCCTCGAACAGGCCTTGGAGCAGGAGAGGCAAGGGAAAGAGGGATGGAAAGGGGGCCGCTCCTTGGGACTCTTTTGGGTTCCAGGTGACCTTGGGGAGCCCCCTTCCTCTCCGACCTCAGTCTCCCTGTGGGCACCAGGCGGACGCTGCCACTGCGTGCCCAAGCGGGGAGCTGGGGAAAGCTGGCAGAAGCAGGGCCAGGTTGGAGGCGGACCGCCCACTGCGGCGGGCCGGGACCTCCAGGGCCCGAGGAGGCGCACGCAGGGCTCCTCCCCCGGGGCGGGGGTCGCGACGCCGGCAGCTGGCGGCCCGCAGCTGCAGCCTCAGCACCTGCCGCGGCCAGACGGCGCGGGCGCGGCCGGGCCCTACACCCCCGCCTCCGGCTGCAGCCTCGGCGCGGGAGGCGGAGCCCGAGCCGAGCCGGAGCCGAGACGCTGCCTAAGCCTAGCCCGCGCGAGCCCACCGCCGGGCGGGGCCACCCCTCTCCGAGAGCGCCAGGTTCCGGTCCTCGCGGGCTGCGCCTTCTCTGCAGGTAAGGGCGAGGTCCCGGCGCTGCAAAGTTTCAGGGGGACTGCTGGTCCCCACGCCCCGGGCCTGCGAGAGCCGCACACTGCCTGCCGCTCGGCTTCCTCCGAGCCGTCCTCAGCCGTGCGCTCTGCCTGCACCACCAGCCCGGGTGACCCGTGCGACCGCCTCCAGTCCTCTTGCCCTGACTCCTTGGAGGGGGCGCGTCTGCGGGCTCATTCAGGGCCTGCAACGGTTAAATCCTTATGCAGTATCAATGTGTTGCTCAAGTTTTCAAGGTCTGCATGGTATGATGCAGAGAGTGGCAAACCAGGAGGCAGGAGACCTAGGTTCTGGTGCGGCCATGGTCAGCACCAACTTTCTGAGTGACCTCTGACCAGCCTGCCCTGCCAGGTCTCGACGGCCACACCTAGACTGGCAGGGGTTCTCCTGGGACGATCACCAGGAACGTCATGCCTGTATTGCCAATTTGTGAGTCGAGAGGCACCCCCGAGTGTCTCAGCTCCAGGATTTCTTGGGGGTGGAAAGGAATGTTGGGACCCGCGAAAGTCAACATCAGGGGTCAAGTTGCAAACCTGCTCCGACTTTTGCTGAGCTTTAATTGGGGTGTTGAGTCAGCCCCAGGAGATATTCAGTACTTTGAGGACTGGGAGCGGGTCCCTGGCTCCTGGTGGCTCCTCAGGCCATACATTGACTGTGGGTCCCTGGGCAAGTACCCGCACTGGTGTTGCAGCCTATAAAAAGGGGAGGGGGTGGTGTATGTGTACTAGGTGATCATTGAAGTCCTTCTGCTGTAAATCCAGGAGAAGTGGAATCTCCAGGTCTCTGTAGTTAGGGTCAGTTTGGGTCGAGGCAGTATTACACCAAGAATCGGCCCAACACTTGCAAATGGGTGCTGAGAAAATAAAGGAGGCATTTGCAGTTTACTGTGGGAATCCCGAAATAGATACGGCAATCACTGGTGAATGCTGGCCTTTCCTCCTTCAATGCTTTGGGCCATCATAAAATATTCAATGGCATCATTTGTTTTCAAAGTGGCTTATAGATCAGGAAGGGTTTCTATGTGTGAGTCAGTTATTTTTGTCAAAACCCCAAAATAGTTGTTTTTGGGGGGGAGAAATGCACAGTTCTAGGGGTCCTGACACAGAAGCCAGCATCTACTTGTTTCTGGTCCAAAGCAATTGTTGAGATGTTTTCCAATCAAGCTGATGTAAAATCACTCCAGATCAGGCGTCGTTTGGTGGGTGCTCAGCATAGGTGTGGTGGGGGAGACCTATGGGTTCACAAGTGCATGTTTTCCCAGACAGGTGCATTATGGTGCCGCTGCGGCAGAACAAGCTTGAGGTTTGTTCCTCCTAGGAGAACTTTGTTCTTTTGCCCAGTCTCTTATATTTCCCCAGCGTGTGGGAGAAATCCATTAGTATGAGTTGATTATTTTATTTCCTTCTTTGACTTCTTGGTTTTAAGCTTTATGAAATCGGAGGACTAGTGAAAGTGTGGTTTGTGAATGGAGCAGGAAGAAAGCAGAACTGTGCTACATATTGGCCTTTCCTCTCAGGACTCTGTAGTGGCAGCTAATTTGTCCAGAGCCTTAATGTCTCAGCTGTATTCAAATGCCCCTAATCTTTACATTCGTCATTCTTTCATGGTTTACCAAGCACTTTCTCACCACTAATTCCAGAGGACACAAACAGGGAAAATACTAATCAGCCCTACCCTCAGGGAGCTCAGATTCTAGGAGGGATAAAGAGGGTTAGAGCACAGGCCATTCTGGGAGTTACTTACACCTGGGGCCTCTGGGCACACTGAGGAGGGTGAGTTCTAACCGGGGAGATTGAGGAAGCCTGTACCCTGGATGGCAGAAGGAAAAAAAAGGATTTCAACAAGTGGTGGAAAGTAGAAAGGTGATTTTAGGTCAAGGAACTAGTCTGAGCAAAGCTACAGAGGCAGGAAAGCACAGGGTCCCCCAGTGGAGAACAGCGTCTGGTGGAAGCACGAGACACCGCAGGACACTTCAGAGCAGAGGACGGTGGACAGAGGTTCAGGAGGCACTGAGCCTGGCCTTGAATCCACACTGGCTTTGGGATATTGAGCTTCATATAGTCTCACTTGTAAAAGGTGAATACTAGTAATTCCTAACTCATAGGGTTAAATGAGGTCATGTGTTAAAGTGCCTTATTATTTGTTCACAATAAGTGTTTGATAACAGTTGCTTTTATTAGCGTGTTCACAAGCAAGCTTCATACATGTTGCTAGACCCCATTGGGGTATCAAATGGTGCTTTTTGTTTCAGCAGATGTACTGACTTAGAACCTCACCACCAGGACGGAGTTCCTGTGACAATGTCCTTTATAGTCAAGGTGTCTCCTGATTCAAGGGGGAGGGCCTTTTTCTTACTGGGAGGGTGCTCTTATCAGGCGCTGACATCCATGGCAGCCAGCCCTGTGAGTACTCTTAGGTGCTGGAAAGCCACAGAGGGGTTAATTGGAATCCTCAGTTCCTGCCTACCACAAGCTTATCACTACGTGCTCAAGGACCTGGGTGAAGGGATTTGACAGTCAGATACAGTTATAAGTATATCAACATTGTCCACACATACTGGGAATGAGGTGCTGGCTCCTGCCTGCCTTAGTGTAGGTTGCTGGGGGTTTGTAGTAGCCAAAGAAGGAGAATAGGACAGGATGTAAAGGATGACAGTGCAATACCTTGTGACCCTTTGTGGTATTACGTAGCATCCACAATATCGTGCTTTGTTTGTCCACTTAGTAGTTATTCATAGAATACCTACTCTGTGCCAGGGAATTATTCTAGGTCCTCCAGGAAGGGAAGACCCTCTGCCTTCCTGGATTTACATTCTAGTGGGAGAAACAATAAACAAGTAAATACTAAATGAGTACATGTTGTGCTAAGGGCTGGGGAAAAAGTGAGCAGGGTAATGTGAGAGAAGGTAAGGGAGGGGGTGCTGCCTTTGAGGGTGGGCAGGGAAGGCCTGTCTGAGTCACTGAGAGCCAAAGGAGAGAAGGACCCAGTTGTAAGGAGAGCCAAGGGGGGTGGGGGGCAGCCCAGCTCTGCAAGAGACAGCATGGCTTCATGTGGGAGAAGGCAGCCCCTGGAGCCATGCTGCCTGGATGTGAATACTGGCCCCTCCAGCAACTAGATAGAGTCCATGGTCAGGTTCTTTAACCTTCTGGGCTTCGGTTTTTCCATCTAAATTGGGAATTGTAATAACCCTACCTGACAGCCTTGTTGTGAGGATTCAATGAGTTGATATATGTTAATCACTCAGAATAGTGCCAGGTATGCAGGAAGCACCAAATAAAAGATCAATAAAGACAGTGGATGGTGGGAAAGTGTTCCAGGCAGAGGGACAGCAAATGCCAATGCTTGGGGGCCTGAAAGGGTTGAGTGTGCTGTTGGATCAGACGGGCCATCTGCCACAGACATTATCCCCACGGTTTTGGGGGAGACTCTGGAGTATAGTGTCTGCCCCTTCCATACAAAACTGTGGGTATAGGAGTTTGGGGAAGAAGAAGAGTCAGCCTCAGCCCTCTCACCTGTAAGACCAGGCCCTTAGTGTGGTGAGGTGCTGCAGCTGCTAGCCTCCTCCTCCTCCTCCTCCTCCTCCTGCCGCCGCTGCTGCTGCTGCTGTTGCTGCATTAGAGGCATTCAACTGTAGACCCTCTTCTTCAGGAGCTCTTCTCTCCTTCCCTTCATCCCTCTCTCCCTCCTTTACCCTCCCTCTCTCGCCCCTCCTCCTTTTGTCTCTCTTCTCCCTCCTTTCGTCTCTCTTCTCCCTCCTTCCCCTTTCCTCCCTTTCCCTCATCCCCTTTCTCATCAGCAAGTCCTAGAGTCGTGACCCTGGAGGTGCTCATCGATGTGCACCAGGGGAAGCATGGGAAGGGCTGAGCCCATGGAACCACCAAAGCCAGCCTTGCACACTCACTGTGGGGCTGATGGCCAGTGTCCCTTTTCTACTCCCAGGCTGGAAACTCCTTAGCAGGGAAGTATAGTCATCCATGAACTTACCCTCTCTCCGGATCCCCTCTTCTTGAAATCTAGTTGCTTATCTGGTCATGTCATTTTTACTCCTTAAACTTCTCTCAAGCATGTCCCTGTATTTCCGTTCTCTTTGTGAACTTCAGCCTTCTGTTTTCTTTAAAGTGTGGCCCAGAGACCTTCTTGGGATCCCTTATGTAAGGATAATGAAATTCAGAGCCATCAGCCTGCAGACATGATGAGCTGTCTCCATTCCTTCTCTCAGTCCCTCTGTCCTGCCTCCCTCACCCACTCCACCACACTTAATCCCTCCCACCCCCAGGTTTCTAGGCCTTTGCTCCTCCATTTGGCCCCTCTGCCTAGTGGTCTTGCTCATGCCTGTAGGTCCCGCTCAAATCCTATCTGCGCCAGGAATTGTTCCAGATCCCTTTGTCCCAGGATTTTCATCTTCTCTTGATCTGCCATTACACTTAGTACCTCGCACGGAGATACCGTCACCATCAACTGGGAAGGGTTTTGTGTGTGGTCACTTGTGTATGCGGCCATGGCCTTGAGAAGTTCCTGAAAAGATGACCACAATGTCCTTCTTACCTTTACCTTACAGCCCTTCTCACAGAGCCTAGCCCTAGTGCAAGCTTGATATGTGTTTTCTGCTCTGAATTGGTGAAAGCTTTGTGATTTTCCTGAGATCCGGTTTGGGTCAAGCCAGAAACATGATGCTGAAGCTCAGGGGTTGTGGTTCTCAGGTGAACACACTTGCAGCGCCCAGATCCTCGAAATGTAGATCCTTCATCTGATGAAGAATTGATGTCACCTTGGAGATGAGTCTGAATTTTGACTTTAGCTTTTCAGTATGGCCTATTTTAATAAATACCCTATGCAAAACTTCCATCTAGATAAACTTGGAAATAATTGTTTACATCATTAAAGGATTCTTCACCATACCAAAAGATCTGGTATGGAAAGCTTTCAAATACCAAGCATGCCCGTGTGTACCACACAGTATATAACATTTTGATTTATGCGCAGCTATTGTAGCTATACCTTTACTGTGGTCTAAGATACATGCACCAAACTTAATATACATTCATGGAAGCAGGATAACGCAGTCTTAAATTTGTTTTGCTAACTGCTGATTACATTATGCATCTCTGATAATATGAGAGCTAAAAAATTAACTCTGCCTGAAGGACAGTGGGAAGTTCAATGTGGTGCTTGGTCCATTGATGGGAGGGCAGTAACCGTTAGTTGCACTGAAATGACACTATTTTCAGGGAGCCACCTGATGTTTGGAGACTTCTGCCAGTGGTTAGAAATGGTTCAGGCTTCCAACCTTTTCCCAAGCTGCTGCTAAATGATATGTGCATGTAACAGTGATTCTTTGGGGGTGGGAGGTGGACGGGGGTTGGGGGGTGGGGAGAAAGCACTAATATAGTCTAGAAAAGATATCTAAAGCATGAAACTATGTGCTTTTGAAATCTCTTGAGAAATGATCTGAGCTCAGCCACTCCAGTAAAAGAGGAACATGGCAAATTTTCAAAATCCTGAACGGAAAAAGCTTCAGAGGAATTCATCCGGATGCAATGGCACTTAGTTCTCTGAGACTTTGACTAAAGAGAAGACAGATGTGCGGGCAGATGAGAAATGTTGTGCTTCCTGTCCTCTGAGTATCCAGAATGCAGGGTGGCCACTAGACCTTGTCATGACCAGTGATAGCGATACTACCCCTCAAAAAAAAAAACCTCTCCAAGGCTGACTTGTGAGCACCAATGTCATTAAGATTCTGAGTTATTGCCTTGTTGTTTCCTTTGTTCCAAGTGGAGAATTCAGAAGGATGCAAAAAGAAAAGCAATTATTCAAATAGAGATGAGGGCGCCATTTTATTTGTTTTTATGAAAATAATTCAATTGGTTGCTAGCATCTCTTTTCTCTCTGTTTTTCCCTGGAGATGGACATCAAGTCCAGGTCATCCCCTACTGCGTGATGCTTGTACTGTTGGTTCCTGGTCAGGTTTGAAGGTGACGTTTCTATGGAGATATATGTTCTTCCTCTTTCTTCTTTCCTGGGGGCCTGGGACATCTTGTATTGAGGAGCAAGAAGTAATTATTTCCTCCCCGAGCTCACTCACAGTAGTTGCAGTACTTAATTCTTTGGAAAAGTGGGGTTAGAAGTTTCTTAGTGAGAGCATTCCCTGTCTGTATTCCAAAAACCTAGATTTGCGCAGGATATTTTCACTAATAATCATGGACCTTCAATCAGCGTTGCCAACTCCGGAGATGATCAAGAGCAGCCTTTGTCCGGTGCAGGAATTCCCCCAGCACAGCCTGCCTCTCTGTGTTTCCACCCGCTAACCCCTGAGGCACTGCTGTGCCATTGTCAGTTGGCTCTGATTATTAGAAAGTTCTTCATTATGCTAAACCAAACTCTTCCTCCGGGCATTGGCTGCCCCCCTTGGCCTTGATTCTTCCCTTTGAAACCCCACACAAAAATCCATTTCTTCTTCCCCTTGACAGCTATTTAAGCCATTTGGACATTCAAAGACTGAGATCATGCCCCTTAGTCTTCAATTCCAGCCAAATGTCCCAATTTATCCAGTCTCCTGAAAAGGACAGAGCTAAGCGCTGACACAGCTGATCAGGTGGTACCTGACCAACCTACAGGACTGCAGTAGCCTCCCTTCAGAGTCTGTCCTGTTAACAGAGACAGAAGCCCAGTTAGGCTCCCCTGTCTAGGACCCCCCTAGAACTTGTTGTCAGCCCTCTTATGGGCTTTGCACTGGGCCACCGGGCAACTGCATGCATGTTGGTGTCCAAGAGACCTGGTGGACTGTGGAGGGGGGCATCCCGAGCCAGTGGTTGATGTGAGGTGACTCAGCCCTCACTCTGGGACTTAGATCCCTTACCAGTCTGATTACTTCTAAGGTGCTGTGTTGGTTCCCTGTGGCTGCTGTCACAACTCACCACAACCTTGGCTTAAAACACAGGAAATGTATTCTCTTACAGCTCTGGAGACCAGAAATCTGAAAGCAACCTCTAGAGGTTCTAGGGGAGAACTTTATCTTTGCCTCTTCTAGCTTCTGTCATTTCTTGATTTGTGGACATGGCATTCCAGTCTCTGCCTTCCTGGCCCCATTGCCTCCTTTTCTTCTGTCTGCGTCAATCTCCTTCCACCTCCCTCTTAGAAGGACACTTGTCACGAGATTTAGGGCCCACTTGAATAATCTGGGATAAACTCCTGCCTGAAGATCTTTAATTTAATTATATCTGTAAAGCCCCTTTACTCCAAATAAGGTACCCTTTACAGGTTCTTGGGATTTGGGTGTGGACATACTTTTTAGGGGACACCATACAGCCTTTGGGTCTTCACCTTCTCTCCACCTATGTGACTGTCTTTTCCCTCCATTGTGTTTGAACCCAGCTTTCCAGAATCACCAGCCTCAGGTCTGCATTCTGCACATCTCATGTCCCCGTTTCCCTGCAGCATCACGGCTGCTGCTGTGAGGGTGCCAGGGCTTTTCTGCTCACCCCAGTTCCTGGGTGGGGTGGGGGTCAGGGATAAGGCTGCCCAGGAAAACAGGCCTTGCTGGTCCACTCCCTGGTTTTCCTCAGCATGCTCGAGCTAGTCAGTGGCATTTTTATCAATGGAAAGGAGAAACTGCGGCTATTAAAATACCCATTTCCAGTTTTTAGACTTAGGGGAGATCTCACGGTGAACGTGGTCTGGCCAGAGAAGGGACACATAGAGGAAGACTTAATGTCCTTGTGTTTCTCCTCTAATTTAGTGGTTCATTGAACTTGAGGGGAATTATTTATATTCTCAGTGCCCAAGTACAGATCTCTTTTGTTTAAAAAAAAAAAAAAAAAAGTCAGAAAGTGCTTCTTTGCAACCCTGCATGTATGGTGTAGTGTGACCTTCTTGCCCTTTAATTAGCCTATTTCAGAGGTCCCAGTCTGCTGCTGGCTAATGGGGTCGCCAGCTGCAAAGCACAGGAACATGTGCTTTTCTCTAAAAAGTTTGTGCACCGCTTGGTTTGCAGTTGATATTCCAGAGTGCCAAAAAGGCCTGGGGCCAGCAGGAGCATGGAGTCTGGAGAAGCAGGTGATGGAGCTGGGCAGGGCAGGGAGGAAGGCCCGTGGCTCCAGAGCGGCTGGCAACAAGCAACTTGGGCTGCTCATGGCTGTCACTGCTGCCCCAGAAATACCAGCTCACACTTGTCCAGAGCATCCTACGGGACTGCTACTCCACACAGTTCAATGTGCATTGCTAAGAAAGGCCTGTGTGCCCTGGCCGGGTGGCTCAGTTGCTTGGAGTGTACACCAAAAGGTTGCAGGTTCAATCCCTGGTTCAGTCCCCGGTCAGGGTGCATACAGGAGGCAACCAATCCATGTCTCTCTCTCCAATCTCTGTCTCTGTCTCTTTCTCTCTCTCTCCCCCCACCTCACCCAACCCTTCCTCTGGGATCAGGGTGGGAAGGAGCAGGTCAGTGTAGGGCATGGTACTGCATGTTATAGAAACTCACAGGAACCCAGCAGAGAGCTGACCATGCCTTGGGGGAGACCCAGCAAGGCTTCCAGGAGGGACTGGCATTTAAACTGACCCCTAAAGAGTCGGTAAGAGAGAGAGAAAGAAGGGAAAGGCCAATAGAGCAGCACACCCAAAGGTACCTCAGTTGTATCCCACCAGGCCCCGGGTAGCCCTCTTCCTGATTGTCCAACCAGAGCTGAACTGGAGGAGCGTCAGGTTTTAAAGGGACTTTAAGGATAATCTAGCAAGGCAGCTATTCCAACTGCACTGCTTGGACCCCCAAGAACAAGGGAACGGGAGCAGTTCAGAGATTTCTGCTTCTCATTTTGCTTCTGGGTTTAAAGAACAGCAGTTCTCCATTTTACAAAGCATATTCGATGTAGCCACTTGGAAATATCCCCACATGGAAATGTTCTGCTTCATCCGGGCAATCTTTTCCAGGCTGGGAAAGCTCTCCTACTCCTCCAAGATAACTCCCAGATCGTGTGGTCACAGGGTGTTTCTGTGGAGCCTGCCCTACTTGACCATGAGCTCCTCTTGGGCAGGAGCTGAGCCCAGCTGCCCACTGAATCCAGTGCCGAAAAGAGGGCTCAGTCCTGGGCACACAGTGCTGACTAACGAAATGAAGGGCTGGGATGATGATGGCTGCCTTCCTTGCATCTGGCTCGCAGCCGCCCTCATTGCTCTTTATAGTCACCAGTGGTACCCTAGCTAAGTCAGGGCAAATATGGGCCTCTGCTTCTCTGTCTTATACCTGCTCCTGAAGTGAGTCTGGCCTCTCAGCCTGGTACTAAAGAGTGGTGCCTGCTCCCTCTACTTCCAGAGGGCAGGGAGGCTGCAGACCTAAGGCTGCAGAACTAAGGTCCAGTCTCTGAAGCTGCGGCCTGCTGCCCTGGGACATGGCCAGGCCCACCTGTGAACTTGCTCACTCGTCCACCTGGCTCTTGCTTAGTCTGCTGAAGCCTTAGGACTAGGGTCAGGGAGATGGTGGGGTGCAGGAGAACAATACTGGGCTTTTTATTCAGTTAGACCTGGGTTTCCTAGCTGCCTGACCCGAGGCACATTGCTTACTTGCTTATTTAATTGATTATCTGTGAGTGTTAAACAGGGAAGATACAATCTCTGTTTTCCACCTATACCTACACATGGTTAATACTCAATAAATGTTTGTGTTTTTCTTTTAAGATTGTATTCATTATTTTTAGAGAGAAGGGCAGGGAGAGAGACAGAGAGAGAGAGAAACTTCAGTGTATGGTTGCTTTTCACCTGCCTCCAGCTACAGACCTGGCTGGAGACCTGGCTTGTAATCTGGTTATTTTGCCCTGGCTGGGAATCAAACCAGCAACCTTGGGTTCTCAGGCTGGTACCTTATCCACTGTGCCACCAGCCAGGGCTTGTTCCCTTTTTATATTACCTGAAGGGCTATCATGGAAAGGAGAGAAAAGACATGTTTCCTATGTCAGAGACTGTCCAGGCCTAGACTTTGTTTCCCCCAGTCGTCATCCTTTCCAAATTCCATGAAGCCTGTCAGCCTCCTAACCCCTCAGGCATTGCTAACGTCTTGGATTTCTTTCTCTCTTCCCTCTGCTGATTTCCAGCAGCTCTCCGTGGGCATTTGGACAGATTGCTTCCCCTGTCTGGGCTTCAGTGTCCCATCTTTGGACTGGGTTATTTCTAGGGTCTTTTATAGCCCTGGCACTGTGTTCAATTTCACAATATTGGTGCATCACCCACTATGTGGAGGGTGATGTTCCAGGCCCCTGGGCACATAGGGATAGAGAAACAGCCATCAGCCTTGTGGCAGTCACAGGCCAGCGTGGGGACAAACAAGCAAAGCATTGTGATGAGTGCTGTGGTAGGGGCTGAATCCAGAGGGGGAGGAATCCAAACCAGAACAGGGAGAGACTAGCCACTTGAGACGTGCATGAGCTCTTTGCTTTCAGGGAAGAATGATCTAGAAATGCTTGTTGCCTGCATGAAAGCATGCATGATGGAGACTGGTTCCTCCCAGGTGGCGTTAGAATTTTCCTTTGGAATTGGAATTATCAACATGGAAAACCCTAGCAGAGAAGGCAAGTATTAGGGGCCTTGTTTTCTCTCTTCTCCAGCCTTCCTACAAAGAAAAAAAAAAAATTCCAAATCTCCAGAATACATTGACCTTTATTCACAGAGCTCTTGGGATGTGCAGCACAGTTTAACAAGTACTGTTTGTGTGCCTAACTGAGAAATGTCTAGGTAGACGCAGAATTACATACCTCAAGAGAATTAATCTGTCTTTTGCCACACTTAGGTTCAAAGCTGATTTTCAAAGACAGTCTCAGTTTTTCCAGTTGTCTGAATGATAGTTAGAGGCAGACAAACGGTGCACTCTCATCCCTTCCCTTGTGTTTATTCTATCCAACTTAATCTGGTTAGATCTTATAAGCGTTTGTTGATCGATTATTTGAAGTTAGCCCAGTGCTGAGAGACCAGGAGTACAAGAGAATCAATCCAGAAGTTTCTTTTCTAGCCAGACTGATAAAATGTCTACTCAGGAATAAGCGAACAGAGCCATCTCGCCACTGGGGACTGCGGGGCAGATTGGCGTTGAGTTGCCGGGAGGGAAGTGTGGCAAGATGGACAGTGAGGGTGTCTCTCTGGGAGGCTTCTGGAGGAGTCTGCATTGGAGAAGGGTCAGGGTTGCAAGCAGAGTGGAGGAGGGGCGGGGAAGAGTGGAACAGCAGGTGGATTCAGCACCAGCTAACGTTTTCAGCCTCATCCTCAGCCCCTCATTCTCAAGCCTTAGTTATGAAACTATTCCTTCAACACACGACACTTCGGCATGTCTCAGGACCTTCGCATCTGCTGTTCCCTTTGCCCAGTCTGCTCTGTGCCCTCACCCACCAGTAAGACTCCAAGCTATCCCTTAATTCAAGCCTAGTTCTGCTGTTTGGTCCTCATGAACTCTCCCCCTCCAGGCTTTTCATAGTGTTTGTTTCTACTTCTGACTTAGGATGGTGCCAGGAGCATCACAGACCCTCCGAGAGACAGCAGGCATATGAAAGGGTGAGTGACTAAATGACTGATTATTGGGTTCTGAGTCAGACTTACTACTGGCACTATGAAATGTTAAGAAAGGAGTGGAAAGCACCGAGGTGAAAAGTGGGTGGTAGGTGCTGAGCAGGAAGATCACAGGGTGGGACCAGTAGCCTTTGCAGAGGGAATGGATGCTGGCTTTCCAATGAATAGATGCACAAGAAAAAAAAATACTCTGAAACATACCTTAGATACCAAATATATGGAAGAAAATCTGCCTCCAGCAATCGAAGGACTGCAAATAAAACAGCAGCACCCTTTCAGTAACTCCACTAAATCAGGGGTTAGTAAGCAGGTGTGGGGAATAGCTTTCCCACTGACCAAAGGAGTCCCTCTGGGATAACCATTCTGGACGGCAATTTGGCCACATTAAATGCCTTACAGCCTAGTGCAGTCTTCTGCCCAGAAGTGCTTCTCCTAGATGGTGATCCTAATCCAGCAATTTTCAACCTTTTTCATCTCATGGCACACATAAACTAATTACTAGCATTCTGTGGCACAACAAAAAAGCATGTTATTTTTTGTTGATCTGACAAAAAATAAAAAATGGGTATAATTTTGATTCATTCAACTGGACATTTACTGTTCTGTTGCTGTTGTCATTTATTTTCAAGTTGACAACCTAAGGGAACAGAGGTCAGTGCCCCTGAACAAATAGTCAGGTATTTCATGTTTTAAAAATTCTTGTGGCACAGCAGTTGAAAATCACTGCCCTAAGTGAATACCTAGAGGTATTATACAAAGATGTTTATCTCAACATTGTTTGTAATATAGACATTGTTCAAGTAAACCAAACGTCCAGCAATAGAGGATTAGCTTTACAAACAGCACTCGCTGTTGAAACAGAATATTGCAGAATAAGAAAGAGATGGGAAAATCAGGCTATAAACCAATGTATATAAACCCAATTATGTTGAAAATGTGTATTTTCACCCAAAAGGCTAAAAGGGTAATGAGCAATTTGTAGATTATAGTGGGTAATTTTTTATTTTCTTTTTTCCCAAGAAGAAAAATTTCCAAATTTTCTACCAGGCACATGTATTACTTCTATAATCAAAGGAGGGAAATGAGTGTTATGTAAGAAAAAGAGATAATCTTTTGGAGAGCATTGTTTGAGCTTGGTTGGGCTGAAAGCAATACCGGCCCATTGTTTATCTTGCAAATTCCAGACAGGTAGTGTTTTCATAAGAAAGAGTGGTCTTAGGTCCATTTGTGTGAGTGTATTTATAGAAGTGAGAGCTTTGGGGGAAGGAAATAGATTGATTTTTTTTCCCCTTGAACTTTTGAAATTATTTTTTCCACTCCATTTGTAATTGAGCCCAGGGAGCTATTCTTATTTCTTCCTTTCTTGGGTACTGCGTTAGACCTAAAAATGTTAACTGGCTTAGAATGTGAGTTTTGCTAAAATCCTTGCCCTTGAACTTTTTGCCGAACTCTCATGCTTAAACATTGGGGTCCCAAGAAAGACCACCTTTTGAAATCCATTTTGCTTTGCTCTCTGATATGTTTTGCTCCCTCACCCTTGGATAAGCCTGGGTAACCAAGTTGCACACCACTTTGTCGGAGCGGTTTCATCGGCCACAGGGAAGGGGCTCAGAAGAAGACACCTGCTCTGGGCGCTCTCTGTTGGGAAGGTTTAATTAGAGGCCAATATGGCATCACCTTATCCTGTGGACGTAACATTAGTCTGCAGAAAAAGAGATCAGAGCTGGGTAGAAGCTCTTTAAATATTAATTAAAGTGATGCCTTTTGCCACACATCTCCAAAGAGCTCAGAACACTTCACAGACATTACCTCATCATTAATTTTCACAGTGTTCTTGGGTGAGAAGCTGATGGCAAGTGTTACGGTCTCCATTTGGGGCAGAATGTAACATATATTTTAAATAGTTAAAATGAACTTAGGAGTTGTACTGACTAGATATCAATTGATTTTTAAAAATCGAGAGAATGTTTTTGGGATCTTCTTTCACAGTTGCCCTGTATTTCCTATGAATTAAGTTGTCTTTTTGCATTTTTTTCCCCACCAACACTTACTGAGTGCCTACTGTGAACAAGCTACAGTGTTGAGCACTGTGGCAAGGAGTGAAACCTAACCTCCCTAGTCCCATACTTAAAACCTTTGATGATATGGCTTCTATCTGCCATTTCTATACTAAATCTCTTACCCCTGCTTCACATACCCATTGTCCCTCACATCCTTCTTCCTGAACTTGTCTTTAGGGTAGTCCTGTGCCATCTCCCTTCTTTGTACTTTCTATGCCATTACCCAGCCACCACCCCCAATGCCCTTTTCTCTACCCCAGCAGGTCTCACTTTCCTACCCTTCATAGTTTGGTCACCTCTTCCACAGGCCTGCTCTGGTATCACCCTACTATAGCCATAGCTGGATGTGACCTCCAGCCATTTCACCCTCAAGACGTTCTACCAGCCTCTCTACTATAGTCCTTACTAATTTTTCCTTTGTATTTTAAAGATTTATGTATGCTCCTTGATGACATTTCAAGCTTCTTGACTGCAATTCATCTTTATGTCTCTCTTAGTGACTTGCCCAAGTTAGATGTCCAAGCGCTTATGTAAAGCAATGAAATGGCCTGAGTTATACAGAGCCCTGTGGGGCACAGAGGACAGAGGTCACTGATACAACCCCGCTTGGCCTGACCTTCCTTTGAGTATAGTCACTGACACCACATGCTGCCTACAGGCCTATTCTGTCCTCTCATTGCATTCACATCCATACCATCTTTCATCTAATACTTGTGTGTTAAAAATCATTTTTCTCTCATAGCAAGCTGGGGAGACACAGGAAAAGAAACAGCTGGAGTGTTTTTAAGGGTCACCTCTGTGTTTATTTCTTTTTCGCCTTTGTTAGGCAAGCCATCCACACTGCCTGGGACCCTTTTTCAGGGGCATTCTCAGTTCATGTGCCGGCATGAGGGCTGGGAGTGGCTTGCGCTCCCCTGCGTCAGGCTGCCGAGGCTGGGCAGGTTATTTCATCTTCCCGTGGCATCATTTCCTCATTGTGAAGGCGGGATCATGTGCTTGAGGGTGACCTGCCTCCCTGGGATGCTGTGAGGCTTATCGATTTAATGCCATAGCTATTAACCTGAACCCAAGACAGCTGGACAGGACCAGGGCAGAATAAATACGACAGCCTAAAATGGATGCCCCCTGAGACCTCAGGTGTCATCTTCTGCAGTGCCCTTGCCACACAGGAAGCCAGTTAGGCCATCAAGGATTTCTGGGGCTGGAAAGTCCCTAACAGGCTTCTAGTCTGGCCCCTGGGTGCTTTGTCACCCCCTGGGTGACTATTGTTCTCAGTGCAGCAGTCAGTGGCACCAGGGAGAAAGTGTCATCATGAAAGTCCCAATTGCCAAGTCTGTGGCCCCTTTCAGGATGGATCTTCTGGCTATCTTGGCTGATTTGACATCATTGGTCACATATTCTTTGTATGTGTGTGTGTGTGTGTGTGTGTGTGTGGTGAAATACATATAACATAAATTTTACCTTCTAAAGACCATTTTAAAGTACACAATATGGTGACATTAAGTACATTCACAGTACTGTACAACCATCAATGCTACCTAGTTCCTGAACTTTCTCATCACCCCAAATGGAAGCCCTTTACCCATTAAATAGACACATACTATTCCCTCTTCCCCCCAAGCCCCTGACAACCACTAATCTGTTTTCTGTCTCTGTAGACTTACCTATTCTGGACATTTCATAAAAGTATAAGCATGCAACATGTGGCCTTGTGTGTCTGGCTTCTTTCAGTTAGCATAGTGTGTTTGAGGCTTGTCCATGTTATAGTATGTGTCAGTATTTCATTGCTTTTTACAGCTGAATAATGTTCCATGGCATAGATATATCATAATTTGTTGATCCATTCATCTGTTAATGAACCTTTAGGTTGTTCCCATCTAGTGTACATAGAATCACTATGAATATTCATGTGTAGGTTTTTATTTGAACAGCTGCTTTCAACTCTTTTGAGTATGTACCTAGGAGTGGAATTGCTGGGTCAATGAGAATTCTAAGTCTAACTTGCAGAGAACCAGCAAACTGTTTCCATACCCTTTTCTGAACCTTCCTTCTCCCGAGGCTCCTCTGGTTGCTCTCAGCCCTCTCTGACTATTTCTCCTCAGTTTCCTTCATGACTCTCTTGGGTCTTCAGCCCCTAAAATGATAGTGCCACCCAGGGTTTGTTTATTCCTCCCTTAGTTCTGCTCATTCTGCCCTAGTGGTGCTCAACCCTATCTGCACATGACAATTAAAGGGGCTCCTTCAACAAACTCTGCCCAGGCTGCACCCCAAATAAGTTAGATCCCCATCTCTGGACTGATGGAGCCTGGGCATTGTTTATAGGATCTCCGTGGTTTTGATATGTAGCTCCTCTTAGAATAATCATTCATTCTCATGGTTTCAACATGATGACTACCTAGTTTTTATATTTGGCTTCAGCATTCTACTGGACATATCCATGAATGTTCCTCAAGTACCCCAATTCAGCTGCTCCCAACAAAACTCTTCTCCTATGCTCACAAACCTGCCCTGTCCCAATGTTCTCCTTTGGTGATAGGGACCACCATCTCCAGCCATTTGAACCAGAAAGCTGAGACTTACCTGTGCCTTTTCTCTCTCTGTTATTCCATTTCTCCCTTGATTGAATCATTGATTTGGTAATTCACTGCTCAGTAATTAGGATGGAGGGAAATTGGAGAGAAATGCAGTCTAAGAATTAATTTAGGAAGACAAAAAAAGACATAGATGAAACAGCTAAGTTAAAATATAGGCAAGCGGATAAACCTGAAATTAACAGCAACATATTTATAATTACCCTTATTGAAGACTTCCTTTGTACTACCAGTGCATTCTGATAATACTTTACATAGAGGTCGGTCCAGAAAAAAAGTCAAGCCATTGTTAATATAATGAGAACCGTTTGCATGACATCAGTGTAACCTGGCAGCCAAGGAGAGTGGACTGGAATGCTCATGCATGAACAATGACGACATCACTGTTCTAGTCAGTGTACTAGTCACCGTTGTGTGAGCACATGTACTGTGTGGCTGCTGCATTCAAAATGACTGAGCAAGTAGAGCAATGAATCTGCATGACATTTTTTGTTCAGCTTGAATATTCCTCCAAGGAAACTGTTTCGATGATTCAGAAGGCCTCAGCAATGGGCAACTGGTGATTGGCAGCTTCATCATGACAATGTGCCTGCTCGTGCAAAATGTCTCATGCAGTTTTTGGCAAAACATTCCCAGGTGACTCAGCCCCTGTACAGCCCAGATTTGGCACCATGTGACTTCTGGCTTTTCCCAAAACTAAAGTCACCTTTGAAAGGGAAGAGATTTCAAACTGTCAGTGAGATTCAGGAAAATACAGTGGGGCAGCTGATGCTAAATGGGAGAAGTGTGTGAGGTCCCAAGGTACCTACTTTGAAGGGGACTGAGACATCATTGTCCTGTGTGCAGTATTTTTATCTTCTTCAATAAATGTCTCTATTTTCATATTACATAGCTGGATACCTTCTGGACAGACTATACTATATATATGGGGGGGGTGTATAACCCCTGTATAACTTGGTTGTTAGGTTCCTAAAAAATGTTGTGTAATGCAAATCTGTGTTATATGAAACAAAAAACTAGTACAAAAAAGGGGGTTAGGTTCCAAAAAATTTTTAAATATACTATTATATTTTTATAATTAAGAGAATTATATACATATATATTTTTAAGATTTTATTTATTATTTTCAGAGAGAGGGGAAGGGAGAGAGGCAGAGAGAGAGAGAGACATCAATGTATGGTTGCCTTTCATCTGCCTCCAGCCACGGACCTGTCTGGAGACCTGGCTTGCAACCTGGTCATGTACCCTGGCTGGGGAATCAAACCAGTGACCCTCAGGTTTGCTGGCCGGCACCTTATCCACTGTGCCACTAGCCAGGGTGGAGAAATATATTTATTAAAGCAATTTTCACCAAAAGTATAACATATTGATATGTATAAGTAATATTTTCTTCATCATCACTGCTAAACACCATTAACCAATGGTGTTTTTGTTTGTTTATTTTTTGACAAGGTATCTCATTTGAAATTTTTTACTCAATCAAGCATGGATGTCATATCAGATTTGCCTGTGTTATTCAGGGATTTCCCTAATTTTGAATGCAGTGTTTTTCACTCTTAAAAGCTCTTACTACATTCTGTGTTGTTTGGGGGTTTTCTAATTCTTGAACCATGTTAGAATGAAACTGTGTTCTAGGGTGACATGTTATATGAGGATTTCCCTCAATTCTCAAACCATGTTATAGAAGTGCCATGTTATACAGGGGTTACCTGTATATATACATATAATTTAATTTACTGGGAGGTTGGTGAAGTCAGCCCACGTCACATGTGATAGTACAGGTTTAGAGAAGCTAAGGTGCTTTATTTGTCCAAGAATGCATGGTTAGTACATGCTTAGTGAGAGTTAAGATTGAAACCCAGGTCATATCAAAGCCTATGCCCTTGACATGAGAAGTCACTGGGGAAGAGCCTTTAGCTCAGCAGCACTGTCAAAGCATACAGGAGGAGAATCAGGATGTAACCACCAATTGAGACCATCCAGGCCCTCGAGAGTGCTTTGAAAACTATAGGATGGTGCAGAACCCTTGTAACCTTTGCTCATGTCTCTAGCAGATTGCTTCTTCCATTCTCTGAATTACTATCAGGTGTTTGTTTATGGACTCCCTGAGGGTGAGGACTGTGCTTGCTTATCTCAGTGTCTCCCTCAGCACCTGTGCCTGGCACATTGTTGCTGATCAATGAGTATTGCTTGAATGAAAGCATAGATGTTAGAGTAGTCTGAGAGAGGAAGAAAAGGAAACAGGAGACATGGAGATATTTGTTCAGATGCGTCACAGCTAAACACTTGATGAGAGGTTTGATTTAGACAACTGGAAAGAAAAAGAGGAACTCTGGGACCCTCTGGAGTTATGAGTCAGAGAACCCATACAAGATCTGGATGTGAAGGAATGAACTTTAGCCTGACCTCTGACCTCCAGTTCCATGGCACTGATAATCTGATTCTCTCTTTTTTATTCATAGCACTTACCGCTTTCTAACATTCTTAATCAATGTCCTTTATTATGTTTGTTGTTTCTTGTCTAGTGAGAGCATCCCCTAGAATATAAGCTTCATGAGGGTATTCAGTTTTGTCTATTTGGTTATTCTCTTCTGTCCCAAATTCTCCCAGCCTAAGAAAGCACTAAGTGCTTTCTGTCACTATAGAAGTTCCTGTTCTGGACATCCATATGAATGAAATCTTATCATGGGTGGTCTTTGGTGACTGGTTCCTTTCACTTAGCACAATGTTTTCAAGATTCATTCATGCTTAACCCCATAACTTTACAGATAGAAAAATTGAGACTCAAAGAGGGAAGGGAAAAGAATTGGGTCATGTGTCCTGCTGGTCACAGACAGGAACCTGTCTCCCTGTACAGGGCTCTGTTCCTGCCTAGGGTTGATGCAAAGAGATTAGCAACTACAGCTGACCCTGCAATGTCGTTCTGCCATTCACCTTGAGGGTATTATGGGGCCCCTTCAAATATAGCCGTGGGGAGGTGAGACCTTGCAGGTAGCGTTACTGTTAGCACCAGTCCTTTCCCACATCCTTTCTCATAGTCCATCTAATAGGACGGATGGCTTGTATGATCGGCTTCTAGTCTTCCACTCGGAGTGGCCTTGGGTCTCTGTGCCCTCAGATTACTAGTGAGAGAAAGGCACAGCGTAGGCCCTATTAGTGCTGACTATTCCTGCTGCCACCCTGTAGCTCCTAGAGGGCCATGCAGAGGCCATCTGTGCTGAGCCAGATAAGAGGCTAAGCCCTTCCTAACACACATCTAATCCTGTTACACAGATGTGAAATCTGAGTGGCATGGCAATGCCCTGTACCCATGTTTCCCAAAAGCTTGTCTTTGTACCATGTTTCACCCGAGATGATTTTAAATGATAATGTGAATGAACATTTTTTTTAAAGATTTTATTTATTATTTTTAGAGAGAGGGGAAGGGAGAGAGGCAGAGAGAGAGAGAGACATCAATGTATGGTTGCCTTTCACCTGCCTCCAGCTACGGACCTGGCTGGAGACCTGGTTTGCAACCTTGTTACGTACCCTGGCTGGAAATCTAACCAGCAACCTTTGGGTTTATGGGCTAGCACCATATCCACTGTGCCACCAGCCAGGGCCCCACATGATCATTTTTGTTTAAATAGTTGTATATTTATTTTCATGTGTATTGGGGTGGGGGGGGATCCAGCATGATCAAACCTGTGATTTAATGAATATTATTGTCTAGGGTGAAGCTAACGTAGGAGGTGCCATACCGTAGAATCCTTTTACACAGGCTGTGTCTATTACAGGTATGGTAGTGTGGTAGTTTGCTGACATGGCAAAAGTCACCAGGGCAGTTTGAGGTCAACTCTCATTTGGGGACTGCCACTCTGGATAATGATGATCTAGGGTACTTTCCCCTGAACCATGTTCTGCATATCCGTTTCACTTTGTACAAGGTGAGATGACGGAGGATGCTGATGGCCAGAACTCCTTTGCCTGACCGAGGGGCTTCAGAAACCGGGAGGGATCAGCTGTGAGACACTGGTTGTTTTTTGATCCATGATAAACTTCCATTCAGGCACTCAAAGTCCTTCCAATCAAAAAGGGGTTCCTCTTGGAGACAGGCTAAAAGAGGTGAGGAAAGGCAGAAGAGGACCAGGGATAATGTGTGGTGCTATTACAAAATAAGAAAGGAAAATAAAACAACTTCATCTACCTTTTGACTTTTTCATGACCATGAGTGAAATGACCCATGAAGTCAGGGTGTCAGAGCCTAGGTTGCAGGGAAAGACTTGACTGGGAGCCCTGCGTTGGGAAGATGGAACTGAAGCTCCTTTATGGGGTCCTGGTTGCAATTATGCTTTGAGAAATAATCATGTGTTATATTTGTAGATAAGTCCCCCTTTGTTTCTCAGAATTGTCTTTTTTTTTTTCCTGGTAAAGCATCATCTTAATCTGAATTCCTTTAAGAAAATGAATGTAAGTGTGGGACACCAGCCTATTAGCTCTCACTGAGCTATGGTCACATTAATGAACCCAGGCAACATCAAATGATGGACATTATAAATATAAATATGAAAAAAGAAATATAAATATGAATGCTTCCTAAATATTAGTAAATGCCATGATTGATTCAACAAATGTCAGTTGAGCTCAAGGCACTCTGCTAGACCCTCAAGGAATTATAAAGGAACAGGATACCTTTCTCCTACCCTCAAGGAGTTCAGAGTCTAGGGGGAAGAAAACAAGATCTGAATCCATGTGAAGTTAGGAAACGTAAGACAAGAGAGAGCATAGATGAGGAGGTCCTGGGCTGAATGGAGGAGTGAGGCACAGCCCAACAGTTCTGCGATTGGGGGAGTGGTGGAACGTGGTCGACCAGTAGGCAGGAACCCATCCTGGATGTGGTAGAGCGTGAGCTGGGTTGTGAAGGTAAGGTAGGATTTGAATAAGTCTCAGTGAGGAGATTGGGGAGAAATACACAGAGAGAGGTCACCAAGGGCTGTTTTGAGGGATGGGAAAGCACCTGAGCAGAGAATTCTGTGGCAGGAGAAGGATGGGGACTTGGGTTCCCCAGGCCACTTTGAGGAAGTTCTGTAACCTCTCCAAACCTCAGCTTCCTTGTCCTCGAAACAGAGCTATGGAGTCCCACCATGACAGGTCAGCATGAGGAATCAATGATATGTCACAGGTTGCGTGTATGTTCGTTTCCCTCCTTTTCCTAATGTGTGGGGAGAGCAGCGGTGGGAGATGGGGCTGGATGTGTGGGAGGAGCCTGGATTTTAAGCACAGGAGCCCTGGAGGACTCATGGAGGGTAGTGATGAGATAATGCACTGTTCGGAATTGGCGGATACTTAGAGAAATTCAGTGCTAAGATAAAAAGGTAACCAGAGGTTTGAGGACATGTGCATTGAAGCTGAAATTCGAGATAAAGCCAGGAAGAGAAAATCCAGGTTTCCTGACTTGTAGTTCAGTGCTGTTTTCAGCATCCCTAGGTGGTTATCTGGAGGGATATTAGAAATGCAAATGCTAGGGTCCCATTCTAGACCAACTGACTCAGAAATTCTGGGGCTCCGGCAATTTGCATTTTAACCAGCCCTTTAGATGCTTCTAATACTTTTAGGAAACCAGTGTTCTGGGTTTCACTGAGGAAGGATGGGGAAGCGTTATGAGTAAAGCTGGCTCCTTGTAGGAGCTGGGGTATTGCTACGAGGGAAAGGGACAGAGGGTGAAGCAGCGCCAGAGATAAACTTCTTTGTTAAAACCTGAGACACAGTTTGCATACCATAAAATTCCCTCTTTTAAAGTGTGCAATGCAGTGCTTTTTAGTGCATTCATAAGGTTGTACAACCATCACCGCCGTCTAATTTCATCATTCCACAACAAACACCCCTGACCCATTAGCAGTCAGTTCTCACTTGCCCTTCCCCACAGCACCCTGACAACCACTAATCAATTTTCTATCTGTACGGATGCCTTTTTTGGACTTTTCATATAAAGGGACTCAGACGGTGTGTGGCCTTTGCACCTGGCTTCTTTCGCTTAGCGTAATGCTTCCAAGGTTCACCCATGTTGTAGCATGTGTCAGTATTTCTTTCCTTTTCAAGGCAGAGATAAACTTTTTATCCTTCAAACTTTTGCCTCAGACAAATTTGGTCATACAACTGAGCCCACGCGACTTCAGAAAAAGAAGTTTTCTCTTGGGCACAATTGCATAGGACTTCCTAGTGTTTCAAGAATTGTCACAACCTGATGGACTGTAAGCCTTAAACCAGCCCAGGAACACGGCTGCGTAGGGATCATGATAATTGTTTTTACAGAGAGAGCAAACTGGAGAGAGCAGGGTTCTGTGCTAGGCCAGTAAATGGTCATGCAGTCTCATCGGAACATGTGCAGGGCTTGATGGGTGGACAGGCAGAGGAAAGGCATCTTCAGGGGCATGAGGGTGTGAGGGTTTGGGGAACACTAGGTCATCTAGTTCTGCTGGAGTGGACAGTGTGAGGAAGATGAGGTAGACGGATAGGCAGGGACCACATCACAAAGGGATTTGACTCTCATCCCAAAGCCAGCTCCAATACTTACCTTCTTCATGCCTCAGTTTTCTTTTTGTAAATGAGGACTGTAATAAGCACTTAACTAGATAACTCGTATAAATTACTTAGTGCAGTACCTAGCACATAGGAAACAGTAGAATTATTAATGTACTGTAGTTGTGTTAGTAATATTATTGTAGCTCTTGAGCTCAGACTTTATCCCAAAGATGAAGAGGAACCACTGAAGGATTTTGCAAATAAAAGTGACATGATTGGAATTACACATTATGCCCTGACCAGTGTGGCTCAGTGGATGGATTGAGCACCGGCCTGCGAACCAAAGGGTCACTAGTTCAAATCCCAGTCAGGGCACATGCCTGGGTTGCAGGCATGAGAGACAGACAACCACACATTTATGTTTCTTTCCCTCTTTTTCTCCCTCCCTTCCCCTCTCTCTTAAAAAGAAAGAAAGAAAATCTTTTTAAAATATTACACGTTGTGTCACTTTGGCAGCTTCTAGAGAATAGATTGATGGGGATTACATCTAGAGGCAGAGACACTGGCTAGGTTATCACAGAGTTTCACATGGAATGGCAGTACCCTAAGAAAGGAGAGGAGGTGAGAGGTTAAGACAATTGGGAGCACAGAACTTGATGGGTGATTCAATGTGGAGCATGAAATGGGGGAAGAGTCAAGAATGATTCCCAAAGTTTTAGTTTAGGAAGTTAGAGAAGGTAGTCTCCCTCAACAAGATGCCCCACCTCAGAGGCAAGATTTGAAGAGTGGAACAATAGCAGCAACAAAGAGGTGGTTGAATTCTGTTTTAGATAAAACTGGCTCAAGTGCTTGCTGCATGTCTTGGTAGAAATCTTAAAGAGGCAGTTGGTTTTTAAAACAGCTGAAACTATGGGAGTCAATGACATCACCTGGTGAATGTTTGGAGCAGTGAGTCTCAAACTTTGCTGTATATTGGAGTCACTGGGGTGGGGTGTATTTATATACATAACTCACAGGCACAGAAAATAGTGGGGTGATGGTCAGAGGGAAGAGGTGAGGGTGAGGCTGGGTGGAGGCAAAGGCGGGAATGGGAACATCTGTAATAGTGTCAACACTAAAAACAAAGTGAAAATAAATCCAATTGGCCTAGAATACAATCTGGGATTGTTAAAATGCTTCCCAGGTAATTCTTATGTGCAGCAAAGTTTGGGAACCACTGGCTGAGGAATAGGAGGGAGCTGAGAGAAGGAACTGAGAACCCAAATCCAGAATCAGGTGATGAAGAGAAGAAAAAGAGCCTGAGAAGGAGGCTGAGTAGGTGTAGTCTAAGACTGAAGGAGAATGAGGAGACAGACCTCCTAGGAGCCAAGGGGGGATGGTGAAGAGGTTTTAATAATTTTATTTGTGTTAGTTGAAGAGAAATGCTAGGTTGGCATTTTAGTTGTCTTACTGTTCAAAAAGCTGGGTATTTGCCATGCATTTCAGTTTCTTGTTTGTGTGTGTTTTTCTGTGTCAACGGTTAAGTGATTTTTGGCTCTTGTGTTTCTCTTCTATCCTTTGCCGCCTCCATTGATGCTTTTCATTTCCCAATAGCGGGTACCAGTTTCCTGACATCTTGTATTATTACCTCTTGTATCTCTTTTGAAGGATTTTCTTAATTGCCCATTTGCCTTTAAGATAGCTATCACTAAGTCTTCTCCATTTGCAAAATATTTTGAGATTGACTTTTCATAGTACCTTGTTCCAGAGAACCAGAAGTTTGTTCATTTTGGGGATCAATGCCCTTCATGGGATTTTGCCAAACTGGTGAATGCCCCGAGGAGGGCAATCTAAAGCAATCCTGTTACTTGAAGAACTGTGGAAGGAACTGAGGATGTTTATTCTAGGGCAGAGGAAACTTGAAGACAACGAGATTGCTATGGTCAAAATAGTAAAGGGCTTGTAAAGTACCACATAAGAAATATAATCAATGTTTTGATGATCATGTGTGGTACTAGTTGGGTACTGGAAATATTGAGGGGAATGCTATGTAGAGTATATGATTGTCTAACTGCTAAGCTGTACATCTGAAACCAGTGCAAAACAACATTGAAAGTAAACTGTAACTGAGAGAGCTGATTTATTCTGGGGGATGGTGGTAGGAGGGGGTGGGGGCAGCCCTACTGTGGAGGATGGAAGAAGTAGGGAGATGGAATGCAGTTTTAGGTAAAGAAACTTTCTAGCAACAAGACGGGTCCAACCGTGAAGGATAGGACAATTAGAGGCCAGATGACTTCTTGGCAGGGGGATTATAGAAAAGATTCAAATGTTTGGGGATTATCTGGGCTCTTATTTTCTTCCATTAGCTCAGCAATTCAGAGGCTAATACTAAAGCCATTAGCAGGTCAGTTTCTTGACTTTAAAATTTCCTGTTCAGACCTGGCTGAGTCAGGGAGCACTTTTAACAGCTTGCTTGATGTCATTTTTTGTTTGATCTTCGAAGATCCCTGTATGAAGGCACATGCCTACTCAACAGGCCAGATAATGCAAATTAATTCTTTTAATTGCAGTCACATATGTTTATAGAAATCAGTGAGCTAAATTGTACTGTATTTGGCAGCAGTTTCCTGGCACTCCCCTTTAAGTGAGCATGCAGTTCAAAAGGTTTTGACCTTCAAAAGCAACCAAAGGCTTGACAACTTTCTGTCCTTCAGGATGTGCCTAAGATCCCTGGCACCTCTGCAGTCATTTGGAGGCTGAAATAATGCAGAGGTCGAGGATTTTGTATCTTCCAGTGCTGTGGTAATGTCGGGATTTCCGGACACTCCAGGGGATGTGGGTCTTTGAATTTCAAGACAAAACACAACAAAATGTCATCTAGCCTTGTTCTTAAATCTAATAGAGCCTTCACGTTGCCTGGATGCAAGGAACTACCCAAGTCACTTGTCCCTGTACCCCATTGTAGAGCCCCTTCTATAGCTGTTCAGCCTCTGTATGACTGCCTTCTGGATCTTGCTCATTCTTGAAAAAACTTAGGAACCCCAGGGAGCTCTAGCCTTAGCCCAAGCTGAGGCCTCCCTCCCTGTGGCAATACCCCCATTAATCATGGCTCTGTACCCCAGGTCATGTGGATTATGTCTCTTCTACCTGGTGACCTTTTGGCCATTTATGAACCATGATCATACAAGGCTTTGTCAAGAAAACATTCTCTTAGGGGGGAGGCAGAGGCAAAGAAGGGGAGCAGCTTAGACAAGAACCTAGTATAAAGGAACCATGGACATGGACAACAGGTGGGATTGACTTTGGGGGGAAAGGGTGGGTGGGGAGGGGGACAGAGGGGAGAAAAAAAGGGATGGATGTAATACAACAACAATAAAATTAAAAGAAAAAAAAAAAGAAAACATTCTCTTATTTTTCAAAGACTTGGCTTTAATCTCCTTGCCATCCTAGTCCTGGTAAAAAGGCACTGAAAATGTGAAGCTCAGATTTAAGACAAACCAAGTTAATCTCCATATCCCAGATTGCCAGTTGACTCACTCTCATTAAGGGCCTGACTAGGCAATTGATATTTGAAAACAGTATCCTGTGGGCTTCACTGGATGTTCATTTTCTATCCTTTGTGATGAGTCAATGTGCTGTCAGGACACTAGAATCTACATTCTTGTCCCTCCATTCTCAGTTTTACAGAAATAAGATGTGGTTTTGTGCCCTAGAGAAAGGGACATTAAATAATTTATATTATAAGAAAGCTTTTACAATAGCAAGAAAGTAAACATCCCAGTGGAAAAATAAGGGAAAACCAGAAACAGGAAAATAATAAAAAAGAAATGCGAATAGCCACAGTGAATAAAAAATATTCAGGTGTATTAGTTATCAAATACAAGGGGGAACTCCAAAAAACTAGAATTTAATAATTAAAAAATTGTGTATTTATTCTTATATGTTTAAACTTCAGCCACCTTCAAAGTACTCTCTATTTAATGCAATACACCTATTGGGACTTTTTCCACTGCTCAAAACACTTTTTGAACTCATCAATTTTGATGCCTTTTAGTGCTTCTGCCGTTTTCATTTGAACTTTTCCGCATCAGCAAAATGTTTCCCTCTGAGGAAAATTTTCATCCAGGGAAACAAAAATAGTCGCTTGTGGGGAGATCAGGTGAACAAAGAGGATGGGGCACAGGGTCATGCCATTTTTGGTCAAAATCGCTGAATACTCAGCGTGATATGGGCAGGTGCACTCCTAAATTACCCATCATGAAATGGACAAATGCATTGAAAGGGTCTTCAAGAAAATTCACTGAAGCTGGATGCAGCCTTTCACAACACCAACTGGTGCACTGACATAGATGGGTTCCTAGAACACCCCCTAGTCAGGGATGGCTGTGCTATAAGGGGTCCACCCTTCAGAATATAGTTCTAGGTTTAGTGGACCACCCCCCCTTGTGATTTTAAAAGTGTTATGAGCTCTAATTTGGAAAGATATTCATGATATATTTACAGGTTAAAAAATGCAATGTGTAGACCACTAAGTCTAGCATGATTCTATTTTTGTGGACTATATATTTTCATATATGTAATACATTGTAGGTCTCAACAGATTTAGGGCAAAGTTAGGGTTGAATACCCACTAAGCAATGGTCATCTCTGAGGGACTGGATTGGATGCTTGAAATATGATACTTATTTTATATAATTTTTAATGTGGTAGAATTATGTGTGACATTTACTCTGTTTTCTATATTTCCAAAGTGCATGTGTATTTAAATCAATAATTAGATCCTACTTTCTATCCAATTAGAAAATATTTTTGAAAGATAATATTCAGAGTTTATGAGAGTGTAGATGGTACTTTTACCTCCTGAATTTTTCAAAATATAAATAAGTTTATAATTAGGTACTATTTTCCATTCTGTTAGCATATTTTTTAAATGGTAATGTTCAGTGTTTTTACAAAGTTCTATCCTGGCAGGAGTGAAGATTGGTACTTTCTTGAAAGTAATTTGACAATGCACATCCAAATTCTTAAAAATGAACACATGCTTAAATCCAGTAATTTCACTTCTAGGAATTTATCCCAAGAAAAAATCTGGGAAGTAGCCATTTACCATGAATAAGGATGTTCATTATAAAGCTTTTATAATAATGAAAAATTGGAAAGAGCACAACTGTCTGGATAGATTTATTGAATAAATTATGATGTAGTGAAAGGAAATAATACCATATAGCATTTAAAAATGATTATCTAAAATGTTTAAATATTAATACAGGATAATGTTCATTAAATATGAGCTGTATTTAGTGGGAAAATATAGTATCTCTTTTTAATAAAAAATATTTAGCATGTATAAGCAAAGAAAAAGAGTGAAAATTTGATAGTTGATATCTCTAGGAGATAAGATTACTGATGATTTTACTTTTGTTATATTTTTCTGTATGTTTTATGATAAGCATATATTCACTTAAAAATTACATTAAAGTAATTAAAATAGGTAGTTTTTAAAAATAGTACTAAGGACTTATAACAAATCAGCAATTCCTGTCTCGCTTTTCCTCAGCCTCTAATTCTTTTCTTAGAGGCAATCTCCTTCAACTCTTCTGTTTCCCCTTTTCTTCTCTCCATATTTCTGAGAAATATCCCTGCATTATCTAATTATGATAGCTGAGGATTTAATTCTTATACCACTACACTAGCTTCCCCTCACTATATCCTACCAACATCATTCTAAGACTATTTTTGAGAAACCATTTTTTCAATGTTTACATTATTTTGACAATGTAAAAATTTTTATTGCTGAGCTAGGTAGTGAACTATAATTTTATTTCCTTTTTTACAACTTTTTGTTTTTCTTGGATTTCATAATTGCTCATATTTTGAATTGCTTAGTTTTTCATGTATCTGTCACTAATTCTTTCCACATCTTCCAACAGCCTCTCAGTGAGAGTTTCTGTATATGAGATAACCTATCCATTCTTTTTTTTTTTCCTTAAACTTCTGTTCCTCTGTCTTTATACACCACTATATATAGGTTGCTCTCTAAGTATTAAGTACATGTGTGTCCATAGTACATCTCTTTATAGTCATTCTAGGGGTTCCCTTTGCCTCTTATCTGTATCTCACCCCCAATTTCCTGGATCCCATTTCTTCTTTATTTATTTACTTCCTTGTTTTGCTAGAACACATTCTCTAGTAGCATCCTGAGAAAAGGTATATGGGAGATTAAGAGGTTAATTTTTTGAGACCTGAACATTTGAAAAATGTCTTTTCTACTTGAATGGCATTTTTAACTGGGTATAGAATTCTACATTGAAAATTATTTTCCTTCAGAAATTTGAAGACAAGTATCCAATGACTTCAAGCTGCCATTGTTGTACTAAAAAGTCTAACATAATTTTTAGTCTCATTTATTTATATGTGATTTGTTTTATTGCTGGAAGTTTTGAAGATATTGTTTTTAGTGTTATTTATTGATGTGGGTCATTTTTTTGTTTATTGTGTTGGGCAATTAGTAGATGTTCTCAACCTAGAAATTTAGTTTTTTCAGGGAAATTGTATTGAATTATTAACAATTCCCTTACCACCGTTTCTGTTACTCTCTTCTTCTAGAACTTAGACTGAATGAATATTAGACCTCCTGGATGGATAACTATGCATTTCTAATCTTTTTTATTATCCCTGTTCTTTGGCTTCTTATAACTCTTTCTGTGACATTTCATTGACTACATTTTTCAACTTTTTAATTAAATTTCTATTCCAGCCATCTTATTTTTAATTTTTAAGTGTTTATTCATGTTTTAATTTTTTTTCAAAAGGAATTCTGTTCTTGTTTTATGGATGTATGATGTTATCTTTCTGAGGCTCTAAATTCTCATGATGAATTTTTTCCTTCTGTTTCCTGCATTGTCTCAGTTTTTCTGAGCTCTGTTTGTCTCAATCTGTTTTTTGTAATGCAGGCTCTCTACAAATGTCTATTCATGTTGATTATGGGCAAACCACTGCAGTCTGATGACTGCACTAAGAACAAATGATTAGAAGTGTTGTATAATGGGTGAGGCCCCTCTGCCAACTCCCAGTGGCCCTACCCTGTTGAGATCAGGCTCCTGGCAGAACCTGGGAGACTGAGTTGTATGGATCTAGGACAGGGAAAAATTTTTCCTTGCACACCTGACTGGTGCAGAGTCTTCCTGTCACATGGTCAAATCTTGTTCTGTTTGGGCCTAAAAAACTCTACTGGGCTCACCCTGATGACTCTTTGAGACCCTACTCCACCACAAGATGTGCAAGGACTGAGTAGGTGGCAGCCAGACTTGGTATACCTTAATATATTTGCTTAGTGGCTTCAATCCAGCATGAGCACCAAGTTTTAACCTGTATAGATCTGGTGACCACCTCTTGCCCCTACCTGGTGACCCACTGAGAACCTATCACATACAATTCAAGCCCCACCAGAAGCAGCTGGCAGGTGGAGGCAGACCTCAAAGTTCTTAGAGACCTTTGCTGACCTGCCTCTGGGCCTGGTGCTGGTAAAAGCCAGCCTTGGTGCACAGCTTGATCCTTCCCATGAACACCTAGGTCGAGCAGAGGCAGCACAAACTGTGGCTTACTTTGCAGCTACAAACAGGTTTCCCAGGGCCAGTTACATTCAGCACTTGATGTTGGTCTGCTCCAGAGTCCCTCACAAGAGACCCCAGAACTAACACACCCAATCAATATCAGAGCAGGCACATCCAATAGGAGGTCTCAGCAGGTACCAGACCCTGCTGAGTTGAATTCTTCTTTGAGTAGTGAGCACCTGCATAGCAGCTCATACACTGTGATCAGGATTGATCCCCATAGTTAGCCAACCTGAGGATCAATCTCATACACAAATGGATCAATAGCTATCAAGAGTCAATTATAACAGGAGGGCCCAATATTCCACACAAGGGACATTCCTGGAGCACCTGGTACAGGTGAGCAAGGAGATTGTCATGGGCTCCCACAGGATACCTACTACATAAGGCCACTCTACCAAAACTGGAAGTCAGAGCAGATATACCCAATACATAGAAAACAAACAGAGAAGCAGCCAAAGTGAGGAGACAAAGAAATATTCCCCAAGTGAAAGAGCAGGAGAAATCTCAAGAAAAAGAGCTAAATGAAATGGAAGGAAACAATTTACCAGATATAGAGTTCAAAACAATAGTTATAAGGATGCTCAAGGAACTTAGAGGAAGAATAAAGGAAATCAGTGAGAACTTAAAGAGATAAAAAAGGACAATATAAACCATGAAAAAGAACCAGTCAGAAATGAATACATTATTTGAAATGAAGAATACACTAGAAGAAATAATCAGGTTGGATTAAGCAGAGGATCAAATCAGCATTTTGGAAGACAAGATAGAAGGATGCACTCAATCAGAGCAACCAAAATTTTAAAATATTTTTTAAAATTAGGATAGTTTATGGGACCTTTGGGGCCACATGAAGTGTAACAACATCCACATCATAGGGGTACCAGAAGGATAAGAGAGAGAACAAGGGATTGAGAACCTATTTGAAAAAATTATGACTGAAAACTTCCCTAACCTAGTGAAGGAAAAAGGCATACAAGTCCAAGAAACACAAAGAGTCCCAAACAGAATGGACCCAAAAAGGACCACATCAAGATACAACATAATTAAAATGGCAAAGGTAAAAGACAAGGAAAGAATCTTAAAAGCAGCAAGAGGCAGATAGCTAGTTACCCACAAGGGAGCTCCCATACAACTATCTGCTGATTTCTCAACAGAAACATTTTAGGCCAGAAGGGTTTGGCACAAGAGAGGTGGTATTTTTACCTTTTTGTACTGTTTTTAACAGATCAATATTGTACTGGCTACTTAAAAATAATTTGGGTGCAAAATAAATAAATAAATAAATAATTTGGGTGCTTTCCTTCTTTATGCTCTAGAATAGCTAAAATAACATTTGGGGGGAAATAAACCAAGTTGGCTAAAAGCAACATTATCCTAGATTGGATCCTGAAACATAAAAGGGACATAAGTGGAAAAGATTGTGAAATCTGAATAAAGTCCGTGTTTTAGTCAATATTATTGGACCAACATTAATTTCTTAGGTTTAACAAAGGTGCAATGATTATGTAAGATGTTAACATCAAGAAAAACTTAATGAAAGGTATATATGGGAAACTATTTTTAAAAAATATTTTATTCATTATTTTTAGAGAGAGGGGAAGGGAGGAAGGAAGAAAGGGAGAGAAACATCAATGTATGGTTGCCTTTCACCTGCCTCCATCTGAGAGCCTGGCTGGAAACCAGTCATGTGCCCTGACTGGTAATCAAACCAGCAACACTTGGGTTCACAGGCCACTGTTCAGTCCACTGAGCCACACCAGCCAGGAACTGGGAAACACTCTCTATTATCTTTGAAACATTTTAGACATTTAAAATTATTCCAAAGTAATACATTTATATTTAAAATAAAACAAAAATATCAGGATGAGATACATCTTATAGATTTATAAGAATTCACCTTTCAACCTGTCTGTGCCTGGGACTTTTTGTGGAGATAGGGGGTAGCTCTTTGACATCTCTATGATAATTGTTTATTTAGATTTTATATCTCTTTTACCATTTTATATGTTCCTTGAAAACCAGCTGTGAAATCCAGGTTTTCAAATATCTTTGTGTATTATTAAGCAATATGATCCTTTATAATTTTTCTTCTTTTCTCTGTATCCATGATTATTTCCCAATATCTGATCTTATTTTGTGATTATTTATTGGGTTATAAAATTAATTTGCTGATTTGAGACTAATATTTTCAGAAAGTGAAATAATATGGAATGGAAAAATATAAATATGAATTCCTTTGTGAAACTAGAATATCAAGTACATTATTTTTCTTGGTAACCTGACAATATCTATCCATCAAAGTACAAATGCATATAACTTTTTACTTAGCAATTCAGTACTTGGGAATTTATCCAGATATATAATTGCATACATGCAGAAATGATATATTACAATATTATTTAAAATAGCAAAAGATTGGCAGTAACCCAAACATCTATCAATAGAGGACTACTATTAAAATTACAGTACATTCATACTCAGTAGTTGTCCAAAAGAGTGGAGAAGCAGTCTATTTTTTTTACTTTTTTTTTAAATTTAATTTTATTGTTGTTGTATTACATCCATCCCCTTTTTACGCCCCTCTGTCCTCTTCCCCACCTACCCACTCCCCAAAAAGTCAATCCCACATGTTGTTCATGTCTGTGGTTCTTCCACACTAGGTTCTTGTCTAAAGTGCTCCCCTTCTTTGTGTCTTCCTCCCCCCTCCCCTGAACCCCCTTCCCCCTGGAAGCAGTCTATTTATTGATGTAGAAAGATATCACTGATATACCATATTCTAAGGAGAACAAAGTGGGGCATAGGACAATATGTATGATGTACTATGTGTATTATGTTGAAAAGAGGAAATATAAAATACATATATTGTAATGGCTTGTATAGGCACGAAGAAACTCTAGAAAGACAAATAGGGAAGGAATTCAGTGATTACCTATGGGTGTGGGATATGGGTGAATGGAGGCAGATACGGATAGAGGGGAGACTCTTCACTGTACTTTCTAAAAAATTGTAAGAACACATTTAATATGAGGTCTACAAATTTTTAGAGCACAGTGCACTAACTGTATATCCTTTATACAGTCTAGGTTTTGAATTACGCAAGTGTCTATTCAAAAATTAGATATAAAATACTGAGCAGAAGAAGCAGCACTCAGAAGAATAGGCACACGGGTGCAGTTCCTAATGTGGGCAGAACTGAGCCGCGCTGTCACGGGGGCACACACGGTTGCAGGGGTGGGGGGTGGGGGGCAGTGTCATGCAGTAAGGTATGCCTGTTACAGCAGGTCACAGCCACAGTTCGAGAAACCTTATCTGTTTCATTTCCTAAGCCAAGCTGTTTATCATAAGACCCTGTATTCCTCAGGGTACAAGGCTGCTGAAGTTGTTCACTCTGAGCACCTGTTCATGCTCATTTCAGGTACTAGGAGAGCCCTGGTTATTTGATCAGCGTGTCTTAAAATGTGCAAACCCAGGAAGCATCGTCGTGATTCATCAGAATGGTCATCAGAATATGCTGGCAAGCTCCTTGAGAAAACTCTTCTTCCCTTTAGGTAAATGGAAGAGCTGGAGACCAGTTTCTTCCAGACACGGAAAGCACACCGAATAGAACAAATGGTGGCGAGATGGCTTCGTCGCTCTCGGGACAGCTCGGCCCGGTAAGGCTCCTGGACTAGCAGAGATTTCTGCCCGCAAGGGGTTGGTGTTCCTGCGGAGGAGGGTTGGCCAGTCTTGGCAGTGCCCGGGAATCGCTCTCTCCGGCTTGCTTTGTTCTCACAGCATGAGGTGGGAGAAGAGTAAACAGGTCAGCAGTTTTGCTGGAGTGCCCTTCTCTCTGTCCCCTTCCAAATCTCCCCTCTGTGTCCCTCAAATGTGCGCCTGCACACACATACACACTCACACCAAAGTCATTCACACATTTCCATAGGCAAACACACACCTACACACTCGTACTCACACGTGTGCATGTATACACTCTGCAATACACACACACCCTTTTGAACAACACACTCACACATGCTTGCTCACTCTGCCTCACACATACCTCCTTGTCTTCATACTTGGTGTGAGGGTCAGACAATCTGCTGTTTATACTCTTTCCCAGTCTTTGTTTCTAGCAGCTGTTCCTTCCTTGCAGTCCTTGTTTCATTCTAAACAAAATAAAGTGAAATCAAATACAGATCTGATTTGACTGCTACAAGAGAACTTAAAATATGCTCTGTTTTGAAGTGTTCATTTTCCATCTCAGATTTCCCATCTGGCCCTGCCACAGAGATGAAATATCACATGTCAGGTGTTTCTGAGACAGACACACATTCTTCCGAAGGAACTGGAAACAGCTGCTCTGCTGCCGAGAATAAAGCTTGCTCAGGGCTGCACTGCCCTGCCACCAAGGGCTCTGATCCTCCCACACTGCAATGAGATAAGGCCGGTAGAATTAGCCCCATTTTACAGATGAAACAGCCAAGGCTCCCTCAGAGAGTGACATGTATAAGATCATTGCCACCGCCCACCTTTCCCTCCCCAGAAACCATTTGATGGGTCTTCATTTCTTATACCATGAGTTTAAACATTTTGGGTTTGACATTCAAGGCTCTCCGTGATCAGCACCACTATCCTTTATAGCGATTTGTCTTATTACTCTGCTTCATTCACCTCATACTCCAGCTAAGATGACCTACTAATGAGCACCCATACTATAAGCACCCCTGCCTCCCCTTTTCCCCCTTAGATAGACCAGGGCTCCTGTGTCAGATAGATCCCTTCCTCCCGTCTCCTTGTGTGCAGAACCCACCTACAGTGCAAGGTCTAGCCAAAGTGCTGTGTCTTCCACAAAGTGGTCTGTAGCCCACAATGAGAATGAATTTCCCTCGTGGGCCCCCACACTATTTGATTTGTAACATTGGCATTGTGCTCTTCCTGGTACGTTAAACTTAGAGTGTATCCCTTTTCTTTCTTATAAATTATAAGCTCTCTGAGGGCAGGGAAAGCATCAGCCTCACCTCCTAGCCCAGGGGTGATTGAGTTCCAGGGACTGCAATTGCTAAGTAGTGCTTGGTGAAGAAATAAGAAAAGTGCTAAGTACCTTGTTTCCTAATGAGGGTTCTGCACAACCGAATGGTATGCTACTCCTTTAAAATGATTCCACTGTCAGACGTGTTTGGGAGGTGATGCAGCCAATATCCCACTCCAACTGCTCCTTCTTGGTGGTTCATGGTACATCATGATGACTCAGTCATGCACCAATTGATAATCGATTGCACCATGAGTCATGCTGTAATCAAGTTATCACATGATTTAATATGGCAATTTTATCACATTAAAGGCTCTGAGAACTCCTGCAGAAAAGAAATGTGTATAACTGAATTTGATGTTGCTTTATTAGTTGACCTTGGAACTCTCTAGCATCCAGCTTCTCTCACAGAATATAAATAAAGGATAACACTGACCTCTAGAAAGTTATATATTAAGTATATATATAGAAGTATGCAACAATCACCACAATCTAATTTTAGAATTTGTATTTTAGAATTCCTATTTTTTAAAAAGATTTAATTATTATTTTTAGAGAGAGGGGAAGGGAGAGAGGCAGAGAGGGAGAGAAACGTCAATGCATGGCTGCCCTCCACCTGCCTCCAGCCACGGGCCCAGCTGGAGACCTAGCCCGCAACCTGGCCATGTGCCCTGGCTGGGGAATCAAACCAGCGGCCCTTGGGTTCACAGGCTGGCGCCTTGTCTGCTGTGCCACCAGCCAGGGCTAGAATTCCTTTTTTTAGAATTCCTATTTTAATAACCCAAAAATAAACTCTTTCCCACTAACAGTCACCCCTAAATTGCCACTCCCCCAGCCCCAGGTATCTACTTTCTGTCCCTATAGATTCTCCTGTTCTGGATATTTCACATTAAATGGAATCATATATGTGGTCCTTTGTGAGTCACTTCTTTCACTTAGCATAATGTATTCAAGGTTCATCCACATTATAGCATGTACCAGTATTTCATTCCTTTTTATTACCAAACATTATTCCATTATGGAATATTTACTTTGTTCACTCATCAGTTAATGTGCACTTGGGTTATTTCTACTTTGGGGCTCTTATGAATAATACTGTTTAAACATTTGTGTAAACTTTTTGTTTGAACATGTGTTTTCATTTCTCTGGGGTAAATATTTAAGAACAGAACAGCTGGGTCACAGGGCAACTCAATGTGTCACCTTCTGAGGAACTGCCAGGTTGTTTTCCAAAGCAGCTGTGACATTTTACATTTCCACCAGCAGAGTATGATGGTTCCAATGTCTCCACATCTTTGTCAACACTTGATATTATCTGTCTTTTGGATTGTAACAATCCTGGTGGGTGTAAAGTGGTATCGCATTATGCTTTTAATCTGCACTTTCCTGATCAAATGTTAGCCAACACTGCCGAGCATCTTTCCATGCACCTAGGAAGTTGTTTTCCAAGTGCTTGAGAAAGAGAACAAAAAGAGGGCAAGGTTCCTGGCAGTGTCCATGGAAAACATCATGTCTGCGTTTCTAGGATAAATCACAAGTAGCCTTATTTAAATCACTTCTCACCTCTAATTCTATACCTTCGATACAAGCTAGTTTCTTGGTGTCCTCAGATTACTTGATGATCAATAACTGAAAAGCTAAGTTCAAGGTAGATCGTTGTAGTTTCCTTGGAGTAGGGTAAATGGTACCATCTACCACTCAGTTGCTTAGTCAAGAGACTAGAGAACCTAGTATAAAGGAACCGTGGACATGGACAACAGGTGGGATTGATTTTGGAGGGAATGGGTGGGTGGGGAGGGGAACAGAGGGAAGCAAAAAGGGGATAGATGTAATACAACAACAATAAAATTAAAAAATAAAAATAAAAGAAGAAGAAGAGACTGGGAGTCATCCTGACTTTCTTCTTCATACTCTGCCTCACCCCCCATCAGCATCTCCCGTCTGTTCACCTTCAAACATCTCGGATCTCTCCACCTCTCTGTCCCCACCATGATCACACCCTCTCCTCTGTTCTAGCCAATTCTCCACCCTGAAGCCATAGTAGAATTTTCATGGTATGAACTGCTCCTGTCCTACACTCACCCCCAGCTCCATGCCATCCAAAACCATTCAGTGGCCCACTTGCCATTGTGTTACGGCCTACAAGTCCCTTTAGGATCTGGCCCTAGCCTAACTGTCCAACCTCATCTCATTTCTCCTGCTTCCTTGGCACAGTGGGTCCCCTATTATTTTCCTTCAGTGCTTACTCCCTTATTGCACTTTATAATAATAGACACATTTATTGACTTGTTCACTGTCTGTCTCCCACATCTGTTCATTATATGACCCTTCTCAACCTTCCTGCCACATATGAGACCAATGACCATGACCGTTTTGTTTTACAAGTGTCTTCAGCCCTGGAAGAGTACATAGTATATAATAGATGTTCAATAAATGTTCGCTGATTAAGAATTTTCACAGTAAGGGACTGTATTTATATTTACTAAAATGTGTTTAACTTTTACATGCTTCTTTCTTCCAAAATGAATTTTTGGTGACTTACGATCTTAAAACATGTAGAAAAAAACTTAAATAAAGACTAGACATGCTATAAATGGATTGTAAACCAATTAGACATAGGATTTAGCATTTGAATACACAGATTGGCTCTGAGTTTCCTGATAGCCAGGCAAAAAATGAGAAGAGTACATTGAAATGTTTTCTAAAGTCCAGAAGAAAGGAAACATAGAAATTCATCTGCAGTCCTAGAAGTTTACATGTATCTTTTAGCAATCCTGTTAATTTTTTTCAGACTTTTAAAAGCTTCTAATCATTTCATCCAGTTGTACTTTATTTGTAATTGCCATTGTTTCCCATAACTGTTAAACCTTATCTCCGAGTGTAATTGAATCATCTAGGAGCAAATTAGTTAAAAATAACTATTTTCATTTCCAAATTTCACTAAACAAATTGATTATTTTTATGAACCTGGGGTAATGTTAGAGCTTTAAAATGCACCTTAAAATGGTGCTTTTTCTGGGCAGGAGTGTCAACTTCCAAAGTGGCTTTGATTGCTTAAATTTTAACTTAATTTTTCAGTGGATTGTTATTTACAATCAGTCAAATTCAGGTGGTGGTGCTCAGTTTAAATGAGTGTGCATGCCTAGTGATACAATATTATTCAGATATGATGAATATGACTATTCTCTCATTATGTAACTTCATATTCCAATATAAAAATAACATTTACAGTATCAGTGCTCTTTTAGAAATTGTTAACCACCCCCCAAGTGGTCCCTGTGACGTGTTTTGAATTTCTGTATATATAATGCAGTACAAACTACTTAATATTGTGAACTAATTTTTTTAATAATTTTTTTAAAAGATTTTATTTATTATTTTTAGAGAGAGGGGAAGGGAGCGAGGCAGAGAGGGAGAGAGACCTCAATATATGGCTGCCTTTCACCTGCCTCCAGCTACAGAGCTGGCTGGAGACCTGGCTTGCAACCTGGTTATGTGCCCAGGCTGGGAATCGAACCAGCGAACTTTGGGTTTGCAGGCTGGTGCCTTATCCGTTGTACCACCAGCCAGGGCCTATAAACTAATTTTTAAGCATTTTGCTTTGAACTTAATTATCACCTTTTTAACAGTTTTGCATAACTGTCAAAGTAATAAAATGAGAAAGACTTAATATCTAGTATACTTGTCCACTTAATTATACCAATTTTTTCTCTCCTACAAATGTTTGGGTTTTTATGTAGTTAAATGGTGCTCTCTTGGCAATTTCTTTGATTGCTTCTAAGCTTAGGAAATCCTCACCCAATAATTAATTAAATGAGGTTAATTAATTTCATAGTTAAAATATTTTATATTTAATTCTTTAATATGGAGTTTATTTGAATATAGGCTATGAGGTGAAGATCTAACTTGATTTATCCCAGAGTAATAAGTAGTTTGCCTCACCAATGACTGAGTGATCTTTTCTCTCTTTGCTGATTTATGACCCCTTTTTTATCACAAATGAAATTCCTGTGTCTGCAAGTAGGAAATTGGATGGATCTTTTTCTAGGCTAGCTCTCCTATTCCATTGATCCAATGCCTGATTTCACACACTTGTTTTAGAACTATTGACTTTTATTATATACCAAGTTAAACTTTTATTTTTGTTTTTAATATTTTACACTTACCTGCTTATTTTTTCATGTGAACTTTAGAATAATTTTATTGTATTATTAAAACAATTCAGCCTGAGATTTACTGAATATTCTTATGCCTAATCTGGAAATGTTAGTGTTACAGAGAAAGATTTAAAGAAACAAAAAGCTTAATGCAACTTGATATATTCTTCTTGGTCCTTGGTTTTATCTTCAGGGCTAAATAAGATGATTTCTTTCAACTTATCTTGAATCTGCTAATGAGCACACACCTGTGTACACATGCACATGAACAGGCCTACGTGGGCACACACATGCATCATGGCATCTTAGTGTCAGAGCCCTTGCTATTGGTTTTCAAATTTACTTGTTCCATTACTACCACCATCTGTTAACTCATTATAGGGATGGCCTTTCTAGTATTCCTAATGATGTAGAAAGATCATTACAGGTACCAATTTTTGTTGCATTTTTGACACATGGGCAAAAGTGGAAAGATCTAAGGACAGGCCAGGAGGGTTGCCAATCTCTCCTGAAACCCCTTCTAAAGTAATAATGGAATAATTTCTCCTTCTCACAATGGTCTTTGCCCTCTAGCACTGTACCCACAATATGTACATTCAGTGGCCCCCAGGAAGCTGTCATAGCCACAAGCATATTCTTAAATTTTTTTTTTCTGGTATAAACTGCTACCTCAATGTAGTCTTTCTTTGAATAAACTTTAGATTAAAACTCCAGTGTATACCAGACTTTAGTTTTTAAAACCACTTAAGATGAACATGATACAGTGTTTAAACATAGATTCCAAACAGTTTCTACACATCCTGCTAGAACTCAAAGATAACTTCCTCATTGTTACAACATAGAGGTAAAACATTATTTTACCTCTGTCAGAAAGCAGATAAAAAGCTAGAGAATGTTTGAAGTGTAATCTGGTGTTTCTCCTTTTTTGTATGAAGTGATAGTCCATCAAATAGAGAATTAGTCCACATGAGCCTATTTTCATGATAAATTTAACATGTTTTTTCCCAGTTTTACCTTAAGCTAGATCCGGTTATCATACAGGAATTCCATTCGTGTAGCCACAGGTATTACTTCAGTTCCAATGTAATATCATAGGAATAACTTTATTTTTTAATTTTTTAAAAGATTTTTTTATTTATTATTATTTTCAGAGAGAAGAGCAGGGAGGGAGGAAGAAAGGGAGAGAAGCATCAATATATAGTTGCCTTTCACTTGCCTCTAGCTAAAGACCTGGCTGGAGACCTGGCTTGCAACCTGGTTATATGCCCTGACTAGGGAATCGAACCAGTGACCTTTGGGTTTGCTGGCTGGCACCTATCCACTGAGCCACACCAGCCAGGGCTCATAGGAATGACTTTAGATTTATGATTTGAAACCATTACAAAGGCGGCAAATGTAGGATTTTGGATTACCAGTTTGACATTTATAAGATACATCAGGAGAAAAATTTGCTACAGAGATCATTTTCTTTAGACTCCATCAAATATTGAACATTTTTGGTGAGAAGAGGCCATGGTTTGGTCTTGTTCTTAGGCAATCCCTTTTCAAAAAAAAGCTAAAATATGGCCTTCAGGGAAAATGTCAAATCCAGACTTTGGGCCAAAGCTACTGACATGGTGCAGGGATTGGTCAACACAGTGGGGCCTCCTTTGTCTACCTTTGTTACAGAACGTACCCTTCCAAACAGACAAGTCAGATAAGCCTACCCATTTGAAAAGCATCAAATGGATTCTGTTTAATCATGTGATAAGATTTGTGATTTTTTTCTTCTGTTCGCTCAACATGTAGCAAGCCTTTCCCTATGCCTAGCATTGAGTTCAGCACATAGTTTTTGCCAAACTGTAGTCAAACAAGAGACTTCACATTGGCCTTGACAAATATGTTGTAGGATTCAAAAAGGAATGTACAGTTTCTGTGGGTGTTCTCAGCAGGAGGAGTGGGATATTTCTGCCAAAACCAAAGGGCAGAATAGGGGTTGGGCAGGTGAAGTGCATGGCTGGGCGTGTTGGGGAAATCTGTAGAGAGAGTAAATGATGGGATGGGGGTGGATTCCAGGCAAAGGGAAGAGTTTGTGCAAAGGCCAGTGTATCTGAGGAACTCCAAGAAAACTAGTTTGGAATTACTTGTGTCTTCCTTTAATGTATTAGTTCATTAAGAATGCCTACCACCTAGTACACATTAAACTAATCTATTTTTAATGAATTGTTGATTTATTTTAGTGGTTGTGTTTTTATCCTGCAACTTTACCAAACTTATTTTTAGCCCTAGCAATTCTTTGTTGATTATTTTCTAGGTATGTATCATCTGTATAAAAAAAAAAAAAAAAAAAGTGGTACTTTTCCATTTCCTCTGTTTATTATGTCTCTTATTGTCTTTCCTTCTGTGAAAACTATTACAAGCATTCCTCCTGCTACATTTAATACTAGCGCCTAAGGTATGCTTCCTGTTGCTTTTTTAAAGGAATGTGGATGTTGATTTTTGGCTTTTAGTGTAGTGTATTATTTATTATATTTGGAAAGACCCTTTCATAGAATTAAGGTTTTTTAAAAATCAGGAGTAGCTGTGGGTTTTACTCAGTATAAATTTTCTCGGCTTTCTATTTCTTCCCTATTGTTAGGTCCTTTTGCTAATATTTCTGAGTACTTCTCGTGCACCGGCCTAGGAGAAATCTTCTCTTTGCTTCTAAGCTGCATGATTCTTCTATTCAGGCAGCCTAGACCTGCTCGCAGCCAGGGTCTGAGCAGCTTCTTGATGGATAATGTGCAGGAGGCTTTGTACTTGGGACTTGTCACCTACATTTTGGCTCCATGAGGCTGTTTTTCATATTTCCTGGTTCTTGTTGAAATTGGAGATCGTTGTAAGTGCCAGGGAGGTGATTCTCAGATAAGTGAGGTCCTATTGCATTAGGCAGAGTTCCTGACAGTGTTTGGTAAATGGATGAGAATGAATGATTGCCTTTCACTGCAGAGCCCCAAGGGAGCGATTACTTCTCCACATTTGTGGAGTTTATAATGACAATAAACACCTCATCCCATCACTAGTTGACCTTCCCCAGGAAAAACCACTGACTCCTAGAGGGAGGAAAATCATTTGCCACAGTCAAATAAAGATGGTTTGTGACTCACTTTGTGGTTTTGAGAGATAGAAAAATATGATTTTCAACTTGACTGATTTTTAATACATAGAGGATATACATGTTTTTAAAAGATTAATATAGAGAAAGTCTTCCCTATCTGGGATGTCATATTGGAATCCTCCCAGTTACCAAGTTGAAAGAGAAGGAAAATTCATCGTAAAACAAAAGAGGAAAAAGGATTCACCAAAGACACAGTCAAGTAGGCAGCGTCAGGCATCCAAACCGAGCAACTCCTTCTTCCTGTTCACAGTCCATGTTTTTCCTCTAAGTACCTCTGCACAATGGTGTCCCCGGCCTGGACTGCCTACCCATCAATTGATCCATTCATCCATCCACCCACCCATCCACTCAGCAGCAGTTACTGTGCCAGGATCCGGGCCCTGAGGGTATACTATATACCCTCAGCACCTTTCAAATGTCACTTCTTCCAGGTAGCAGATGCTTCCCTGACTCCTTGTCCCCTACCCCACAGAGTTAAAACTGCTCTCCCCTTCTCTGAGTGCCCATAGCCATTCATGATGTCTCCTTCAGAGCATGGTGCTCCTTGGTGCTTCATCTCCTGGTGTTTGTGTCTTACCCCTGCCAAAGAAGAGCTGCCTGTTCAGCTCCTCCAGGGTGTCTGGTGCTGACCTGGTTCACAGCCACCACTTAGAATCCCCTGTCTCTCTTTCTACATCCTCCTTCTCTTCCAGGGCTAAAGTTGCTGCCGCTGATGGGCCCCCCAGGATCCCAACTCAGACCCTGACTCCTGTGAGACACACAGTAAAAATCGACAAAGATGCCCTCCTGCAGGACTATGGGTTTCACATTTCAGAGAGCCTTCCCCTCACCGTGGTGGCTGTCACTGCAGGTAGGGGCTGCCTGGGAAACGGGAAAGGGGTTTGGCTTCCCGGGGGGACCAGCTCTGGTTGCCTTCTCATCTCTGTCCTGTAACGTCATGCAGAAAATGATGCCCCAAGAAGTTAGAAAGGGCGTGCCTAATTCTGGCCTAAGTCTGACCTACTTCTCTCTGGGGGTTTGCACCTTCATCCTCTGGTGCTGGGAAGGAGGGAGCCCCAAGTGCACTTGCTGATCTGAACCCCAAGCTCCCACGGACCTCAGGCAAGGCTCCAAGGCTCCCTGGCCAGTCTCTGGGTGGTGACAGTATTTGGATCAGCCAGCACTCCTCTTTGAACACCCTGTGCTCTAAGCTGGGGAGAGTTTCTGGTCAGACAGTAATAGAAATTATTGATTTGTTTTCACTTCAGTCCCTGTAGAATATAGACTGTATCAAAGTAAAAAGGAGGAGGCTAGAAAAGTCTAATGTTTGTTTTCATGCTCCAGCTATGTATTGATGTTAGATCTGGGACTAGTTAAAATCCATTAGTTTCAATGTACACACACACACACACACAGTTCTTTAGAAATGAATGGAGTAGATTGACCTGCCAGCTCTGTTGATTCAGGAAGTTCTGCTAGTCATTTTTCCCAGGACAGTCTCCTAATGACCTACTGTGAAGGTGAAGGTGTAGGCGCATTATCCATGATTTGTAAACAGGAAATCTGAGCTCCACGTGAGCTCAAGCCTGTGGGGGAGGGTGGGTGTTGGATTGGGAGCAGGGTGTGAGCCAGTGCCTTGAGGACTGGATCTGGTCACCATCAGATGTGCTGCTGTGACATGTAGGATGCGGGCCCTCCTGGATGAGTACCGGTTACATCTTTTCTGTCCAACAGGAGGCTGTGCTCACGGCAAGCTTTTCCCCGGCGACCAGATCCTCCAGGTGAACAATGAGACAGCGGAAGACCTCTCCTATGAACGAGTAGTGGATATTCTGAGGTACCAATTACCCTCCATTGTCCAGAGTCACACAGATGATCACAGAACAGAGATGAGTGACAGGGATGATTGACTCACAATTTTAGTAGGGCCCAGTGTTCTTCAGATCAGTAGCCACAGCCTCATTTTAGAATTCCATCTTGGTTACTATCTGCTCTCTATTACCTGCTGACAGAAGTGATTGGGAGGCACAGGACCTTGTATTTATCAACCCCCCACCATGCCCTAGACAATGTGCTGGGCACTGCGGGGAATGTGATGGTGAATAATACATAGGCCCTACCCTTTCAGGATTTGTAGTGTTGTTGTAATATGTGCCAAAAGTTGGACAAAGTTGATCCTTAGTCTCTTCGTTCTTCCGTAACCCTCTTGAAACCTCATCTTAAATGCTCTTGAAGATGCAGCCTGGTTGGAGTATATGTAGTTCCAATGATTTGGCTCCTACCACCTTCTGCCTGGTGTCATTGTGATTTGTGTAAATGCCTCACTTTCTGCCTACATGTGATCTCCTTTAGACCAGGCACACAGTGGGTGCTCATTGGACAAGTGTACATGGTTGGCACTGCCAATTGGTAACCGTGGTTTTAACACCAGTCATTTTATAGGCACAGAGTCTTTGTCCTTTAAGTATTTCCATCAGCACTGTTTTAATGACTTGACTGCAAATAAAGAGAAATGGGAAATTGAATTAGATGAAAACCGACTTGAAGATGCATCAAGTTTTTTTGTTTGTTTGTTTTTTACTTTAGTTTGTGCCTTTTGGTGAGTGGCTGATCTGGTTTGGAATTGGTTTTTGTTTCTGAGGGCCTGTCACGTCAGCACACACTAAACTATAATTGGTGACAGTAACAAAGTTGGAGAAAGAGAAAATGAAAATGGAGGAAGCAGCCTCCACTCCAGGAGGGACCCTCTTGCTGCTGAGATGCACATAACACAGTTTAAGGTTTACAGAGAATCCATCAAAGGCAGCAAATAGAATCCTTTAGCCACGCCCAGTTTTGCTTCAGGATTGCCAGGGAATAAGTTGGGTGGGTGGGGCAGCCAAGAAAATATTGGATGATTTCATTTAAAAAAAATGAAGTAGGGTTATGGAAGTCATGAAGTTGGTTTTCTCAGTTATTGGGCCATTTTCGCGGAGATGATCGCTTCTAGCAAGTAGAATTTGAGATTTTCCGTGCTACTCATAGTTCTGCCAGGCTAGATCTAACTGTAACTAATGAAGAAAAGTATTTGCAGTTTAAACCAGTACACCCACTGAGATGGAGGGCCGACACTTCCTCAAGGGAAGCAGAGGAAGGGTCTGTCAATGCTGGAGATTCCTCCAACTTGTCGGTACCCTGTGGTGGGAGGAAACAGAGGAGAGTCCGGAAGTATTTCAGCTGTATCTTTAATGCTGGGTAGAATTTGGCCCACAAAGATTGGGGTGAAGTGTGATCCAGACAGAATCAATTAAGCAGGAGGGACTGAGTGGGGAGCAGGGGTGCTGAGAAGTACAGTTTGCCTAGAGGCCCAGGGGAGGGAGGGTCTTGAAGGCTGACGGAGCAAGTTCAGGTGTTACTCTCCTCCTGGAAGGGTGAGCCAGTGAAGACTCCTGAGCAGGGATGTGGCTGGATGTGCTCTGTGCATCTCTGTGCTCTGCCAGGCTGCTTGTGGGGATCCCAGGACTGCTGATGATTTTAGCTTAGTTCCCAGGACCATTGCCACCTACATGGGAGAAACAAAGAGCAAACACACAAACAAACAAGCTAAAACTGACAAAACCTCTCTAATTCTTCCAGCTCTTGTAAGGCCAAAATGTCCTTTTGAGAGCACTGGGATCTTGGTTTGTTGGAAACTGTCTTGGGAAAGGCCTGTTATTATATAAAATGGAGAAGGGGCAACCCGCAGACACTTAGAAACCTTGGTTGAGTTTATCCATTTGAGGAGGTAACACACTAGCAGCAATTGGCCTCAATGGTCATATTGCAAGAAGCCAAATGAAATTATTTGCAAACTGCTTCTCGATGTAGCAATAGGAAAGGAAAAGGAAAAATAAGGATTGATTTTTTTAGTTCTGTTTCCTAATTCAAAGTAAAAGTTTGGTAGTTATCTAGTTGATTTGATCACTTCGGGACTCCTAAGAGCTAATAGAACAAAAATGTCTGGTATCTTGATTATGTGATTGGGCTCATTACACTGACTTATGTGCCCTACAATAAACTTGTTGGCTTTTATCTGGTGAATGTTATTCACATTCATTCATTTTATTTAGTGAAATGTTTAGCCTGAGTTTTCTGGCATAGAACCTAAAATATCTGTTATTGCTGTGTTCTCTCTTAAAAAAATTATTTTTGGGCATAAACCTCACTAATGGTCATAGTAACTGGAAGAATTCTCCATCATATAGCCTAAATCAAGGCTATGTGACTTAATTTAGTGGCTGTAGGCTTAGGCTCAATGGTAGATGTAGGATCTAAAGATTCCCTCTAGTTCGAAAGGGCAGTCTGGGGCAGCAAAAGTTCCTTTGCACATCCCACTTTCCTCAACATCCTTCCCAATTGTCCTGGGCCAAAGGGACCAAACAGAGAGAAGCAGCTTTGTAATTCTGCCATTCTTTTCGACCCTAACACACACACACACACACACACACACACACACACACACATCAACATCACCCAGAATGACAAAATGTTTTTGTATTTTTTTTCAGGGAAGCTGAAGATTCTCTTTCAATAACAGTTGTTCGCTGCATGTCGGTAAATCTCTTTCTATGTCCTATGTGTGGGTTTCACCGTTCTCAACCCCGAGACCCCGTGCCCCTTGTGGTATGTCCCTCAGCAGAGAAACAGGGAAGGCTCAGAGCAGAGGGGGCAGCTGCCAGGCAGTCAATGTTGCCTGAAGACCATCCATGTGCTGGTGTTGTGGAGGAAACAAATGTGGGTCCAGGTGTCAAGAACTCATGGGCTGGCTAAGGAGACAGGCCTGTGGTTATGCAGAGTGGGACAATGAAAAGGGCACCAAACCAGAGGTCTCAAGACAGATTTGAGTGGTATGACTTTGGGCAAGTCATTTCATTTCAGTCTTCACTTTTGTGAAACAGTGGTGATGAAAGAACTGCCTTGTCTCTCTAATGGGTTGTTACAAAGACCAGATTAGGTATTGGATGTGGCAGTGTTTTATCAGCTCTGAGGTTCATTGTGAAGCAAGCCATGGTATAGATGATGCATAGAGAGGACACAGCAACCCTAAACCACTGGGTAGCCAGGGGCCTTTTGCATATGATATAGGGGAGAATATATAACAAATTATAAGAGAAAAACCATCAAGGAAAAATGTTGAAATAAAATTCTCATTCTGAGAAACTTGAATGCATACCTCTTAACTTTGGCCACATAAAGACAAAAAATAAAAAAGGCATAAAGAATTTTAATAATGCATTTAAACAATCTAATCTAATTGGCCACATGCAAGACTACTAAAAAAAATAGTAACAAATTCCCCAAATAAGAAACTGTATATGTTTCTTTTTTCAGAATACAAAAACTATCAAAAACTCATTAAAACCATCAACCCATGTGAAAATGAAAATGCTAGGTCCTAAGTAAAGATGGAGTCAAATAAAAAAAAGTAAAATTACCACTATAGACTAATTAGAAAATAATTAAAAATCAGATCTCTACTTCTTCAAATGTATGTGCAGCTGAAACTATACTCAGAGTAAAGTTAATAGCCTGAAGTGATTTTATTTAATAAGGAAATGGGTCAAGTAAATATTCAGTAAATGAAGCTGAACACACACACACACACAAAAATAAAACAATAAAACAAACATAAAGCAGAATAAAGAAAATCATAAAAATTAAAATTTAAATGGTGCTTTGGAAAACAGAAAAATGGTAAAGTTGATAAATAAATCCAAGAGCTATTGCTTTAAGGGAAAATACAGGAAAACTTAAGGGAAAAGAACAATGTGAGTACTATGAGAAGGAAACTAGAATATTACTGAAGGATGTTTTCCTATAAATGGAGGTACATACCATCTTCCCTGATAGAAAGGCTATTATTAACACACTGGCTTTTCTCATAGTAATATACTGTATACTGAAAGCTAATCACTATAAATGGCTGTGCAGGTGTTATGAAATTCTTTTTATTTAGCTGATTACCTCAATAGAGAACCTCTTAACCTTAATCAAGTGGTTATTTTCCTTCTCAATTTCCATAAATTGCAGCAAAAAATAACCCTTGTTAAGTAAGGAGAGAGGGAAATGGCAAATAGCTGCATCCTTTAAAAAGTGAAAAGTAGAGCCCTGGCTGGTGTGGCTCAGTGGATTGAGCACTGGGCTGTTAACTGGAGGATTGCTGGTTCAATTCCCAGTCAGGGCACATGCCTGGGTTGTAGGCCAGGTTGCCATTTGGGGGCATGTGAGAGGCAACCAATCTTTCACACAACAATGTTTCTCTCCCTCTCTGTCTCCCTTCCTTCCCCTTTCTCTAAAAATAAATACAATCTTAAACAAAAAAAAAAGTAAACAGTCTCTTCAACAAGTGGTGTTGGGAGAACTGGACAGCAACATGCAAAAAGATAAAACTAGACCACCAACTTACACCATACACCAGAATAAACTCAAGATGGATAAAGGACTTACACATAAGCAGTGCCACCATAAAGGTCCTAGAGAAAAATTAAGGCAGTAAAATTTTATTTATTTTTTTATTTATGTTGGTTTCTCCTGTTTTTTTTTTTTTAATTTAATTTTATTGTTGTTGTATTACATCCGTCCCCTTTTTACTCCCCTCTGTCCCCTTCCCTACCCACCCACTCCCCCACAAAGTCAATCCCACTTGTTGTCCATGTCCATGGTTCTTCTATACTAGGTTCGTGACTAAACTAAGGCAGTAAAATTTTAGATATCCTACACAGAAATATGTTTACTGATACTTCACTAAGGGCAAAGGAAATAAAAGAACAAATAAACAAATGGGACTATATCAAATTGAAAAGTTTCTGTTCAGCAAAATTAAAAGGGAACCAACTATATGGGAAAACATACTTGCCAATGATACCTCAGATAAGGGTTTGATCTCCAAAATATGTAAAAAATTAATGCAACTTGGCACCAGGGAGACAGACAGCCCAATTAAAAAATGGGCAAAGGATCTGAACAGACAACTCACTGAGGGAGACATATGAAGGGCCCAAAGGCATATGAAAGAATGCTCAACATCATTAGCCATCAGAGAGATGCAAATTAAAACTACAATAAGATACACCTCACACCTGTCAGAATGGCCATCATTAACAAATCAACAAACAACAAGTGTTGGCGAAGATGTGGGGAAAAGGGAACCCTGGTGCACTATTGGTGGGCTAGTGCAGCCACTATGGAAAACAGTATGGAGTTTCCTCAAAAAAATAAAAATGGAACTGCCTTTTGATCCAGCAATTCCACTACTAGGCCTATACCTGAAGAACCCTGAAACACCAATTCAAAAGAACCTATGTACCCCTATGTTCATAGCTTGGCTATTTACAATAGCCAAGTGCTGGAAACAGCCTAAGTGCCCATCAGTGGATGATTGGATCAAAAAACTTTGGTACATTCACACATGGAATATTACACAGCAGAAAGAAAGAAGGAACTCCTACCCTTTGCAACAACATGGATGGAACTAGAAAGTATTATGCTTAGTGAAATAAGCCAGTCTGTGAAAGACAAATACCATATGATCTCACCCATTTCAGGACAATAATGAACCAAACAAACAAATAAGCAAAACAGAACCAGATACATGAATACAATGAATAGATCTCCAGTGGGCAGAGAGGAGAGGGGAGGTGGGAGGGTAGAGGAGGAGGCAAAGAACGGGAGCAGGTTAGTCAAGGAACTAGAATGGAAGAACCATGGACATGGACAACAAGTGGGACTGACTTTGGGAGGAGTGGGTAGATGGGAAAGGGGATAGAGGGAAGAAAAAAGGGGATGGATGTAATAAAACAACAAAATTAATTTTAATTTTAATTTTTTTAAAGTGAAAAGTACGGGGAGAGGAAAACATGTTCCTGTACCACTCCTAAGATCCCTACCAGGTTCCCAAGGAAAGGGAAGTGAGTGCTCTGCTGTAGTGGTCCTGCAGGGGAACCTGAAATCAGCCTGGCTGATGGCCCTCGGTGCCTCCCAGAAATGCCATGTTGCTAGCCTGCTCCTCTCAGTTATATGGTCTTAAGGCACTTGATCATATGTGTCTTGCTTCAGCAAGGAATGCTCATCTCTGCCATAGTAAATTCTTAGAGTTCTTAAATAACTTGAAATTAATTAGAATGATAAGATCCAAAGTTGGTATGTCAATAAGCACTTCTCTAAGGCATAGAATTTTATGGGGAAAAAAATGTTTTGGTTTAATGGTACAGATCTGCATTGATATATCATTATAATATGAATATTAATATTTAATGTCTGATTTAATTTTTACCAAAAGAAAATCCTACAGGGCAAAAACATTACTGGCTTCACATGCTCATAGTCTCACATGTAGAAACTGGTGGAGCTGGGTTATTTCCCAGGTAGTTAGACCAGAACCCATACCCGTCAGCATTATGCTATTCTACCTCCTAAAACCCTGCTGTCATCATAAAATGACATTGGCCAATCCCAGGCAGGGTGGTGGGAAGAACTGCAAAGAGATAAAAAATATTTTCCAACTTGTTCCTTTCAGGTCCCCTTTAAAGATTATCTTTTAGTTCAGCAAAAACATGTGAAGAGAAGGGTCTTTCTCAAATCAGCTTGAGTCTGCTTCTCTTTGATGAATTAATTTAGAACCCAGGGAGAACTTAAATGTCCTAAAATAATGGGTAACTCATATCCTTGAAATTGACTCTCTTTAATATGAGATGGCTCAGGTGGATGGTTTATAGCATTATTTTAGAGGCCATGGTACACAGGTAGCAGAGCTGACACAGAGGTAGGGCCTGTGGGTGAAGCACTTTCATGACAAGGGGTTTATTTTCTCAAAGCAGCTAGTTTCATGGTTGGATGGTTCCGCATGCAAGAGAGTCCCTTCTTCCCTGCGTCTTCCACCAACTATTCCTAGTTCAGAACAAGTCGACCTTCAAAGATTTGCAAATGCGGCCGGCCCTCTCTTCTCCATTAGTCCTTCGTTATATGGCATATTTTTCTGAATTCTCACCTCTCGGATAACATTCCAGATTCCAATTTTGTTGTAATCCTCTCAAATGGGGTCTTCCAGAAAGGAATATATTTCCATCTACAGTCAACCAGGACAAGAACCACAGAGAACAGAGGGTGAAGTACCAACATGTACCAAGAACACTAGCGAAGCCCAAGATTGGGTTAACATTTCAGCAGGCCCAGTCACGCTTTTGGCTTGGGTGGAACTTGTGGCTGACCAGAAACCGAACTGCTTTTCAAACGAATAGCTTCCCACCCAGCCTCCCTTCCCCCACCACCCCTAGCCCATGCTGTGCAATTGATTTTTCTGATCCTCAGTGCCACGCTTCAATTAGTCGCATTGCATTGGCTCACGTTCTGACATGCTGAGATTTCAGTCAGGGAGTTGTGGCCTAATTGTATAATCATCAGCTATAGTCATTTTCCCTTCCTATCAAGGAACCACCTCTTCCCAAGTTTCCTCCTCTTCTTCCATTATCCAGCCAGTGGGTTTTCTTGAGCCTGATCCAGCCCTGGGTCTAACTCTTACAGAACTGCTTTCCCTAGGGTGAGAAATAATAGTGGTTGCCTCCACAGATTTCCTTTTCTCTCTGCATCTCCCCTTGTTTTGCCCCTGATTTCTCATTCCTTTGAGTCTTTAAGGTGGTGATGGTTGTTGTATCTACTCTTTTGACCCTTCACTTACTCTGTTTTCTTCAGCTCTTGACAGCTCTGCCCCTCTTATGCGTGTTCTTAGTGGTCACCTGGCCTCTGACCCATAGCTGCTCGTGGTCCACAAGTTTTCATTATCCTTTCTTAAGATTCCCAATTTTGCCCTGGCTGGTGGCTCAGTGGGTAAGGTGCCGGCCTATGAACCCAAAGGTCACTGGTTTGATTTCCCAGCCAGGGCACATAACCAGGTTGTAAGCCAGGTATCCAGCCAGGTCTGTGGCTGGAGGCAGGTTGAAAGGCAACCATACATTAATGTTTCCCTCACTTTCTGCCTCCTCCCTGCCCTTCTCTAAAAATAATGAATAAAATATTTTTTAAAAAAAGATTCCCATTTTCTTTGCCTTTCCTCCCAACTTTTTGCTGCCTGAGATCTGATGACACCTTGTAGCTCCATATCATTCACAGGTTTGGTAAGTTCCCTTTCTCTGACTTGTTCCAAGGCATGCTAAGCATCACTGATGACAACGGAGCCAAAGGGAGCCTGAGTTGCTTAATTAGAAATCAGGACAATTTTGAGAAATCAGGTCAACTAGTTTTGAATCTACCTAATGGATCTGCATTGGACCTTCTCCACAGGGGGATTATAGGAGACCTTGTCAAATATTTTGCAAGAAGGGAAGAATACTACTATACCCACAGAACCCCAGGATACCAATCAGGAATTCCATCTCCAAACCAAAAATGAACTTAGTTGGCTCTGATTTGTTTTGGGTAACTTCACATTGGTTATGAGCAATCAATATCTAATAGTTCTCTGACCATCTCTTGTCTTAGATTTTGCCAAGAATTCATGACAAGCTTACTAATATGCATTTTCTTGAATCTTCTTTATTCATTTTCTGGGAAACTTGATACTTAACCATCTTTAGTCTCTTAATACTTCTTCCCACCTCTGTTCTGTGGGTGGTGCCGACTGATACATATGATAGGTCCATCAGCCCCATATATTCACCGCTATAGGCGTCTTGAATACATTCAAAGCAGTCTGGTAGTCTCATCATTAATTTCAGGTTATAACCTTTTATTCCTTCTCTCTCTTCCAGTTGAAAAACCATTCTGTTTGAACAAGAAAGGTTAAGTTAATTTCTCCAGTCAAAAGTGTATCTCTTCTGTGGGAACATTGCCATTTCCCCTTTTCCTTCTCCTAAACTTTTAAAAAGCAAACTGTATACTTGACATACTCCCTCACAGTCATGAGCCCTGTCACACCAAGAGTGTAGTTACTGAAAGATCATATTTATCTTCTTATATTAATATTTCAGGCCACGTGTTCATTTCATGCACTTCCTGCCACTGGTCTCTTGATATCTGAGTCAACGGACATTGTTTCCAGCTGTTTCCCTGATTTCTGTTCTGCATCTCTTCCCTCAGCTGCACAGAATGTGGCCCCAAGCTCTACCTCAGGACTCTTACACATGTAGGCTGTCCTAAAGGACTTTCCAGATTAGGAAACAGGATGTCAGGCAGGGGAATAAGGTATCAGGATTCCATCCAAGGTCACATTGTATTGGTCTAGACCATGCAAATTGCTGTTCATCAAGTGCCCCAATTTAGCCTGATACTGTCTAGACCCTAGGCTTTACCACATACTCATACCCACCTGGGATGACTCTTTTTACCTCTGGGGAGAGAAGGTACCACCCCAAAGATGAGAAGAGCAAAGAGGGGCCAAGGATAAGTCACAGGGGTGAGAGCTTCAGAGAGCCCTGGAGGTGGTCTGGCCCAACTCCCCGCATCGTGCTGGTGGGAAGACGGAAGACCAAAGAGGGTCAGTGACTTGGCCAAAGTCATACAGAGTTATTTTGTTTTGTTTCACACACATACACATAAGTCACGCTCATGCTTAACTGGTTTTCTTCCATAAGAATTTGCATTTGAGGTAGTTCTCACAACTGTGGAGTAGCAGAACTTGGGTTGGAATTGAGGATTCCTTATTCACAGGCCAGTTATCTTTGTCTCCATCAGACCACTATCATTTTGCCACAGTATTGAATCTTCCCCTGCTCTCAGACGCATTAAGGACATTGTGTGTGTTGATCTCTAGGCATTAGGAAAAGAGATTGTTAATGGGATGTCACCCTTCTTTGTGGATGTTAATTGAATCCTTAACAGTTGTCAGAGTTTTTGCTTTGATTTTTAAGAATGAGAAGACATTTGTGGCTTTTATAAAAGTCCTGTCCTAAAATGTGTCATGCTAATGTTTTGCAGGGAGTCCCTAAGTCATCCTTCCTGACAGAGGAGAAGAGAGCCAGGCTGAAAACCAACCCTGTGAAGGTGCACTTCGCTGAAGAAGTGCTCGTCAGCGCCCACAGCCAGGTGCGTCCCTAGTCAGGGGACTGAAATGACTTCCTGAGGCTGGTGAGCTGCCTCCTGGTACGCAGCTCCCTGAGACTTGGGAATCCTGTAGCCTGGAGAGGCTGCGGAGACAATGCAGGGAGTTTGCTAGAGGCCCTGTGCTCCCCGGTAAGGTGCAAGCAACCCATGATAGGGAGAGAGGTAGGGGCTCTGGCTGGGGGCCAGAGAGAGAAGGATTGGGTGTGGCTCTTTGTTATTCTGTGACTCCCTCTCCTGCCTGTGAAATGTCAACAAATTCCAACTTTATAATTCTCATTTAATCTTTCAACTCAGTATTCCCTCTGAAAGTGATACTCGGGTGGTTGTGATGGTGGTGGGAAGGGTGACTTTTTCTTTTTTTTAAGAGCCCATCTGTTGAACCTCTACCATGGGAACCTAAACTTTTTGTGTCCATAATCCTCAGTCACCAAAATACCCTAGAAGGGAGGTATTTTAACAAAAGAGGAAGCAGAGGCTTAAAGAGGTTAAGAGAGGAGGAAGGGAGAGTAATGGGGAGTGGTGCAGGGATTAGGAAACATAATTGGTGAGTACAAGATAGACAGGGGGAAGTTAAGAATAATGTAGGAAAGGGTGAAATCAGGGACTGACCCATAAACTAAGGGGAGTGGAATTGCATGAAGGAAGTGGGGTTCTTGGTGGAAGGGAGCAAAGGGGAAAAAATTGGGATAACTGTAACAGCATAATTAATAAAATGTACTTTAAAAAAAAAAAAAAGGTTAAGAGAATTAACCTCTGAGATCATGTAGCAAGAAAATGCAGGAGCCCAGGTCTCTGTGACTTCAGTTCTTTTGTTCTCCACCAAGAAATGCTCTTTAGTCCTCTTTGATTGGAGGAGATCTAGGGCTAGGGGTTCAGATGACATGTCTGTAAAAAGAAAATATTGGTTGAAGTTCAACTTTTTAATGTGGAATGTTGAATATATGGTGCATGTATTCATAATTTACACTTTTTCCTCAATGGTCTGTAACTTTCGCCATTCTGAGTTCGGCAATTAATATTAGAATTTGAAACTTTCAGGTCTAAACCTGTCCTTGGCTGGTCTTCTCACCAGGGAGGCCAGCGAATGGGGAGTCCTGGCCATTTTAGCAAAAGATCCAGGTGATCTGGTTCATATCTGCAGAGCCCTTATTTTCTACTTGGCCTGCTAAGTACCAGACCACACCTTCACTCCCCCTGAGAGTGAAAGGTGGATTTGTTCAGGAAGCAGCCAGTGGGAGGTCTAATGTGTTCATCAGAAAAGACCTGAGATCCTGTCATTCATTCAGCCATATTTGAGTCCACATTTGTGGAAATGGATCAAACCTCTTTCTCAAATTAAAATTAGAGTCAACATGTATTTTTAAGAGTAGTATGCAGTGATGGGACGTAAAGGCTAGAACCTGCTAGCAAGGCTGCTTCCAAAGGACACCAGCCCCAAGGACATTCTTTACTTTCATTAAACACTAAGAGGTCACTGGTTATGGAAACTGGCCCTGGGGGGATTCTCCAAACTCAAAGGGAATGTTTCCCTGCCCTGCCTCACCTCGGGAATTCTGGCTGGCATAGGGTTACCGAACAGACAAGGCCTCTGCCTCCTTCCCAGAAAGCCCTCCAAGAGTGGCAGAGCCCCTTAGGAGGACCCTCGACTATGGGGTGATGGTTGGGATGAGTGGAGGTGGAGAGCAGCCCTCTGTCCTTCAGTGGTGCTTCCCTACAGGGAATGCAGCAGTAAAATGCAGTGGGGTGGGGAGGGGACCCTGGAGGGTTTCACTCCAACCTCCCAGGCACAGTTTGGGACAGTGTACATGCTTGTCATCTGACTTGCTCAACTGCATCCCCTAAGGATGGCAACTGGCAGTGAAGCATCAGCTGGTGATCCTGACATCATGCGGGCCAGCGCAAGGCTCCCTCTTCCCCACCGCCTCTCACCTCTCACAGTCCTAGTGCCTTTCCCTGGAACAAGGCCTGCCTGCCTCTGTAGCATAGGCATCATCTGCTGGAGAAATCTTCCGATTCCAAAAATCAATCTGTGGCCTGATGAGGTGGTCAGGGGGGAATCCTGGTCGCTGAACCATGCAGGGCTAAGAGGCTAAGGATTTGTCACACCCAAGGGCAGGATGGGCTAGTTCCAACACCACCCTTATGTTTTCCAGGGAAATTCTCTGCTGTGTATGCCCAACGTGCTCAAGCTGTACTTGGAGAATGGACAGACCAAAGCGTTCAAGTTTGAGGCAGACACAACTGTGAAGGTATGGAGAGTAAACTTGAACCTTTTCCCCAGTGAGAATTTGCTAGCTCCTAGGACCCCTGGCATCTTGCCCTGCAGCTGCCTTGGTGGTCTCACAACGAGCATAGCCTGAGCACCTCCAGAATGCCAGACACTGTGCTATCTTACTTAGTTGCACAACCGACCAGCAAGATTTTTATCACCATCTTGCAGGGGAGGAAATCAAGGCTCAGAGAGGTGCAGAGACTTGCCCAAGGTCATATTACAACTCATAAGCTTTCCCCCTTCACCATTGGACTTTCCTGCCTCTTGTATCTGACCCTGCTCCTGCTACCTGAAAAACTAAAGCAGCTAAAAATTGAGATGAGGTGTCAGAGCAGGCCCAGGCCTCTGCATGCTCTGTTCTGAGTTGAAATCAGTTTCACCGAAGTTCTCTCATACAAGATGCTGCAGGCAGGGAGTAGAGTAGAAAGTTAGGTAAAGGGTAGACAGTGTCTTCCAGGAGCTTACAGCCTAGTTGAGGGAGAATGAACATTCAAGGAGCTCTAATGGCCTAGGGCAGAATGAAATAAGGGCTATAAAGAGAGGGGCAAGGATGTGCTCTGTGTGCACTGAGTACCATCTATTCCATCCCATCAGGACGTCAGAGGCGGCTTCTGAAAGAAGCTGGGTCTGAGCTGAGCTTTGAAGGGCAACAAAGAATTCAACAGGGGCAGGTGGGAGCAGGGCTGTTGGGGGTTGGCGGATGCACATCAGCCTCAGGAGTCACATGAACGGATGCAGAGGGCCCGTGAGACGGACATTGCCCAGGAAGTAGTAAAGCATCAGCAGGACTGGAGCGCAGGCCATTTCCTTATGGGAGGAGCAGGAGGGGCCTCGAACGACAGGCAACAGCTTGGATTTCATCCATAGACACTACGGGGTGGCACTCTAGTCTCTGAAGAAGGGAGTAAATGGTATTGGAGTGAGGCTTCAGGAAAGAAGCAAAAAGAGTTGCTCACACATTGAAAACAGGGTCAGAGTAAACACTGAGCCCAGCTTTTCCGATGCTGGGGAAAGGGCAGGTTCAGGTGCGCCAGTGTGGCTATAGATGATGGGCAGCAGCTAAGGCATACACGGACACACACACATGTACTCGTATGCACCAATACATGCACACAGCCAGCATTCCTCTCTGTCACCCTCCTTCGGCCATTTCTAGAGCTGCTTCAGATGCCCTATTCCACTGTAACCTTAGCGTGGACTAGGAGAAGCTGGAGGAAACCTCTCAGGGAATCTGGGAGTCCCAAGTCCAGAGGAGGAAAGGGAGGGAGGAACAGATCTGTTAAGTGCTGACCACTTCCCTGTGTACTATCTCATTTAATGACCCCAGTAACCCTACAAAGTGATGAGTGTTACCCTCACTTTGCAGTTGAGAACACAGGCCCACGAGATCCAAGCCTTGTCAGGGTCAGATAGCTCATAGCTGGCTTCAGATTTGGTCTATTTCTGGACCCTCTACTGGTGGTTGCCACACTGCCACTCTGCAGAGAAGGGAAGTTTCATTAATGAATCAGATGAGGTTTCTACTTCTGCTATCCTTAGTCAAAGTACATTGGAATGGGAGGGATGGTTTATTTACAGTGGGTTCCCCCTTTGGTGGCCAAAAACTTTGATTAATAATAAAAGCACACACCATTGGGGAATTAAACCCAAGATGATAGATACAGTTGGGGGAAATGAGCTGGGAATGAGCTGGTATAATGCTGGTTAATCTTATATATCTGCAGCATTGAAAAATTTTTAAGCAAATCTGTTAGCTTTTTATGGCAGAGAGAAGGGGATATAAACAAACCCTATGGGTTAAAAAAAAATCAGTCTGTTCCATCAATGACTTTCCTCTTCCTCACCCCCTTTCTGAGGGAAGCAAAGTCTTACGTTAGAAAACCCTCTTTCTCTGGAAACATGTAATACAAAATAATATTGAGTGTGCACTTTAATCGAAAAAATAATTTAAAAAACAAACCAAACAAAATTGAATGTAAAAAAAGACAAGAAAATCCTCTTTCTCAAAATCTCGGAAAATAGCATGTCATTTGATGCAGTAAACATTCGCTGACACTTTTTGTGTGTCAGCAGAGTGTTGGTGAGACAGAGATAAATTACTTAGGGTTGCACTGAAGGGAGCCAGAGTCTGGGCTAGGGTGAAGGGATGAGACTTGGGGATAACTCACTATGAAACTGTAACAGGTACAGCATGCTCAGGACCCTGGAAGGGGACATGAAAATGATGTGGTTCAGCGGGGAGAGTTCCTTCAGCTGTGGCAAAGACAGGCCCCTGGGGAATGGTGGCCTACGAGGCAGACTTGGAAAGATGGGTGGGCTTTTGGCAGGAATGGGCCAGGAGTAGGGTGTGAAGGCAGCATCCCGGGCATGGACAATGCCCCCAGCAAAGACTCAAGTATGAGGAAGTTTGGCGAGTACATAGATGGGGCTTGTGAGCGGAGTTCATGGGAAGAAGCAGCAGGAGGTAAAGTGGGAGAAATAGACTTGCACCTGATACCTGAAAGCCTTGTATATGAAGCTAAGGAGCTTGGATGTGGACTAGCGAACCCTGGGGGAGCCACGCAGCCTTCTTGGGCAACGGGGAGCCTGACCGGAACAAGGCTTAGACAAGTTCCTCTACATCAGGGCCCAGCAAACATTTTCTGTAAAGGGCCTGAGAGGAAGTATTGTAGGTTTTGCAGGCCATAGGGTCTGTGTCATGCTTCCTCACTCTGCATTGGAACCAATGGGTGTGGTTGTGTTCCCATAGAACTTAAATTACAAAAGCAGGCAGCGGGCTGAATTTGACCTACTGGCCATAGCTTGTCAACCCCCGCTGTGGATGTAAGGTAGAGGTCAGGTGGGGCACCACTGTTAAGAGAAGTGGGTGAGCTCAAGCCAAGATGAATGCAGAAGAATGGAAAGGGGCACAGGGTCCAGAGATGGGCCCTCCATCGTGGCCAGCTCACAGTAGGCCTTCAGTTACTGTTGCTGACTTGCAGAAGCAGAGAGACTCTGCAGGACTGAGTTACTGAGGGCGATGGAACAAGTGGAAAGGGTGTTCAGAACTGGGCATTGCGAGGGGCAGGTTGCACCTAATGGTTTGACAGTGACTAAATCAGGTTCTGGCAGGACGTCTGCGATGAGCCTGTGAGGGTGGTTACCCCACCAGTGAAAGGTTATTGAGCATCACTGAGTGCCAAGCTGTGGGGATGTGGTAGAGCACGCGACAGATGAGGTTCATTTTCTCGGGGAGTTTACCATCTTGTGGGGTGAGAGGCAACAAGCAAGAAAACAAATCTTAGCAGCTAACGTGTATTGAACACTTGCCATCTGCCAGGCGCTGTCCTAAGTGCCTTATATGGGAAATTAACGCACACAACCACCCAATGAGATAGGAGTTAGTGTTAGTATCACTTTACAGATGAAAACACTGGGGCATAAGCAGAGTAAGCAGTTTATCCTGGGACACACAGCTAGTAAGTGGTAGTCTAGTTGTAAAACCCATTCACTTTACTGTACTATCCCTCTTTCTAAAGAACACAGCTTATGTTGCAGAAATTAATATTGAATAGTGATGAGGGAAATAACCAGGACCCTAGGACCAGGAATAACAGGGGGCCACCACATTTACAGTACTATTTTTTATCTGTATTTTTAAAACATTTTATTTATTTATTTATTTTTAGAGAGAGGGGAAGGGAGGGAGAAATAGAGGAGAGAAACACCAATGTGTGAGAGATACATCGATCCGTTGCCTCTCACACACTCCCTACTGGGGATTTGGCTCATAACCCAGGCATGTACCCTGACTGGGAATTGAACCAGCGACCTTGCAGTGCTCAGGCGGGCACTTCGCCCACTGAGCCACAGCAGCCTGATCAGGAGCCATCACATTTAGATAGAGTGACCAGAGAAGGCCTAAAAAGAAACCATCCCATGAAGAGTGATGGGAAAAGGGTACCAGGCACAGGGAACCCTGTGAATGCCTTCCGGCAGCAAAGACCTTGTGATGACCAAGGGCCACTGTAGTGAACAAGGGGAACGTGGTGGCATAGCAGCTCTGGGAGCACAGAATCAACTATTCCATCCTATCAGCAACTCTAAGTTGGCATCGTTATCCTCCATCTCTCAGAAACTGAGGTTCAGAAATGACCGGTTAATTTCTCACCGCCACATAGCAGGTGGGTGGTGGGATTCTGTCTGGTGAGCAGTTGAAGATGCAGATTCCAGAGGAAAGAGGAATCCAGAAACCTTGAAGAGAGGCCTAAGTCTTCGGTGGGCAGCTTCAGTCTTCTAGGTAAAGCAGGGGAGGAGAGCCATATGTGGGCACTGGAGCCCTGAGGAGTGGGCGCAGGGCCATGAGGAGCATAAGAAGCCCCACCTGTGGCCTGTCCACGTTCAGCTGCCTGAGTTGGCAGTGAACCCGGTGAGCACAGGCTTCTCTCTTCCCAGATGCACATAAGAGCAGAGAAGGTCTGGGAAGTCCTCTCTGCTCTGTGCCTGAGCGTGTGCCTGAGCTTGAGGGTCAGCCTGCTCCTCAGGTGACCTGCGCACCTCTCTGTGCCTGGCAGGACATCATCCTCACGGTGAAGGAGAAGCTGTCGATCCGAAGTATAGAGTACTTTGCGCTGGTCCTGGAAGAGCAGTACAATGTCTCACGTCTGCATCTGCTGCACGAGGAGGAACTCATCCGGCAGGTACGGCTGCTGCTCCCGGTGAGGCTGGGCAAGCTGCATGCCTCAGCCAGCACCTTGGGGCACAGGCTCAGCATATCTGCAGGTCTCATGCACTTTCTTGTGCCAAGAAGGCACAGAGCTCACTCAGCCTGGGGATTACAGTACTAGAATCAGGCCCGATTTGGGTATGAGTTAGGCAGGGCCCCATTTTGCAAATGTGCAGACTTAGAGTCTTAGAGAGGGAAGGTAACTTACTCAAGATAACACAGCCAATAGCACCCCATCCTTTGCTTCCAGCTCTAACAATCTTCCCCTGGACCTGCTGCCTTTGAGATGTCAGGGAAGCACTTGTTGCTGTGTCTAAGCCCTTTCTGTGGGACTCACCCCTGAGCTGGTCCCAGGAAGCAGGACAGAACAAACACAGTCAGTCCCTTTGCACCACTCAATCTTTTGATCATTCAGTGATTTATTGTGGCAACTTTTAAAGCCAAACCCAGTTCAGTTCAACAAATCCTTGTTGAGTATGTACTGGTACAAAGATGAGTGGGATTTCCATACGTAGAAAAGGAGAGCTTTCTAAGCAGGACAACGGCAGGGGCAAGGCATGACCTCATGGAAGCCACTCTGAGCATTTTTCATCACAGATGGATTCTTACCCCAGTCACCCACCTTCTAACATTTTTTTTTATCACAAAAAGGTACAGAATATATACTGTATAATATACTATCATTTGAAGGAAAGAAAGGAAGATTCATATATAGAGAAGCATGTATAACATATGTTTCTGGGAGGGTATAAAAGACACTGGAGATTTCTTTCCAGAAATTTCTTCTGGAAAGGGAAACAGGTTGGTGGAGTCAGTAGGGAACTTGGCTGTTTTGAGCTTTTTGCATTTTATACCCATGGGAAAGTCCAATTAGGAGCAATGGCCTGAGCTGTCTTGGGAAGCACTCAGACTGAAATCTCCTAGGACTACCTTTTATTGTCCTTTAGTTTTGTTTTGTGGAATAAGGGGGAGGACAAAGGAGTTAAGATGAATGGTATCTCCCTTACCCATCACAGGTGGTGGAAAGGGAGGAGTCATGTGACTGCCGCTGCCTCTTCAGGCTGTGTTTTGTTCCCAAGGACCCTCTGGACCTCCTGAAAGAAGACCCCGTGGCCTTTGAATACCTCTATCTGCAGGTGACCCATCTGCGGTCTGCATCTGAGCTTCCTAAAATAACAGTGGTTGTTCTCAAAGATGACATGTTGGCTTACTTTGAACATGAGCTCAAGGCAATTAAGCAACTCCCTGCTAAAGATTTTCTTTATCTGAAAGAGAATGGGCCTGAATATCCCCCTAGAAGCCCATTTCCTCACTGAGTTGCTATGTTAGAAGATTGGCAAAAAGGGGATGGATGTAATACAACAACAATAAAATTTAAAAAAAAAAAAAAAAGAAGAAGATTGGTGACATATTAATAGAATTTAGACATCATCCTCAATGTAAATGATACATTTCCTAATACCATTTAAAATCTTTAGATTTGCCATTTTTATTGATAAAAAGGGTCTTTAGTGCTCCAAAGCATTATTTTAGGAATGATGAAACTGAGTCTTGGAAAGGTCACATGACTTGCCTGGGTCACCCATTTAGTGACAGAGCCAAAAATGTCTTTCTTGATCCCTGTAGCCTGTTGTTCTTTCTACTCTACCTCCTTAGATGAGATTTCTTATATCATTTTTATTCTGATGAAAATGAATCAGTGGGAGGCATCAGCATTCTACAGATGAGATCATTCAAACTAGGTTGATTGATTTGCCCGGAGTCTTAGCAACTAATAACACTACCTTTATATTTTTATAACACTGTGTCCCTCATATCTGCTTTCATATGTATTATCTAATTTAAGCCTCACAGAAACCATGTAAGGTAGATTTGACTATCCTCATGTAGCAATAGGAAGAAGAGCAATGTTCAAAGAATCGTAGTCACTGAGCCAAGGTCACACAGCCAAGGATCAAGTCTCAAAGATGAATTCCTGGTCCTGTTCCTTTCACTTGAGAAAACGGGGAGCACAGTCCATCTGTTCTTGTTTCCCAGTTCCTCTGATCTGCTCTCTTCCAGAGCTGCAGTGATGTGCTCCAGGAGCGCTTTGCCGTGGAAATGAAATGTAGTGCTGCACTCCGACTTGCTGCCCTGCACATCCAGGAGAGGATCTACGCGTGCGCCCAGCCACAGAAGATCTCTTTGAAGTACATAGAGTGAGTGGCAGGGGGCCTCTGTGACCCATCAACAGCGGCTGTGCTGCATTGATAGTTTGGTTGGTCCCTGGCCAGAATGGCCAAATTCCAAAGAAAGTTGATATTCACCACCTGGGTATCTGCCCATTGTGCTTCCATCCATTTTCCTCTCTATCCTCTCAGACCCAGCCGGGCTTCCCCAGGTGTCAGAATGTGCCTGCTCCCTCCAGGGCAGGAGCCTAGTGTAGAGGGCATGACACAGGATGTCTTTGTAAGTTCCTGTTTCCTGGAAGAATATCTTGGGAAATCATATGATCACTTCAGTGCAAAGTTCCAATAAGGGCAGGAAGGCCTTGGAAATTAATGTTGTATGAACCAGTCATATTGCATTGTATTCCTAGTAAGGCAGTTTCAAGTCCTGGGATTCCAACACCACCTTATTCTTAGCTTAAAATTTCACTTTGCTCTTGGCTGTATCACCCAGGTTGGCTAACCCCCAACCAACTGTCAGCTGTGTGGCCTCTCTGGGGATCAAAATCAAAAATACAGTTTTTTTTTTTTTTTTTCAATTTTTCAATTTTATTTTATTGTCGTTGTATTACAATCAACCCCCCACTCTTCCCTTCCCCCATCAGCCCCCCATAGTCAATCCCACTTGCTGTCCGTGTCCATGGGTCATCCATGCTAGTTCCTTGACTAAACTGTTCCTTTCCTTTGCCTCCTTCTCCCCCCTCCTCCTCCCCTCTGCACACTGAAGGTCTGTTTCTTGTATTCATGTCAGTGGTTCTGTTTTGGTTGTTTGTTTGTTTTGTTCATTAGTCTCCTGGGATGGGTGAGATCATATATAGTTGTCTTTCACTGACTGGCTTATTTCACTAAGCATAATAGTCTCCAGTTCCAAAAAAAAATACAATTTAAAAAAGATAACAAGCCCGGCCTGGTGTGGCTCATTGGATTGAGTGCCAGCCTCAGAATGAAGGGTCGCCTGTTCAATTCACCTGTTCAGGGCACATGCCTGGGTTATAGTCCAGGTCCCCTGTTGGGGGCACATGAGAAGCAACCACACATTGATGTTTCTCTTCCTCCCTATCTCCCTCCTTTCCCCTCTCTCTAAAAATAAATAAAAATAAAGTCTTTTTCAAAAAAGATAACAAAATAAAATAAAAATAAAACAGATCTTGGGCCCTATGCCTGATGTACTGGGTCAAATCTCTAGAGAGTGGGACCTGAGTATTTGTATTTTTCACAAGTTTGTTGGAGGCCTTTGAGGCTATTAGGGTGGCTTCATTCTCGTGAACCTGATCTCGTGAGAGTGTGTTACACGTGCATGATCATTATTTGTCATATACATTGTAGTAAAAAAGGATGGAGATCTGCTGTGATTAACAGACTACCATCATACCAGGAGTCCTGAGCCCCCTAAAAGATCAGTGGAGTTTACCTGAATGGCTGTGGTTTTTATGTGTCTACTGGGGGTAAAAGGAGGAGGAAATATATACAAATGCATTTATATGTTATATATTTATATTAATTATATATTTATATCTTTTAATATAAGTATACAGCATATAAACTAGGTATTTATACACATATATGTATACATAGATGTATCTTCTGTTGAGAAGGAGGCTCAACTGCAGTATCCTGGGAACACTAAGTACTGAATCAAATGTAATTATACCCTTCATTAGAGCCACCAAGTGCACTGTAAAAATGGGCCTCCTTGTCTCCAATGTCTCATGGCAGGAAAGACTGGGGAATAGAGAACTTTATATCTCCCACTTTACTCCGAAACATGAAAGGCAAGGACATCAAGAAAGCCATAAGCTTCCACATGAAGCGGAACCAAAACTTGTTGGAACCCCGACAGAAGGTAATGTGGCTCCTGCCAACCTCCCCACCCCCCCAGCAGCTGTCACGATGTAGCCTCAGGGACCGCATCTTCAACGTTGTCTTAATTTTAGGCAAATGAATAACTCTAACTTAACAGTCTTTTTTTTTTTTTTTCCTATTTAAGCAACTTATTTCTGCTGCCCAGCTACGTTTAAATTATCTACAGATCCTTGGGGAACTCAAGATGTATGGTGGGAAAATCTTCAATGCTACTTTAATGGTACGTATTAGGGAACTGTGGAATCCCACTCTTATAAGGGGCCTTAGAAGTCCTCTGCAGATAGATGACTTTTCTACCTAAAATTCTCAAGAACTCTGTCATGTCCTAGAATTTGTTTCGGAAACTAAATAGCAGGGGAGTGTTTGTGATGTCCTTGCTTTGAGCTAGCCCTCTGGTAGGTGCTGGGGGAGGCAGCGCTCACTAAGACATGATTTCTACCCTCAACTGAATGAACAAAGTAGTGAAACAGACAAAGCAGAGTCAGGAGGGGCACACGGGGCTCCTGCTGTGGGATTTGAGGACAGAGGGTGCCACTGCCAGCTTCAGGGCAAGAATGGAAGGGGAGGGGGTTCAGGACAGGTAAGAAAGTTGGATTTGGCCAGATTTCTGTATTGAGGAAAGGCATTTGGAGGGGAGGGTATACTGGAAGATAGTTGCTCTGGAGCTTTGGGAACATGAAGGTGAAGAGGCAAAAGTGGACATCACGAAGGAAAGATAAGAATGTTTGACTGACTGCCAGGCTGGGACCCTGATTGTTCAGAAGAAGGGATGAACTGAGAGGTCGACCTGAGAAGAGAAAAGAGAAGCAAAGGAGCCCTCTGCTCTGTTACTTGTTCCTCTTCAGGCTTCCTTCTTGGAGCACAGGCCTAGAGCTGTGTATTTTTCAGCTGTCAGTAACAGCGGGGTGTGGCTTAAGGGAATTTAACCAGCCTTAGAATTCTCCAGCACAAAGCCAGACAATTGACCAAAGAGAGATTTTAAAAAAAATATTAACAAATCCTCTTGTAGTAAATTTGGTGTACCTCTCAGTCATTTGCAGGGATAGGTCCATTTAATCAGATTGCTGACCTAACAATATAGCTGGAAAAAGAGAATCAATGTTTTGAGAGCAAGAGAGAGCAATCAGATAGTTAGGGGAAGGGAAAAATAGAATGCCTCTTATACCAATGGGTGACCAAAAGGTGGAAAAGAAACTAGACCACAGAAAGGAAGGCTTAAAGATCCAAGAAAAGCTTCCCACTTTTCCCAAGAGCCAATCCTGCCCTCTCCCAGTTGTCCCCAGGCCCCTTTACTTTCCCTGTCTAAGGAAAGGAGTGATAATGAAAGAAGCCAAGCACATTGCACTGGCTCAGAGTGCTTGCTGGGCACTGGGGCTGCAGATGTAGATACATGCAGCCTGTCACCAGGGAACTTGGCAGGGAATCCGAGACTTGAATACAAATAATTACAGTAAGAAGTCATAGCTCAGTGCCAAGCAAGACGTACAGAAGAAGTAGTAAGGAAAAACACAAAGGAAGAGGACTATTCTGGTTTGAAAAGACAGAGATCAGGCAGATATTTTCTGTAGATGTTTGCAGTAGGTTTTGATGGAAGCTTTTAAAGACGGGTCAGGATTTAAGTAGGTAATGGTGGCAGGGCAGGGATTCCAAGAGGAGTGAAATAGGAACATAGGTGTGGAAATACAGGTTGTGTTTATGCAACAGGTAACAGCCAGGCTTGGCTTCCTATTGTGAAGGGATTAAGGGAGATAAATTTATACTTACTTAACCTGCAGATGGGGCCCAGAGGAGGTGGTGATAGGGACCTGAAATAAGAATCAAGGAGTTTGCAGAGAGAGGCATCATGTCTTACTTACATAGACAATGTATTTTCACTAGTGAATGGAAACTAATTCCTCCTTCTGCAGTTACAGGATAGAGAGTCCTACGTTGCCCTTCTAGTCGGAGCCAAGTATGGGATTAGCCAAATTATCAATAGCAAACTCAACATCATGTCCACATTGGCAGAGTTCGCCAGCATCAGCCGTGTCGAGCTGATGGAAGAGTCTGAGAAAGTGAGCATGGTTAAAGTCTACCTTCAGGACATCAAGGTAACATGCAGGGAAGAGTTTCTAAATCCAGCTTCTGGAATTGGGGGTTAAGTGATTTTAGGGTAGCTTACATGAATTTGGATATTAACAAAGTCTAATATCCAACATTTGCTTAAGAAGATGACTTGTCCATTCTGTCTCATCAAAGGGAAAGTGGGCAGGTCCTAAAAGGTTTTATTGTATAAACTGAGGCTGTCCATGTGCTTTCCTGATGGGTTCAGAAACTTAGATGGGAACACCAGAGGATTTTATCACATGCACAGGACCAGAAAGGCCACCCAAGAATTTTGGGTGGCAGCAGTTAAAATGAGCAAGTGATGCTGTGTACTTCCTGAGCCTCCCTGGAAGATCCTGCATTTATCCTGCTTCCTTTGCTTTAATACAACATGCTCAAGGATGGTGCTTCATTCTCATCACCCTTTCCCTCCTTCTCCATTTGCTCCTGCTCCTTTTCCTTTTCTAGGTCATATCTTGAAGGGGTCCCATGACATGAATGAGCAGAGTAGGGTGGGTGGGTGGGATAAGGGTGCTGGGGTGGCTTAAGGGATGGAGAGGCAGGATATTGCGGAGATTCGCTGGGAGGAGCCCACTGTACGTGTGTGTGCATGCGTGTGCATACACTCATTTCAACTCTTACAGGTGAAAATACAGGACATGAGGCCTACCTGTGGACTACAGTTGGGTCTACTTGGAATTGCTCATGGGCTGCACATGGCCTTGTTGTCAGGCTTCAGGTGGCCCCTTACCTCTGTAATAAACTTAAGAGCTCTCTTTACCTTCAAAGGTTCTGAGTTTGCTGCTGGAATCCAATAGCGCAAAAGACCTCGCCTGCCTGATTGCTGGGTACTACAGGCTGTTTGTTGACCCAGTTAACTCCATTTTCCTCTGGCCGGGGAACAGACAGGTGCACCGCGTATCTGCTGAAGAAGGTGAGGCGCTGAGGTCTGCCACAGTAAGGATAGGCCCAGTTTGCTGCCTGGTAGGTAAGAGCCACCTAAAGGAAAGTGGGGAATTGAGTGGATAGAGCCAAGACTTCCAATGAAGTCAGTGAGAGGTATTTTTCCATTATTTTTTTTCCTGGTAAACAGTTGATCTTTCCAAAATCCTAAATAGAGAAGCTTTCTTTATACCTGAGAGTCCCTAAATCCATAGACCGTCTCTGAATCCCTGTAGAATTTCCTGAAATCATCTCCAAAATTCACTGTATTTTGTCTTTATTTGTAAGCAAAAAGAGCTGTCGATTATTTGTTCAGTACAGATGACTAGCCCTGGCCATGTAATTCAGCTACTTTAAGTGTCATCCCTCTATGCCAAGGTTATAAGTTCCATCACTGGCCCGGGCACATCTGAGAAGCAACCAATGGAATGCATAAATAAGCGGGACAACAAATTAATATTCCTTCCTCTTCCCAGCCCCTCCCCCTCCTCTCTCTCAAATCAATTTTTTAAAAAAGTACGGATGACCTAGTTTCTCATTCCATGCCTATGTACTTTTCTCTGTGCTCTTGAATTATAACAGAAATTCTCAACCTTACCTATTTAGAAGGAGGGGGTCTGTGTAGAAGGGACTAGAAACCCTGTTGTACCAGGACTGGAGTAGCGGAGGCCAGATGAGGTGAACAGTTTTCCAGGCCAGCTCCCCATTTCTATCAGGCCTTCGCTTCAGCACTGTTGATGCAGCATTTTCCCAGTGGTTTTCTGATGCATGTTTAACAACTATCTCTGCTGAAAAGAAAAGAAAACAAAAAGCAAAAAACCAAAAACCAAAAAAAAACAAACCCTGATTAGAAGCAATTGTCTATTTCCATGGTACAAACACTCCCACCCTGGCTAATTTCAAGCTACCAACGTGCTATCACTGAGTGTGGCGATGGGGAGAGCTGCTCATCATAGATTATTATGTAGTATTTATAGACATAAATCATCTCAAGAGCTTAGACGATAGTAATGTAGAATTAGCAGGCAGTGATGACTTTTGGGCATTTATTAACTTCGTCTTTAACATGCGTATCACAAGGGATGGTACCGCACCGAATGTGGTTGGGAGACAGGGCAGAGAGCGAGCTGTGTCGTTGTGGAGGCCTGGTGGTGAAAGCGACTGCTCCTGCCAGGGCAGGCATTTGAAACAGATCTTGAAAAACACGCTGGAGTAGGCTGGTCAAAGGAGGGAGGAGAGATCAGGTGAAGCAGAGGGGACAAGGTGGAGGCATGACACAAAGGGCAAGGTCATGGGCCATGAGAGGCTCTCTCACTGGTGGCTGGAGCCTGGGAAGGCTGCAGCAGTGACCAGGCTATGACGGAGTGATCAGGGCCATCTCGGGAGACCTTAGCTCTGGTGGGAGAGCTTAGGCTCCTCCCTGTAGCAAGGGAAGCCATCAGGGGGTTTAAGTAGCGTTATGATGTGAATCAGAAAGAAGTGTTTAGAAAGGTCACCCTGCAGGCGTATGGTGGAGGGGAGATTGGAGGCTGAGCTCCATGCCCCCAACCCTCTCTCCATGGACCCTTCCCCAGTCCCAGTGGTGCTAGTGGGTCCCCAAGACCTGGCTCTGGAGTGATGCCAGCCTGGCAGCCTCAGAATCTCCCTGAAAGGTGCTAAAATACAGCTTCTCATGCCCCACTGCCTAGATTTTTGACCCAGTACATTAGACTTAGGGTCAAGGAACTGTTTTGTATTTTAAAATAATTTGCCATCTGCTCCTGATCCCAAACAGGACAGAACTGAGATTTGCTGTACTGTTTAGGAAACCTGGACAACACTACCCAGAGCAAAGTGAAATCCAATTAAATAAATATCCACAATGCTTCTGGGAACAGACACTCACCTTGGAAGGAGGGATAGAGCTCCTGTTGCCGTTAGGTAGTTCAAATAGATGTGGGAAAGGAGGCCTGATGTTGAGGGGAGAACATGCGATCTGGAGTCCCATGTGCCAGTCACTATCGCGTGATCTGGGCCAGTCACCCTCCTGCCTCAGTTTTCTAAACTGGGAGACTGGAGGGCCAGCAGCATGGGGGTGGGAGGCTACATAGGCATCTGCCAGTCTCCAGATGCTGTTTTATAACCCTCCGTGTCCCCTGTGTTGCAGGCTACGAGTCCAGGGCGTGCAGTGACTCAGAGGAGTCCTCCGAAGTAGACTGCATGCTGGAGCCTCTCTCTGACCAACGCCTGCCCAGGCTGGGCCCCTGCAGACCACCCAGAAAAGAGGAGCAGCCTCCCGGGGACAGCTGCACGCCTGACGTGGCCAGGAAAGGCCCGAGCACCTGCGGGGCCAGCAGCACGACAGACAGTGCCGAGTCCGAGGCGTCCGACTCGGCCAACACGGAGAGCCGAGGCTGCAGAACCAGCGGCTCAAGCGAGTCCATGGATGCCCTGGAAGAGGATGACCTGGATGCCTGCTCCTCCAGCCGGTCCAGCTTCTTCCACTTTAGCTCTCCAGGCTTCCCGGACAGCATGGATGCTGACAGCCAAGAGGAGAGGCGCAGGACGGAGACCAGTGGCTTCCTCTGTCTCCTGGACCTGGCCCAAAGAGCCAACCCTCAGCCCCAGAAGAAGGAGCTTTCTGAGGGTCCCGCTCCTGGGACATTCAGCTGGGGACCAGAGCTGAGCGTCATTAGACTGGACCCCATGCTGTACGAGGGCAGCCGGACCGACTACTACAACCTGTGCTCCAGTGTCTCCCCGGCCAGTCACCGGAGTGACAGCTCAGACAGCACAGCTTCCCGGCAGGGCCAGCAGGGCTGGACTGAGACACAGCCCATCTCCACGCTGGAAGCCCTGGCCCCTGCGTGTGACGATGGCAGCTCAGATGAGGAATACTATGATGCAGCCGACAAGCTCACACCCCCAGACACCCTCTCAGGTGAGCCCTCCCCACAGGCCTGCAGACTTGGCAGGCAGGGACCAAGCTTGCGGCGAAGACACATGAGTCAAGCAGAGTCATGGTCCTCCTTTGAGGAGGCTGCTCTGGGCTCAGTGGTCTAAGTTACAAGCATCATGAGTTCAAGTCAGAGCTACAAAGGAGGTTTGGAGAACTGTGGGCAATCAGGGATGGGAGGCGTTCCTGCAACAGTGGAAGTTAGGGAAGCCCTCCCAGAAGAGGTGAGGAAAGGGCTGAGACTGGTAAGATCAACAGAATTTACATAGAAAGAAAAGGGTTTGACAGGTGTGCCCAACCAAAGGAACCGCTGTGTCATTGATGCTGAAGCTACATTAAATGAGGCCTTGAACCAAGAAGAACCTCCTGACAAGCCATTGGTGGCCCCATCAGGGACTCTGACGTAGGAAGGCAGGGGAAATCTGTTGGTCATCTTTCTGGTTCCTCTTGCCTTTCTCCATGTAGTGTGGGAGTCTTTCCATACAGCTGACTGGAAAACCTGAAAGTCTTCCAGGTCATTCATTCTCTCTCTCTCTCTCTCTCTCTCTCTCTCTCTCTCTCACACACACACACACACACACTGCATGCTGCAGGAAAAAGAACTGGAAAATAGCACACAGACAATTGAAGGTCACCTATTAGGATCTGGGGACACCGCAGCTCTTGGAGTTCTGTCTCAGCTCTTTCCCTTTGTCCCTGCTCACAGTCTCCCATTGCTCGTGGGAAGAAAACCAGCTCTTCAGCAGCCCTGGAGGCCCTTTGAGGCTCTGTGTGACAATGCCCTCCTGCCTATCTTTCTCCTGCTGAGCCATCTCTCTGCATGCCTGCCGCACAGACCTCCTGCCATTCTTTGCAAGTGCCAGGCTCTTTCCCACCCCCGGCCTTTGCACATGCTGCTCTTTCTGCCTGACCTTTGGCTGCTGATGCCCATCTATCTGTCAGGCCCCACCTGGAAATTCACTTCTTCCAGAAACTTTAACCAGACCACCAGGAGTAGGGCAGGTCTCCCTATCCCTGTCGCATCTTCCTACAGCACCCTTGGTGCTTCCTGCCTGGCACTTAGCACTGCCTGTAAGTGTGTATTTACTTGTATGATCTGGTGTTGATGCTTCTCTCTCTCACTGGACCAGGAACTTCTTCGGGTATAGGAGCTATGCATTTCTAACTCATCTCTGCTGGCCCGCACATAGTGCCTGCAAGTTATTGCTAAGGGAATGAATGAACTCGCCACCACTGCCCTGAGTTCATTAACTGACTGTGTCCCTAGGGAAAGCGGAAACCCGAGGTTAGCTTGTGCACTGCTCCCCAGGAACCCAGCCAACGGCCATCTGTGCCCCCCACCCTGCCCTGTTGGGCTAACCATTGTGCTAGGGCAAGATAAGACAACACAACCCATCATTCAAGGCCTTCCTCTGGTCAAGCACATCAGTCCATACTGGATGCCCTTTTCATAGAGAGCCAGTGTGGTCCTGGGGAGACAGGCTAGAACTGGGACTCTTGGCCCAGCTCACTGTGGGAGCCTCTCCCTCTTTACACCTCAGAAACACCCTTGGTCAGTGGCTGTAGGTTGCCTAAGGCAGCACCTCTGAAATGTGACTGGGCATCAAAGTCACCCAAGGGACCTGGTCTCAATACTAGAGATTCTTAGGTCCCCATCTCCCAGATCCTGATTTAAGAGGTCGGAGAAGCAGCCTTTGGTAGCTTTTAATAAGGTGCAGCCAGGTTGGCAATGCTGATTCTCAACCATTGCTAGCCTGTGTGCCTCATTCCTTCTGACTGATCCCAGGACTTCTTCACCAGTGTGCTCTTCTGCTCAGAAAGACCATCCTGGTACGCACACAGAACCCCTCACTCCAGCATCTGAGAGTCATGGATACTTTTTGTCCAAAGCAAGGTCCCCCAGAACCCTGACACCTGTGGTGATGATGGTCACCACAATGACAGCAACAGCTCCCTTTAGTGAATATTCATGAGGCACAGGCCTCATGCTGGGTTCTGGATACGAATCCATTTGACCTGCATGGCAGTGCTGCTTGATACCATCAGTACTGACTTGGATTAATGTAGCACAAAGAGTAAGTGGCAAAGGATGTAAGATAGCTTAGAAAATTGCCGGCAAAGGTGAAGAACTGCTTCAGACCCAGGCAGCCACCAGACCAGGAGGCTGGGTGGCAGGATTCTTCATCATATTGTCAGGATACTGTGGCTATGAAAAATGAGCTCTACTTCTTTTTCTTTTTCAATCGATGTGTTTGAGGTTGAAATTCTAGTAAGTGTAGCTGACTTTCTGGGTCATTAATCTGACCATTTAGCTGATGTGGACAGGACACTTTCATTGACATAGCCAGTGGACTGAAACCACTGGGGAGAGGCCAGTCCCTAAAAGGAAGCTGAAGTACTGTGACCAAAAGACAATGAAACAGATCGTGGGCAACCAAGACACCAAAAATGTGTACCACAATCATTAACCCCAACTTTCAGATGAGGACATTCAGATCAAGATTACACGGGTTACACAGTCCAGGCAGGATGTGAACCCAGGCAATTCCTGAGTCCTTAGCCCAAACTCTGTAAGCCTCTTTGTTTTCCTGCTTCTTACGTGTTTTGTTTTTTTTTTTTTTCTTTTCTTTTCTTGAGTCTCAGGACCCAGAGCTGTTTCTGCTGCAGAACCCAGTGCCATAGGCTTGCAGAGGACGGCTAGCACTTGCAGCCCCACGGACAGCCTGCGAACTGGGCCAGATGGAAAAGAGCCATGCAGAAAGGAAGGTGTGAAAAAGTATGCCAAGACCCTGCGAAAAAGAAGGTCTTTCCTGCAGACTGACTACACCTGTCAGGTCTCATTTCCCCTGGTGCCATCGGCCTCCCTGGAGAACATGGATGACGTGTGCTACTATGACAGGGAGCCCTATCTGACCATTGGTGCCCCGTCCCCAACTGTGTCCTCTCTGCAGGACGTGCAAGGTGAGCCTGGCCTCCTAGAGACCAAGGCCCTGGGGCTGCTGGCTCCCTTGAGGGAGGCCAAGAGTGAAAACCCAGCCTCCCAGATCATGGAGATGGAGCCTGAGACCATGGAAACCAAATCGGTGATCGACTCTCGAGTGTCTTCTATTTCCGCCATTCGCCTCCGGATTGACCCCAATCGTAAAGAGAACTCTGGGGGTGCCCCTGTGACTGGCACTGGTGCCAGTTCGCCAGCAAGCACCCCTGGCTATTCCAACCCGGGTTCATCTAACCCAGATACTGCCCAGACAGAGCCTTCCCAAACTTTATCTGCCTGTCAAGACTCGGATGGCAGTGCCCCTGAAGAACTCTCCGTAGAGCCTGAGGACAGCACCTCCTCCCTCTCCAGTGCTGACCCGAACCCAGACACGGTCTGCCTGACCATCAGCCTGGGGCCACACAATGTCTATCAAGGAAGCACAGTAGAGCTGGGAGGAGTCCAGTTGGAAACAGGATTGGGATCTTTGTTTACAAATCACATGCAAGAAATGGCCCCCAAATGTACAGAACCTTTGTTGTCTCCTCAAGATGGGCCTAGAAGTGGTGAATGTGGAACCAATTCAGGGGAGAAGATGGCTTCTTTCCCTCCAAAGGAGGAGCAACAAGGACAACTCTCTTTGGAACATGATGGATTAGTTAGAAACAAGAATGGCACCAACTTACTTCATGATGACTCTGGGAAGGATTCAGGTGACCCTAAGGGTGACATGTTGAATATTGTTCCACAGACTATCAGTGTCAGTGCTCCCGATGGTGGGATCCTAGTCTCCCACCCCTTGGACACCCCTGTAACAGAGACTGAGCTGCCCTCACCTCACTCCCCCACGGAACTCCAAGGACAAAGCAGAGAGGCCCCAAGCCAAGCTTGCCAGGCACAAGCACAGAAACTACTGGCAGAGCTGGACTTAGCCCCGGATTTCTTGCTTGAGAACCAGACCATTCCCTCAGCCCTCCCTGTGGAGGGGGTCAAAGCAGAGCCACTTAGCCAAGTGACAGGGGAAGACACAGCCCCTAGGGACATGCCTCAGCAGGTCTGTTTTAATCCAGAGCCTGCTCTGCTAAACCCCCTATCCAGCCCCCAAGAGGAGCCCCACTTAGAAGGTTCAAACCAATGTTCAATGTCAGAAAGCAAAGACAAAAGCCCTAGCATTTGCCTTCCTGCTGAGAAGTCCTTCTTGTGCTTTTCCCCAGAAAGCCATCCCAAAGTTTCTGCCAGTCTCAGGATGGCTGCATCTTTGGGGTTTGTGGGGGTGAATGAGACAGTGGTCCCCAGGATTGGGATGGAGCAGTGCAGCTGCCAGTTCTCCTATGTCACATGCTTCCATGGCCTGCAGCCTGAGACAGAGGAAGAAGACAGGGACTCGGAGGCACACCCCACAGTCCCCCTCACCTCACCACCCTCTGCTCGAAGCCGGCTGGCCCTGCCCTGGAGGCCTGTCCGGGCCCACAGCTGCAGCTCTGCACCCCTGTCCAGGAACAGCCATATCTGGCCCGAGTACTGTTCCAGGGCCCTGAGACAACTGAAAGCGGCCCCTGCCAGCACCCCAGAGGGCTTCATCCTACTGACAGAGAGCTTGCTGGAATTACAAGACATTTTAGAAGCTTCCTGGGGGAATGGGAACAAACACCCCCCAGAGAAGTGCACTTGGCACTTTTCTGAAAGCCGGAGCCACCTCTGCATGGGCTCCCAGAAGCTCCTGTCCAGCTGTCAGCATGTGATCAGAATGGACCAGACCCCCGAGGAGATGCAGGGCGCTGTGCGTGACACCTTCCAGTACCTGGTCCAGCTGGCTGGCCTGTGCATCCAGCTCACGGACTGCAGCCGCTGCTCTGCCCGGCACAGGGAAGCAGCAGGGAACCTGAGGGACGTGGTGTACACCTACCACCAGTTTGTGGAGGCTGCCAAGCTGACCTGTGAGAGAGGCTACCATGACCTGAGTGTGAAACTCTTGGCCCGTCAGTGCACAGCCCTCACAGCCGCTGTGTTCTGCTTGACCCACAAGTTCCGGGCATCCACTGCCCTGTGAGCAGGCCGGCTGCCCGGGCCCTCTGCCCTGCCCTGGTCACTTCCCTGACAAGCCTCTTCCATTTCTCCACCCACCCTCTCAAATGTTTACTATTTAGAGTATTTAAATAAACTGCTGCTTAATCTTGGCCTGAATCAGACAGAGTGACTGTAAGTCTGGGTCAAAACATTCACTCCTATCCAGCATACATACATTCACTCACCACCTCCCCTGGGCCAGGCCACCAGCTAGGAGCTTAAGATAATTTTAGACAAATAAGACACGTCCCTCCCTGGTCAGAGGGCTCCCAGATCATTTGGGGATACAGATAAGTAGATTACCATCAGTAAAGTGTGTATCCTAAAAAGAGCATTCCTTGGGCGGGGCGGGGTGGGGGGGGGGGGGGGGGGGGGGGGGGTGCGGGGAGCAAGAGGTCACAACCTGTCCCAAGAAGGCAGGGATAAAGGGGGAAGGTGGGAGTCACCAAAAAACACAATATCCTCATACCACACTTATCCGGCAATAACTTTCACAAGTAGGCGTGAATGCGTGTGTTGTCTGATAGATTCTACCTTCACAAGCTTTGGTTTGAAGCACCTGCTCCAGGAGGCTTGGTCATCTTGGCCTCCTCACTGCGATAAGTATAGATTGCCACCAGGTGGCAGTAAGTTCCCTAGCTACATGGCTATACTCTACAGGTGTGCCCTGTGCCTCATCTCAAATTGACTGCACCCCTAAATCTTGCATCCTATTTTTGTCTTAGTTAAAAAGCAAACATGAAATCCCTTAGTGATATTTGTCTTTTTATTATTATTGTTCTTAAAGAGCGGGAAAGTGAGAGGCAGAGAGGGAGAGAAGCATCAATGTACGGTTGCCTTTCACCTGCCTCCAGCTGTGGACCTGACTGGAGACCTGGCTGGAGACCTGGCTTGCAACCTAGTCATGTGCCCCATCTGACAAAAGGAAATACTAACCTCCATTTAGTGAGGGCCTACAATGTGCCAGGTGCCCTAAATACATTTTCTTAACAACACAATACCCCAAAATAGAGTTTTGATACATAACATACATTCAGCATTATTACGAGAAACAAACAATTGCAGAAGGCAGAAAGAAGACTTTGAAGCTTCCAACGCAAGCACTCAAGTGGTTGTTTCCTTCTTCCTTTGCTTCCTCCCCCTCAAATCCATGAACTTCCTTGGGTTGCTAAGTACAAGCTGGTATTTTGCTCTTAAGTTTCCATGAGTACTAAGTCCCAGAAGCTCTGGGAAACTCTTCATTGCTTGTGGAGATGCTAAAGTTATGCTGGGGAGTTATGCTGTTTAGCACCTTCTTTTAGATACACAGCCCTCTACATGAGACAGGCAGAGTGGGACTGCCTACTCCACAACGCAAGAGTTACTCGTTCAATGACTAAGAAACTTCTGAACATTTACATTTCTCCTCGCTTTTCCCATCCACCATCATACTGGCTGATTCATTTCTTTCAATAAACATTTATGGTTTGTGCCATGCCAGCTGATACCTGATGCAGGATTACGGACGTAAATCACTGAGTGAGAATCCTGTTTTCAAGTATTCTTGGTGCAAGAAATGAGATGACATGAAGAGCTAGAGACCTACAACATAAGGCATAGTGTGCTCAGGGCCACCAAAGAGAACAGATAGAGTGTATGAGATGTTGGGTGGGAGAAGAATTGTGATCAGAGAAGGCTTCCTGTAGGAGGCAACATTAATTAGAACTAGATTGTCAAGAAATATTTTGAGTAGCTACTGTGCATTAGTTACTAGATTTGATAGTCAGGAAGGTAAGTTTTGGGTGTGTCAAGAAAGAAGAACAATCACTCATTTCTTTATTCTGTCAGCAGATATTTACTCTGTAGTGGCACTGGGAATACAATCATTAACATGATAGATGTAGTTCCTTTAAGGAACTTATAAATAGTAGGAAAGACCAGAAAAAAGAGAGGACTAATTGATAGATGATATTTAAAAAAATGAAGAGATTGCCAAGATGGGGCTAGATGAGCCCATCTTACCTAGGGTGATCAATAAAGGCCTCTCTTAAGGAAGAATGTTGAAGCAGAAGCCTAAAAGATAAGGAGGACCAGCCATGGAGAAAGCAAGAGGAAAGGGAACAGTATCTGCAGAAGTCTTTGGTGTGCTTGAAGCATTTCAAGAAGACAGGTGAGAATGGAACACAACAAGCTGGAGATATGGTAGGAAGCCACTGAGGAATTTGCAAATGGTGGCCAGGCAGGGCTTGGGGAGCAGGCAGTGAGATCAGAGAGGAGGCTTTTGTCATGGGGAAGTGGCCATGAGATCACTAAAAGCTAAAGAAATACAAAAGCAATGGCAGAATAGGGTGAAAGGTATTCAATATGGTTGAGTGCAAGGTTCAGGAACTGGTAGGTGTGGTGGGAGTAACTGAAGACCATTTGGGCCACTTCGCAAGCCCTGCTGAATGGGAAACTAGGGCCAGCTTCTGAGCAGAGAAGGTATTAGAGCTGGGTTTTAGAAAAAGCCTCCTGGGGCAGAATGGAAAGTGATAATGTTGTTTCCGCATTTAAAAATTGCTCTATGCCCTGGCTGGTGGGACAATACATAAGGCGCTGGCCTGCAGACCCAAAGGTCGCTGGTTTGATTCCCAGTCAGGGCACATAACCAGGTTGCAAGCCAGGTCTCTAGCCAGGTCCGCAGCTGGTGGCAGGTGAAGGCAACCATACATTGATGTCTCTCTCCTTCTCTGACTCTCTCCCTTTCCCTGTCTCTGAAAATAATAAGTAAAACTTTTAAAAAAATTTGTTTTCTTAAAAAAAAAAAAATTGCTCTAGTATCAGACAAAGGATGGGTTGGAGCATGGCTTGGGGACAGGTGGGCGATGCGGTGAAAAGAAGAGTCCAGAGGAGGCAACAGTGCGCAGCCAAGGGGGAATCCAACAGGGCTGTGGTTTCTTGGGTGGGAGACATTTCAGGCTCATTCATATAGGGTCTCTCTGAAAGGCTGAGACTTTAAGACTGGAGGAATAAAGACAAAAATGGCTGATCGTTTCTGTTTTTGTTCTTATCAGGACGAGGGTTGGGCAAGTCACTTCAGGTCTCTGGGCCTCAGTTTCTCCATTGATAGGTGAGGAGAGATGGAGACGGGAGAGCGGCCAGGGACTACTCACTCCTTACCTGATACCTCTGTTGTGAGCCCTGACAGCCAGAGCATGAAGGGAAACGTGTGCTCAGGGAAGGGCTGTGTCAGCTCGTGGGCCTTGATGGTTGCGGGGAAGCCCAGCGGAGGCCAAGGGCCCCAGGCTGCGAGAAGAAAGGTGGTTCAAGCCTGGTTTCAGCCCAGTTTCACAATGTCCAGTCCTTAACAGCCATTAAAGCTCCTGGTCACCTGCAGCAGCCCTGTAGGTCGGCAAGCTGCTGGAATTGTAATCAGAGAAGCGCTGCAACTCTTCCGCGGGGATGGAGCTCCCTCGTGCTAGGACGAGCTGGGAAGCCCAAGCCTAGGCTTCGACCCAGGAACACCGAGCCGCCAAGGCGAAAACTACAAATCCCAGAATGCCATGCGGAAAGGGCAGAACCGGAAGTGGGTCCGGAGGCCGGGCCTTACCTACGCTTGCTGCCACTGTGTGAAGTGATCAGGTATGCTCGCCGCTAGTTGCGGGGTGGGGTGGGGTGGGGTGGGGTTCGGGGTCTGTCTCGCCTTGCTGCAGTCTCTGCAGGGGAAGACCCCCCTGGAAAATAACGTCTAACAGTTGTGTGGCCTAGTGTCCCACACCTTGGTGTTTTCCCTTCTTACCCACTTTCTCACTCTCAACCTGTGGGCCAGCAGGGGCTTGTGGGGTCTGGGTGTTCCATTGTTGAAGGTGCCAGAAGCGTGGAGCCAGATCCCGTGGACTAACATTTAAAATGAGAAAATGAGAAGAGAATGCAACCAGAGGTTGGTCCTTCGTTAGGCGCGCCAGGGGTATGCTCATCAGGTGGGTTAGAAAATTTATAGAGATGAGGGTAGGTTGGGGATTCATCCATTCAGCCAGCCTTTATTGAGCATCCATTATGTACCAAGCCCATTTCTAGGCACAGAGGATACAGTAGCGAACAAAGCAAACAAACACTTGGTTACACTCTAAGAATGGGGACGTTCCCACTAAAACTAAGTAAAATATATGCCATGTTGGAGAGGAGTAATCTGAATGAAGTGAGAAATGTAGTTATATAATTATCTAGGGGGAAGAGCATTGGAAGCAGTGAGAATAGCAAGTGCAAAGGCCCTGAGGTGGGACTATCCTTGGTATGTTTGAGGAACAGCAAGCAGATCGGGTGGCAGAAGACAGTAGACCTTAGTGATAAGTACAGGCCATTGTAACGATTTTGGCTGTTCACTGTAGGTGAAATGGAGAATCCAGCATGGTTTGGAGCATAAGAGTGACGTGATTATCAATCGTTTAGGATACTTTCATTCTGCGAGGCTCAGTACTGAGTACTGGGGTGTGCAGATCTTCTCTTCCTGGGAAGGACTTGTAATCTGGTGGGTAAATAGACAGACCAGCGATCAAAAGACTAAGTCAGATCAATGCAGCCCCATGAAGACAGAATGAGTATCATCCCCAAATCCTCAGGATATGCGATTATGTCAAGTGCTTAGTAATTATTTGTTAAAAGGTTAATTAACATTTTTAAATAAAGAAATGAAATGCTAAATGTGGACATAGATAATGTCTCACATGGATTGATAGGTCTGTACTTCTATGATTCCCTACTTCACCTTTGCTTTCAGAGGATCACTAGGTGGGAAGCTTTGATTCAGTATTCACCCAGCATTCCATTCTGCCAGGCTTGTGCTAGCCACTGAAGATGCAAGAAGGAAAGGATGTGGTCCCTATTCTCATGAATGCCCAATCTGCTCTATTACTGACTCTTCTGGTAGTAGTTACGTTTCCTTCATTTGATTTTTAAGATCACCACACCCCAAGTCCTTGGTCTGAAAAACCTTCTCAGGGACTATAGGAATTTGGAGAAGTCAGAGATACAAAGAGTGAAATAGGAAAGAAGGGATTGGGGGCACTGGTGCTAAAATTCAGTTTATTCAACAAAAATTTATTTAAACACTGCTGTTTGCAAGATTCTTCAAAATGTTTGATGTTTAGGTAAATGTAGTTACTCAGTCCCTCCTGAAAAGGAGTTCAGTTTGGTAGAAGAGAAAAAAATGAGCATTGATCTCCCAGTTTTTAAAACAGCAAACAAAACTCTGCAGCCCCCACCCCCACCCCACTACTTCAACCCGACCTCTCTTCTCAGCCAGACCTTCTCCAATGAGAAGGTCTCCAGTTCTTCCTGGTTATTCCCCAAAAGGCTTTGGCACAGAAGAGGATCTCAATGAATATTTATTGACAAACACAAACAAGAATGCAAAATGTTGTGGAGTTCAGAGGAGGAAGAGAGCTCATGGCTATTAACAAACTATCATTCATTTCAAAAAGTTTGTTTTCTTCCCCTAATAAAAGGAGGTTTTTAGATATTGGACCAATTTATCTTAACATTTCCACTTGTTCTTTTTTGAATGCCTAAATACAGAAAAAAGAAGATGCAACTGATGGTTGGCTGTCAGTTTGTCCAGTCATCTAAAGGAACTGTTATAACAGAAGCCTGGATATCTTTTTGTTTAAAAGAGATATTTAAATATTTTTTTATTTATATTTATTTTTAAAAAGGGCAAGGTGGGGAGAAAGAGAGGGAGAGAAACATTGATGTATGAGAGATGCATTAATCAGTTGCCTCTCTTGTGCTTCCGACTGGGGACCAAACTAGCAACTCCCAGGTTCACAGCGCTAGGTCCACTGAGCCACACCAGCCAGGGCTAAAAGAGATATTTATAGCTGACATCACTGTTCATTTGTGAATAGTGCAGTGCTTCTGAAATGTTTAAGAATAACTTGGTATTTTTCTTGTTTCTCTAGGAATAGTATATTTCATTTTGTGTATGCCAGGAAGTCCTAGCGACACAGTCAATGGTATAAATAAATATATTAAAATTTGTGCTAAAGATTATCTGGTTTTTAAACAAAATTAAACTCTAGCCTAGGCAAGAAAATGAACACAAATTTCAAATCTTAAAAATCTTTCATTTTACTGTAAATAAATTATACCCAGAAAAATTTTAAAGGTCAAGGTAACAGAAACATAAACAATAAAAGGAATTAATTTAAGTGACTTGAATTCTGGCATTTCATAGAGAGTTGATCAAATTCAAAGTTGATGAATCAAGAAGTAATGGTATAAACACACAATTTCAGATTAAGAAGCTAATCACCATAACTAAAAATGCCTGACTAACAAGGGTTGCTGCTAGAAGTGAAATGGGTCAGAATGAGGATCATTACTTTTCATCATAAATCTTTTACCTGTGGATTATATTACATAAATTTAGTTTTGCTAAGATGGTGGTAGCACACTGGACCCAGAGGGGCAGCCACGAGCAACAGTCATACTTTGACAACTGTAGACTAGAGCAATTTTTAACTCACATCTTTCTCAGGGGTTTTGAATACCACTTTGAAATTGTGACATTTGTTAAGTATGCTGTAACAGTGGTTCTTTATATTTTTCTACTGTAGCACTTCTGAGGGATATTAAAGGTTCTCACTGGTGAGTGTGGCTTTCTCCTCCAGGGATACTTCATTGACTTGGACGAGGGAATAGATAGTTTGGAAACACAATTTTTTTTACATCACCTAGAAGAATTCTTGGTTGGCTTTGGGCCACTCTTTGCCATGTTTTTTTAATTTTAATTTTATTTTTAAATTTTATTTATTTACTTTTAGAGAGTGGGGAGGGAAGGGAGAAAGAGAAAGGGAGGGAGAGAAACATCAGTGTGTGCGAGAGATATGTTGATTGGTTGCCTCTCGCATGTCCTCAGCTAGGGTCCTGGCTCATAGCCCAGGCATGTGCGCTGGCTGGGAATTGAACCACCAGCCTTTCAGTTCACAGGCTGACAATCCACTGAGCCACACCAGCCAGGACTCTTGGCCATATTTTTTGACTCACTCTACATCCTTCAAAAAAGTTTCTAGTACAAAACTTTGCATATAGTAGGTGCTCAATAAATATTTGCTAAAGGAATGGTTTTGAAAATAAACTGAAATATAAGGGAGGTGGCTTGCAGTGTCTGTGTCCCACTCTCAATTCATCAGTGGATTTTAAAGGACTTCATAAATAACTTGGTTTTCTGTGCCACTGTAGAGTGAATAAATCATTGATTCCTTAGAGGTGTCAGGAATTGTGTTTGTCTTCTGAGAAGCGGATTTGACTTCCTTACTACTAAAATGTTTCTGTACTGACTCATTTCTCTAGAAGACACACATGCTGTTCCAGTAAACCTGTGTTAGTATTTAGACGCTTCTTCAGTAACACAATAAACTATTTGTCACTTGGATGTTGGAGAATACTCCTGTAAGTGAAATAATGTAATGATTCACGTAATTGTGCCTTTTCCTAACTGGGGTGAAAAGGAAAGAAGACTAAGCACCTGGACTAGAAATTGGAAGTCACACATGCTGCAGGAGCAACAAGACATCCTGGAGGACCCAGGTGAAGATGTCATCTCTGAAAGCTTTCAGCTTCTGCAGATTGATGTGGAATGTGAGCATCAAGAAAAAGAGACCCTGCCCACAGGCAATGCAGCGTGGTGCTCAGTAAGTGCGGTGGGTGAGCACAGGCTTTGAGATGATAGAACGTCCCAGAGACCTCTATTCTAAGGGTGGATACTGGATAAGGGTAGAAAGACTGGACATGAATTTGGTGTATTCCAAGGGCTGAATTTCTTGCTAAGTGGGTTAGGGCTTCTATTCCACTTGTGTCATAAGGAAAGTAAATCAAGTTCAAGAAGAATTTTTGATACATCTCAGAAGGGTCAGGAAATTTAAACTCTGCTTTAGGTCCATCATGTCACATGCCTTTTCTGAAGCTCTGCTTTCTCTAAACACAGTCTAGTCTATTTTTGTTGTAAAGACTAATATCCTTTTTCTCTCCTAACTTTATATCTGAATTCTTTAAAAAAGTAATTGTTTCTAATATTCATTTTCCTTTTTGGTGCTTATGAAGTTCTCAAACAATTTTGTTTTCTGGATAACCTAAGAAAAATGTCCAAAGAAAACAGAGACACTGGGAAAAGATAGTTGCAGCGAAGAAGAGCAAAAGAAAACAAGAAAAGGAAAGAAGAAAAGCCAATCGTGTAGAAAATTCAGGTAACAAATCAGGTGGTTGGTACAATTATATTTCCTAGCAAACTGGTATCCGTGTGTTCCTAAGAGAAGAGGAATATTGTTTTAAGTAAAAGCAAACATCTGGGAGGTGAGATCTATTGGCCAATGTTGGAATCAATTTCAAAGAAAACAAAATTGAAGTTGGACTTTCAAATATAAACTATCTAGTGTACATATGTGTTTATAAGCTCAGGAGGAGAAGGAATAATACCAACAAACAGCTAACATTTATTCAGTGCTATGTGCTAGGTTCAGTGCTAAGAATTTTACATGGATTACCCTAGGGGTAGGTCTTTTATTACCCCCATTTTGTAGGTGAAGAGACTGAGGCTCAGAGAAATTAAATAACACGCTTAAGATGAAACAGGTAATAAATGAACAAACTGAACATAAATTTAGACCCAGCCATGTGCTCCAGAGCCCACAGTCATCACCTCTCTGCTGGACCTAAACTGACTCAGGAATGAATACGTTGCACAAGTTTCAAGTTTCTCATCTCTCTTCCTGTGCAAGTAGTCCTCACATGGCTGGGGAGATATGTTTCTTATTAAATATTGTTCCTCTGTTTTCTCACTTACATTTTTCCCCCTGCCATTTCTATTCTAGGCATCTGCCCCCAGCACAGCAAACGTTTTCTGAGATCTTTAACCAAGGAGAAACTCTTGGCAGCCAAGCACTCAGGACCAAGACTCTGCATTGACTTAAGTATGACCCACCACATGTCTAAGAAGGTAAGAACATCCTAGGTTCCAAGTTCCTGCTCACATGAGGGAAGTCCAGAAGGCAGCAGCTTTCACAGGGAAGCCTCTGTGCTTCTGTAGTAAGCCAGCAAGTGTTTAGTTTCCTACACATGGCTAAGTTCTAAGATGGCTGTTGTAAAGAATCAGGAAGAGAATAGACATCCTTTGGTTTAGTTTGCAAATTTTTACCTTATCTTCTATTTTGAGATCAACCCTTTGCCTCTGTGTTCCTGGTGTCCCCAGTCTTGTTGGCGCCCTTAGCTTTCAGGTCCCAGACAGAATCCTTAGCCTTCTGCTGAGAAGAAGCATTTGCCTGGTCACATGTTGTGGGGAGATTCCTGCAATGTCTATGTTTTAGTGGTCAGGTTCTGGGGATGGCTGAACACATGGCACTCAACACTGAACAGATAAGATGGACAGCGGCTTATAGTTAACATGCTGAGCCTGGGTTAGAAGGACACTGCACGCCATGTGGGGCCACATGGTGTTGCACTGGGGAACAGAATGAACCAGCCAGGGACTATGGGAGCAAGCTCTTTATTATCAAAAGGGTGGGTGCCTCCTGGTTCGTGCTGAAAGATATGATTGGTCTGTTAAAATAATTCTGTGGGCCAGCAGGGAATTAAGACCCGCTCACTGCTCAGGGATAATCAGGAACTGCACCTGCTCCCTCTGATAAGCATTGTTTAACCAGGGGATGTTATCCCTGGGAGCAGAATTGGGAGAGGAACTTGCAGTTAGGCCTTTAAGGGCCCACCCAATTTCACCGGATGTCAAGGCAGTATGCAGTATTGGGCCTTAATTTTAGGCCTTACACCACAAAACAAACCTTTCCATTTCCCACCACCCCTGCTGTATGTACTGGGGGCTTGCCTGTTTTTCAGAGAAATTAGGAAAACTGGAGATCTGAGGTTTTTATGTGTAATCTCTAACTATAGCCCTATAAAAAGATCAACCAAGGATTTGTTATTGTTTATATTGAGATAATCCTATTAAATCAAACTCAAAGCCTTTTTTCTCCTCTACTGAACCAAATCAGGCCAGATTGTGAGGTCTTCGAATCAGGATGGAGAGCTGAAACCTGTATTCCTATTACACCTCCTGGAGTAGGGAGAAGGTGCCAAGTTTATTGGATAGAGTATAAAAATGTCTATATAATAATCTAATAACTTCTTTTTAATTGTAAACTTCACGTGGTAAGATTTTAGATAAAAGCTAAAAGAACAGTTTCAGATATCAGATGTACAACAGCAGGTCCTGAAGGAGGGAAAATTCTCAGTTTTTCCCCTAATTCACTGTTTCTGGGCTCGTATCATTACCTCAGCTCTCATCTATAAGGTGTGATGCCCGGGGCTGTACCACATAGTCACACATGCATGTACTCACTCCTGGAGCAAAGGGGGTCATTCTAGCACACGAGGCTTTCCAGGGTAGCACTCAGTGAAGTCACCAAGTAACCAGTTGTTGATAATGCATTTAGAAAGAGGGCATATTTCCACCTGATGTTGTTCTTATTTCTTTGAAGGAACTAAGTAGACTGGCTGGACAGATCCGGAGGTTGTACGGTTCAAATAAAAAAGCTGACAGGCCATTCTGGATCTGCCTCACGGGATTCACAATACACAGTCCTCTGTATGAGGAGTGTCTGAGGATGAATGATGGCTTTTCTGGTTACCTGGTATGTCTCATTTTGCATAACATCTTAATTGTCATCTAAAAAGTAGGCTGTGGGGTGAATTTTTTACATTTTCAATTTTGGTATTTTTATATATGTATAAATTATGTGTTTTCATTATGACAATCTAAAGGAATTTAGACTCGCTTATCAGTTCTTATATTTACATTTTTTCTTCTTTCACCACATTGACAAAAAGTATCTAGGACTGTATTTTGTTTCCTGTGTATTATATGCTAGACTGTATATACCAAGAATGTTTTGGGGAAATGTCAGGACTCTTTGCTTGTTCTTGATAATGCAGAATTATGAAACATGAGTTATGGAGGAAGAGAAAGAATCCTTATGGAAGTAGGATGGATTTAAGATGAGTTGTAGGGAGTACCAAGTTACTTTTCAACTCTTTCCCTCAGATTTCATAAGTGTAGTCATTGATATACAGGCAAGAATCCAGATTAGTTCCTAAGAAATGCCACTAAAAATACCCTGTGTGTTCCCATCATGTCACTGAGAGGGGACAGTTGGCCTTTCTGAGGGAGGTCCACAGAGGCAGTAAGTATGAAGATACCCTACGCACTGCTATGTAGTTAGTCATGCTTGCTGTTGCTGCCCGAGCGGTCCCTGCTGCAGGGCAGCCATTTCCGGTCTCACTTTCCTCTCTACTGTTTTGTTTTTTGGTTTTTTTTTTTAATCTTTTTTTTTTTAAAGATTTTATTTTATTATTTTTTAGAAAGAGGGGAAGAGAGAGAGGCAGAGAGGGAGAGAGACATCAATGTAAGATTGCTTTTCACCTGCCTCCAGCCACAGACCTGGCTGGAGACCTGGCTTGCAACCTGGTTATGTTGCCCTGGCTGGGAATCGAACCTGCAACCTTTGGGTTCGCAGGCCGGCGCCTTATCCACTGTACTACCAGCCAGGGCCGTTCTCTACTGTTCAATAATTCCTGTGCATGAACCAGACAGACCCACTCTCGGGGCCACGTAGTCCCCTTGCTCTCCTGTCTTCCTGCTTTTCTTAGGAGAATCCCTCCACTTTGAGTGTTTGAGTGCTGCGTTCTTTCATACGTGTCAATCTTACCTCTTCAGAAGCCCAGTCCTAGCACCCCCTTCACTAGAAGGGTGTCTAGTGTTGTCCCTCCCTCATCTGTAGTCCTAGGATACACTCCCTGTATGTCTGTCAGGGCCTCGTTACTTGTTTTGTAGGGTTGAATATTTGTGCCTTTCTACTTGCCCTCCTCAGCTGAGCACTTGCTGAGAACAGGTTGTCAGACATCTAGCCCCTTGATGCACCTAGAGCCAAACTTGACAGAAACTAGACATCCAGTAACTAGTAGGTGCAGTGTGGCAGTGTCTTATCCTAGTTCACGGTCCATTGGATTATTTGTATTTTTCAGCTAGACATAACAGAGGAAGACTGCTTTAGCTTTTTCCCCCTGGAAACCCTTGTGTACCTGACTCCTGACTCAGAACATGGTATGTACTTACTGCACAGATTCAGGTGACATGTTGTACCCTGCTGGTTTCCCTGGTCAGCTTCCTCCATTGATCCTTCTTTCATTAATGTTTTGTTTTTGTTTTTGTTTTTGTTTCTGGAAAATCATCTACTTCACATAATTTTCAAACTCATCGATATTAAATTGATCCTCATATTCTCTTCTAATTCCTCTGTAGTTTTAATTTTGTCTCCATTCTGAATCCTAATGTTAATTTGAGCATGCCACCTTTCTTTCTTGATCAGATACACCAAAGGTTTGTCTCTTTAATCGGTCTTTTCAGAGAATTAGCAAATCTACTATCTTTGTTTTCTATTTCATTAACTTTCTACCTTTATCATTCTTTTACTTTCTTTGGATTTAGAAATTGTAGAACTATTGGGGTCCCCCTGGGAAAGTGTTGAGGCTTGGAGCCCTGTGCAGACCAGGTGAAGTCTGTAAGACCTGACCAGAAAACCAGGAAAGCTGGGTGCATACATGCCTCGATGCTATAGCCAGTGGGTCCCTATGGGAATCGGGCCATGAGAACATACTTGAGCCTCTTTGAAGTCTGGCTATTCTCTCACCTTGTTTAATCCTTCTGTTGTATCAACAGCAGAGGTTTTTAAAATTTGAATGCACATCCTGACCTAAGTGAAATCTCAGTGCTCCTTCACTTGTTCCTGAAAAATATCCATTTTCCTGTAATTAGCACTGCTTAGCATTTATTGACAAGCTACATGCTTTCAAGTTTACTGCTTTCAATAAAAGATCTTGAGGAACGGCAATCGATGCTTTGTCTCCCGAGACACTAGCTGGCCTTCCCCTGCCTAGCACAAGCTACCTGGGAAGTGTTCATTTCATCTGTGGCACCCAGGGATCTCTGCGGGTCAGGGGTCCCCCACACAAAATAGATTTTATCTCATTGGTCTTCATTTCTTCACTAGTTCTTGAAGATGTTGATGTAAGCAAAGTTTACATCCTTGGTGGACTTGTGGATGAAAGCATTCAGAAGGTAAGTAAACATTTTAGGCTGGAAAACTGTATTTTGAAAAGTAGTGCTTACTTTTAGAGGTACCTGCCCTGTAGTAATCTTACCCAGAAGGTCTAAAAAGTCAGGGAACATGAAGAAGGAGCCAATTCTACCTGGATTGGCCCTCCCACTTGTCAAGTTCCCTCTCTCCTCATCAGTAGTCCTGACCCGACAGAATCCAGTCAGGAACTAGGATGAGGAGTGTTTGCTAGTCACATCAGTAGCCATTGTTGAGCTCCTTTCTTCTCTCCTCTTTTCATTTCTGTAAGGATAATTCTGATCTTGACCAAGGAAGCTCTGACTCAGCATTCTTACCAGCTATTTGTTTTTGTGAGACTGGTTTGCCTCTTCTTAGTCCATCTTCCCTATTGACATACCTCTTATAAGCTCAACCTCAGTAGTACTGTCCAGATTTCTTTTGTTGAATTGGAATTTTCAATATGTTTCTATTACATAAATATTTGATTATAATTTTATTTTATTTTTTTCTTTTAAAGATTTTGTTTATTATTTTTCAGAGAGAGAGGAAAGGGGGGAGGCAGAGAGGAAGAGAGACATCAATATATGGTTGCCTTTCACCTGCCCCCAGCCACAGACCTGGCTGGAGACCTGGCTTGCAACCTGATCATGTGCCCTGGCTGGGGAACCGAACCAGCAACCTTTGGGTTTGCAGGCCGGTGCCCTATCCACTGTGCTACCAGCCAGGGCCCGATAATAATTTTATTTGTTTATATTTATTAATTAATAGTGCATAGATAACAAGGAATGATGTGATAGTTAAAATGTATAAAAAGGAATACAATGAGAAATAAATCTCACTCCAATCCTTGTTTCCCCAGAGTCCCCCACTTGAAAAAAACACTTTTTTCTTATGTAGCTTACTTTTTTTTTTTTAAAGATTTTATTTATTATTTTTAGAGAGAGGGGAAGAGAGAGAGGGAGAGAGACATCAATGTATGGTTGCCTTTTACCTGCCTCCAACTACAGACCTGGCTGGAGACCTGGCTTGCAACCTGGTTATGTGCCCTGGCTGGGAATCGAACCAGTGACATTTGGGTTCGCAGGCTAGCTAGTGCCTTATCCACTGTGCCACCAACAGGGCCCTGTATCTTTCTTGATATGATCTATGATCATACAACTGTCTGTTTTGTGTGTGTGCATATATATACACACATAATTTGAGTATATATTGAGTATATTTCATATATTTGAGTATATTTTACATAGTTTTTCATTTATGTATGAGATACACATTTAACACAGGTGATATTTAACTGAATTGCATTTATTCTAAAAAGGTCAGTGTTTCATGACTTCATAGTGATAATAAATGTAATAAAAACTAAAATAGGGCCCTGGCTGGTGGCTAAGTGGAAAGGTGCCAGCCTGTGAACCCAAAGGTCGCTGGTTTGATTCCCCAGCCAGGGCACATGACGAGGTTGCAAGCCAGGTCTCCAGCCAGGTCCAGAGGTGGAGGCAGGTGAAAGGCAACCATACATTGATGTTCTTTCCCTCCTTGCCTTCCTCCCTTCCCCTCTCTCTAAAAATAATAAGTAAAATCTTAAAAATGAATAAATAAAATGGGGGGTGCTGCTTTAAATTAAGAAAAATTAAAAAGACATAACAGCTAAATGCTATCTCCCACAGCAGAGTGGAAGCCCCCTTTTTAGGCAGCAAAGTCTAGAGGGTGAGTATGGTCTATAGGTGTGCAGTTTTGACACATTTTATCTCTCCACCAACATTGAAACTGAAGAATAACTGGCACAGAGATTTGTCAGATGAATGGAACTTTTTGGTTGTGAATAGAGTTTAGCTTCTTCACAGAAAATGCCTCTTCAAGAGGAGTCATTTTATCTTTAAATGTTCAGAAACAAACACTAGATGTAATTTCCTCCAGGGCAGTATCCAAGCCTCCTACTAACTCTGAATTCTGTATACTCTAGTTCAAAGTAGTTATAAAGGAATAAACTTTTTAAAGCAGTCATAGCTCATATATGCAAGGAGTGTTATCCTTCACAGTTCTCTCTTGGAATTGTGTTTCATGTGAGTCTGAGAGGAGGTAGTCCAGGTGCCAGTACAAGGAAGGTACCTGCTTCATGCTATTAATGCTGGTTAGACCATACTTAGGGTGGCCAGTCAATTATGAGACTGTAAATGAAGACATTGGCACGCTAGTACAAGTTTAGAAGGAGATGACATGAATGATGAAGGGACTCAAAACTCAGTCACAGTCAAGGAGTAGTTGACAGAAGTGCATCTGGAGATGAAGGGATTCATAGTGGCATGATCCCTGCCTTCAAGCATTTGAATGGCTGTCTTGCGGAAGGGCTGTTCTACTTGCTTGGTGTGGCCCTGGGAGAAGAGATCTAGGACAGATGAGTGGAAGTCGCAGGGGGAAAACGCACACACACATACAGAAAACTTGTCTCAATATCAAGAGGTATTGAGACAATATCAATATCTACAGTAAATTGGTACTGTTAAAATTAGGATAGGTTTCCCCAGGATGTATGAATTTCCTGTCACAAGGGTTGTCCACTTACAGCTCAAGGCCACTTGGGAGAGAAGTCACAGAGCACAGGTGGCAAAACACAAGGCCAGGGGCCGAATCCAGCCCTCCACCTTGTTATATCCGGCTGGCACCTTGTTTCGATTAACTGTTAAGGAATAGTTAAATTTATACAATCCTTAAATTACATTCAGCCCTTTGAAGGCAACCAAAAGGCTAATGGTGAAAATGAGTTTGACACCCCTGTCTTAGAGGATAGACAAACATAGACGACGGGTGGTTGGGGTGGAATAGGTAACTGTTGAGGCCCCTCCCTACCTGAGTATGTTAATTATCCCAGTAATTGAAAGCTGCCTTTTTAATCCTGGAATTGCAAATAGGTAGATGGCCTCTCCAGCGTCTTACAAGGGAGCAAACAGAATTTCAACTTGAGTTCATGGCTCAAGGACATCTGTAAAGGGACAGCAGTTCCTTTTCTCAAAATGAGACCCTAAATGGCCTCAGATTATTTGACTTTTTGAGTTCTTGTGACTCCTTTTCTGCTGTTTTTAGAACCCTCCTCTCTCAGTAGCAACAAGAGAGCATTAGCTCTTACACCTAGTGCTCTCTTGCAGCTACTCAAGTACCTGACTTGAATTCTCTCTCATCTCTAATTTGCTGCTACCAGTTGGCTACGAACTGAAAATTTGATGTTGGGGATTGGGTTTTACTGAGTTAGGACCAGGAATGCTCTCTGATTGGCTGGACTACTTGGACTTTTAGATGAAGATTGTGGCTGCTGATTGACCTCTTCTAACTTATTTCCTGTTTGGTTGTAAGTAGTAGTGAATGGCAGATACTAGATAAATAGCTCCAAAATAAGTGAGGTGTTGCCACCCAAGCCATTTCTTACTTGGGACAAGTAAGTGCTCCTCATTATCTGCAGACTACTTATTTTTAATACACTTATCATTAATTATGATTATAGATGGAAATTAGAGTGGTGGTAATTCGTGATTCTCACAATTTGCTATGCGTATTATAATGAGACTCTCTGTGTATTATTTTTAAAAGAGAAATATTTAACTGTGATTTACAGAAGGTGACATTTCAAAAGGCCCAAGAACACTCTGTCAAGACAGCCCGCTTGCCAATCCAAGAATATATGGTCAGGAGCCAGAATGGGAAAAACTATCATTCAGAGATATTGGCCATCAATCAAGGTACTGCTCACATGGCCCACACTTAACATGTGTTGCTAGTTCTGGTGCTGCTGCTTTGCATTGTGTTTAAGTGTGAATGGCCCATGAGGCAGTTTCCCATTACTGATATACTTGGATTTCATTGCACGCATTTTGTGACATGTATTCTGGCCTCTCAAAGGTATTTTACATTTTCTTCCTAATCCCCAACTATGTTAAATACAGTTGAAATTATTGCCTAGGCCTAGAATGCTTGGCCTTTAACCCATCATTGACCTTCAAGATTCTGTTCACAAGCATCTTGGCTGCTCCTCTCCCAGCCCTGGCAATGTCAGGGCCCCTTGTGTCCCCATTGTACCGTGTTCCCCTCTGTTGCAGCATTGTCCACTTACAGGCCTCTATCTCTCAGTGAAGACTGAGGTCATATGGGCAAACAGGGCCTGTATCTTTGCTTCTGTCTCCCCAGGACCTAATACCATGGGTGGCACAGAGTAGGTTTGTTGGATGAAATATTCCAGAACATCCTATTCTCATTAGTCATCTCCCAGTTTGCCTTTTCTAGTGTGTGGTCACTGTGTTTTCTATTTACCCTTTGAACAGTATTTGATATCCTGTCCACTTACTTTGAGACTCGAAACTGGCCTGAAGCGTTGACGAAAGGAGTTTCTTCCAGAAAAGGTTATGTTCTTCAGAACTCTGTGGATGACAGACAGCCCACGGATGCATCTGCAGGAGGCAAAGTTGCTGAAGAGGCCTTGACCAAAGAGCAGAGCAAACAGTGATGGCACACACTTGCCTTTGCCTGACATCTTGGATCTTGAGTAGAATATAAAGTACCAATAACAGGGACCACATTTTATGCTCTTTTGTACCTCACATAGTGCCTGGATCACAGAAAGTGCCCAATATATTTGACTCAAGTAAAGTTTACATAACAGCCCTGACCCATATGGCTCAGTTGGTTGGGTGTAATCCCACAATGCCCAAGGTCACTAGTTCAATTCCTGGTCAAGGAACATGCCTAGGTTGCAGGTTTGATCTCCAGTTGGGGCACATACAAGAGGCAATTAATCAGTGTTTGTCTTTCACATCAGTGTTTCTCTCTTCCTCTTGTCCCCTATCTCCAAATAAATATATATATATATATATATATATATATATATATATATATATATATTTAAAGTTTACATAAGGAATTAGCCCTTAAACTACATGGCTTTTGATGTGTTGATTCATTCTTGTACATCTATTTGTGAAAAACCTACTCTGTAAAGATAGCTTAATTAAATAATGTGATAACAATAAGTTTAACTTTCATTACATTGGCATCATAAAGTTGTATGCCTCTGCCCAAGCTCCTCTGATCACGCTGATTTTCTCCAAGTTAGTAACATGCTTTACATATGCTTTTCAGGATCAGCTTTTCCCAACCTAGCCCTCTGCAGGCCCCCCTTAGCATTTTTTCCCACCTGTGACTCCTACTTTGTCTCCCATGATCCAGGTAGGATGTGAAGGGCTTTTCTTCCTACCTGTAACTTCCTTACAGGATAATCTGTGAGAGTATCTTTGATTCCTGAGCCTAGTGGTTGAGAATGTAAGCCAAGTGAAAATCTCTGCCTCAGTTTCTTATACCAGAAGGGTAAGTGTCCTCAGTAGTTATATAGAATAAATTAGTTAATCCAAGGAAACACTTAGTAATACATGATATGCAAACACATAATTGTTAACTGTTACATACCACTAAATAATGGGAATACAGGTGATTTTTGTTTGCTTTTTTATATTCTACATTTTCTTTGGTGAACATGTTTTATTATCATAAAATAATCATTATTTTAATGCTTGCTTCCAATTCATTACAGAAACTGCTCTAGCAAAACTAAAGTTCACACCAAGTAAACCATAATACTAACTTTAGTAAACTTTATTGTAAAGAACAAAAAACACCATTATTTTATAATGATTTTTCTCACCCACAAGAACATGGGTGGCAACTAGTGACTTTCTTATAAAAATATTTTAAGACTCTAATAAGACAATATCTTGTCTTCTGATGATTTAATAGGGAGAGGTTCAGCTGAAAAATTTTTTCAGGGAATTCAGTCTATTAGCTCAACTGACCCTAAAAAGTCCATATAGATCAACTTTCTGCCAATCGGGAGAAGATTTGTTTTCTTTGATCTGCTGTCATGTGTTCACAAGCTTCTAAAACATTTGCCAAAATTAAGGTCTGCTGAATGGTTTTTGCTTTCACCCATATTCTTCCATTCATTCCAAATACTATCTCCAGTGGGTAGAGTTTTCCCAATTCCTGTAGGATTTCACAGTTTGGAGCTAGCAGTCTGGTGGGGAAGAGGAAAGAAATGAAATGTTAGTAAGTGGTAGGGTGTGACCTCACTTTCCTTTAGGAGACTCCTTTTCTGGGCAATTCTCCATAGTTATTAAAGCCCCCCATCATGCCAAGAACCAGGCACACATGCTGCCCCTTTTCTTCTAAGAAGCTCTATACTTATCAGTATATCAGAGGTCACACTGGCGGGCTATTCTCTACCAAGAAAAAAAAGAAAAAAATCACCCTCTGTCCCAACTTTACCAAAAATGTATAAAGTTCCTCCCCTACATTGCCAGAGCACCTTAATTCTATGATTCTTTAAAAATTACACTTTTTTATTATCTACAGTGGTAAAAGAACACCTTAAAACTTACTTTCCTAACCTTGTAAGTCAATCCCTGGTATTAAAATTCACTTGGAGAGAAGCGTTAACTCTATCAAACCACAAGGGTGCTGCTTGGTTAGTAACATGCTTCTCTAATGACCTGAAGTAATTCTCCATATCTGCAGAATAAGTAGCAAGAGTTATGCAAGATAGCTCTGAATTTCGGAATCTAGAACTAAAATCCTGTAATAGGGTACAGCTTTGGGTAGGTAAAGGTGTAAACGCCTCAAGAAGAGAATCTGCCTCTGGGAACTATTAAATCTACCAGGGCAATAGCAGGAGCCTTCTGTGAACGTTTGCAGAAACTTGAGGATCATATCAGCCTAGCTGCACTGGCTACCATTATTAGAGAAATTTGGTGATTTTGTGTAACTGTAAATTGCATCTGTATTAAAATGACTTAGGGGGAAAGGCCAGATTTTACACTTGGGCTGAGTATATCAGCTGTAAGGAACAGCAGACATGGGAGAAAAACTCAGACTCCATATCACCACGGAAACTACAACACCAACTACATCTAAATTCAATGTTTTCACACTGACAGGATGGGGCTAAATGTGTAAGTTTGCAACTGCTTAAATGGATACTGATTTTTAATTCTGAAGACATTGTAAGGAAGATTCCAAACCCCAAAGATCAGTCAGATTTCTGAGAAGGTATAATTATAAAAGACAGGAAAAGCCAGAAGGCATCAGGACTTACTTTCTAATTAAGCCCAAAGTCACTTTAAAAAGCAGACCATCTTGTCCAATCACACCCATGCCGTTGGCTCGTCCACAGCTGTCTATACAAACCATCTCTGGTTCCATATCTTTATTAGCAACCACAAACTGTCCATAAATGAGATCTCCAACCTACAATGATAATTAAAAAACAGTTCACTTCCTATGAGCAGATCATTCTATAGGTGTGCCTATTCATTTTTTCCCTTGGGCAGCAATGCCAACTACAGTTTTGTGTCTAATGGACTGACTGTACTCCAGGATTCTCAGTCACCCTGGAGTTGGGTCTTAAAAGAGGACAATATTAGCAAATGTACCATTTCCCTTTACCCATCAGAAAATCCATAGACTGGGAGCTATCTCAAAGCCAGAAAATAGGGCCCTGGCTGGTGGCACAGTGGATAAGGCGCCGGCCTGCGAACCCAAAAGTCGCTGGTTCAATTCCCCAGTCAGGGCGCATAACCAGGTTGCAAGCCAGGTCTCCAGCCAGGTCCGTAGCTGGAGGCAGGTGAAAGGCAACCACACATTGATGTTTTTCTCCCTCTCTGCCTCTCTCCCTTCCCCTCTCTCTGGAAATAATAAATAAAATCTTTTTTTTTTTTTAAAGATTTTATTCCATTATTTTTAGAAAGAGGGGAAGGGAGAGAGGCAGAGAGGGAGAGAGACATCAATGTATGGTTGCTTTTCACCTGCCTCCAGCCACAGACCTGACTGGAGACCTGACTTGCAACCTAGTTATGTTGCCCTGGCTGGGAATCGAACCTGCGACCTTTGGGTTCACAGGCCGGCACCTTATCCACTGTGCTACCAGCCAGGGCAATAAATAAAATCTTTAAAAAAAAAAGCCAGAAAGTAAACACCCTCTAGGATTGCAATACCCAATATGGTAGCCATTTCCCCACATGTAGTTACTTAAACTCACTTTTAAGTTAATTAAAATTCAATACTTAAAATTTAGTTCCTCAGTTGTGTTAACCACATTTCAAGTGTTCAACAGGCCTGTGTGGCTAGGGGCCACCACACCAATTACTGTGGATGTAAAACATTAGCATCATCACAGAAAAGTTCTATTATGTAGGATTTTCACTGCTCTAGAGAATTATGGAAGATTGATGGATAGAAAAAACTCTTAGCATGTATACTATTCAAAGCAAAATGAAACAATGGTAATGCATTGACACTTCTCCACTCAAGATTTACTTTAAAACTTCGGAGTTGAACTTCAATATGATGAAACTAAAGAAACTGAGAGTGAACTTATTCTGTTAAATACCTCTTAAATTGGTGACTATAAGAACTAGAAAGAGGCCAGAAGGTGGCAGGGGGAGAACTAGAGAAAAACAAAACATTCTCTGCCTTTCAGAAACATTTGGTCTTGGCGGACAATGGGGATGCACATATAAACAGCAAACTTTATTCAAGGCCAAATCTAGTTAATTGTTAGAGCAGTTTAAATAAAGGGGGATTGGAGATTAGAAATGGTTTTATAGAGGTGATGGTATTTAGCCTGGGTCTTAAAAGATGAGTCTGAGGAGAATCCAAGATGGAGGCATAGACCCACTGCGTCTCCCTCCTCAATCAAAAACAATGTATCTACGCCAAAACTAGGGACAACCAGAAATTCCAGAATATTGAGCTGTATGGAAGTCCAACAAACAAAAGACAGAAAGGAAAAATAGGACCTAACTAGTGGCTAAGTGGATAGGTACCAGCCTGCAAACCCAAAGGTCGCTGGTTCAATTCCCAGTCAGGGCACATAACCAGGTTGCAAGCCAAGTCTCCAGCCTGGTCCCCAGCTGGAGGCAGATGAAAGGCAACTATACATTGATGTTTCTGTCCCTTTCTTCCTCCCACCCTGCCCTTCTCTCTAAAAATAATAAAATCTTTAAAAAAAAAAAAAAAAAAAAAGCAATAAAGAAAAAGAAAAAAATAGGAAAGAAAAAAATACTTATCCAAGCCCTGCCTGGTAGCACAATGGCTAAGGCGTTGGCCTGTGAACCCAAAGGTCACTGGTTCGATTCCCCAGCCAGGGCACATTAATGAGGTTGCAAACCAGGTCTCCAGCCAGTTCCGTAGCTGGAGGTAAGTGAAAGGCAACCATACACTGGTGTTTCTCTCCCTCTCTGCCTCTCTCTCTCTTTCCCTCTCTCTAAAAATAATAAAATCTTCAAAAAAAAAAAAAAAAAGAGAGAGAGAGAGAGAAAATACTTATATAGATAGGTAGGAAAGGCGGAGCTGGGACAGAGAGGACTTGGCACAGCTGGCATTGGCCTGCAGCAAGCACAATCATGGTAGGGACATCTGTTGAGCGCTCTCAGCACCAGACCAGATTGCAAGGCTCAGGATTCCAGCACAGGAGGGTAGAGCCACATTGCTTCGGACTATGAAAACCAATAGGGGTTGGGGTGGAGGAAGAAACTTCCGGTCTCACAGTAGAGTGCATTTGTTGAGAGGCCCCCATGGTCCTGAAACATCCACAGATGTTCCCACCCCACTCTGGGAACCATGGACAGGGCAACAACTAGAGAGGAGCTAGCCCCATATGAGAAACAGAAGTGCCTAGAAAAGGGGCAAGTACTGAGTAACAGGCGTTGTTCCCTCTCAGACCGCTTCCCCACTTACAGTGCCACTACGTGGTAAAATGGGTGGCCCCACACTGACAAAAACCTAAGGCTCCGCCCCTTACAACGTATACCAGGTTCAACAGCTCTACCTAAGAAACAGAAGCACACAGGAGCTTGTCAAGATGAGGCAGAGAAATATGGTTCAAAAAAGGAAACAAATCAAGGTCCCAGTGTCTGAACTAAGCGGCAAAGAAATAGCCAGCCTGGCAGATCCACAGCTTAAAATGTTGGTAATAAAGATGCTCACAGACTTAGCAGATGTGCTTAAATACGACAAACACAGAAGGGAAGAAGTGAAAGCCAAGAGAAAGGAAAATCCACACAAAACCAATGGTGAAGGAAAGGAAAACAGGGTTCAAATCAACAATTTGGAACATAAGGAAGAAATACAGTCAACCAGCACAGAAAGTAGAAACAAGAATTGAAAAAAACAAGGAGAGGCTTAGGAGCCTCTGGGATGACTTTAAGCTTACCAACAGCTGAATCGTAGGGGTGCCAGGAGAAGGGCAAGAGCAAGAAATTGAAAACCTGTGTGAAAAAATAATGAAAGAAAACTTCCCAAATTTGGTGAAGGAAATGGACACACAAGTCCAAGAAGCACCCAGTGTCCCAAACAAGCTAGAGCCAAATCAGACCACACCAAGACACATTATAATTAAAATGCCAAAGCCCCAGCTGGTGTGGCTTGGTGGACTAAACACTGACCGGTGAACCAAAGGACTACAGGTTTGATTCCCAGTCAAGGCACATGCCTGGATTGCGGGCCAGCCCCACTTGTGGGCACACAAAAGGCAACCACACATTAATGTTTCTCTCCCTCTCTTTCTCCCTCCCCTTCTCTCTAAAAATATAATAAAAATATTTTTAAAAAACATAAAAATAAAATGTCAAGGACTAAAGATAAAGATAATAGTAAAAGCATCAAGAGAAAGGAAGAATTACCTACAAAGGGGTGCCTGGCATAAAACTATCAGCTAGTTTCTCAAAAGAAACTTTGCACGCAAGAAGGGACTGGCAAGAAGTATCCAAAGTGATGAAAAGTAAGGACCTACAACCAAAAATACTCTATCAGCAAAGCAATCATGTAGAAGGGCAGATAAAGTGCTTCCCAGACAGGGTAACACGAAAGGAGTTCACCATCACCAAGCCATTATTATATGGAATGTTAAAGGGACTTATTTAAGAAAAAAAGATCAAAATTATGAACATTAAAAAGATAATACACTGATGTCTCTCTCTCCCTCTTTGCTTCTCTCCTTCCCCCTCTCTCTAAAAAAGAGTAATAAAATCTTATTTTTTAAAAAAGACAACAAGCGCACAACTATCAACAGAACTTAAAAATTAAAAATTAAAACAAAAACAAACCAGTATAGGACCAGAATCATAGGTATGGGGATCAGCTGGGAGGGGGAAGAGGGATGAAACAGGGAAACAGTGCAGGGATTAGGAAACATAGTTGGAGAGTACAACATAGACGGAGGGTAGTTTAAGAATAACAGAGGAAAGGATGAAATCAGAGAATGTATATGTACAACCCATGGACATGAATGAAGATGGGGTGGGACTGCAGGAGGGAATGGGGGGCTTGGATGGAGGGGAGCAAAGGGAAATTAAATAGGGACAACTAACAGCATAATCAATAAAATATACTTAAAAAAAAAAAATGACATGTCACATGTCATAAGGTGCTGGCCCGTGAACCCAGTGTCTGAACTAAGCGGCAAAGAAATAGCCAGCCAGGGCACGTGGCTGGGCTGCAAGGCAGGTCTCCTGCCAGGTCCATGGCTGGAGGCAGATGAAAGACAACTATACACTGGTGTTTCTCTCCCTCTCTACCTCTATCCCTTCCCCTCTCTCTAAAAATAATAAATAAAATCTTTAAAAAAAAAAGAAAGATGAGTATGTGTTCTACAGGCTGAAAAGGGAGGGGACAGAGCAGTGCAGACAGGAACAGCATGAGCAAACAAAGGCAAGAAATTACAAGTTCTGTAGTGCTGTGAAATGGTTTGGAGTGGCTCAGCATAGCTCTGTGGAGATGCAATTATGGATGAGGGAAGACTTTAGGAGTATAGTGCCAAAGAAAGCTGTAGACTTTGAAGAAAGGGGTGTGTGTGAGGCTGTCAGTTCTCAAAAGCCTGGATGGAGGGTTAAAAGTGCGTAGGCAGGTAGGTTAATGGTGCAGTAATTAACCAATTCCAGTCAAGAGGTACCTAAGGCCTGAACTTGCAAAATGGTGGTGCAGAAGTGGATTTAAGAGATAGAATCAAATAGGATCAATAAGATTATGCAACAAAAGACGCTTCATGTGAGTGAGAAGGGGCAAAAAAAACACCAAATTTCTGGCTTGGGTGCACAGCAAGAGTATGGCTATGCTACCTGAAAAGCCCAAATAGAAAACTTGAGGAAACAAGACGACTCTTTTGTCAACTCCAAAGATGGATTTTTGGAAAACAAATATGTGATTGAAGTTGTGAGATACCAGTCCAGGACCTACGGTCAGGATATATGGACAGGTGATATGGTCATTTGCACCACTTATCCTTCCTCCCTCCCTAGATCCTTGTCCAGTGAACATGGACATAACAGATAACAATGGAAAGAACAGGTATAACCTTTCAACTCAGTAGAGCTGAAACAACCCCCAACGTAGCAAATGTAACATAAGTACGTGACTCTGGTCCCAGGGCTGAAGCAACAAAATGAACTCTTGCAGCCTGGAGTGATCACAGTTGCTCAGAGATCATCCTGTAGACTGAGAAAATTGGTCCTGCTTTGGACACAATTCAGGTAACCTTAGGAATTTTGGATGCTTTCTTCTTTGGAAACCAAAGTTTCCCATCATTACCTGCACATTTGGCCTGTTTCTTTTAGTTGCACCTTCAAATGCCAAGTAAGACAAAGAAGCTGGCTCACTCCCTCCAACGTCAACTTTGAATATATCTCCAGATTTAGCTGTCACTATGCCAATCACATGGTCTCCTTTCACTGGGACATACTGCAAAAGAAATCAGAGTGAGAAAACAACAATAAATGACAATCATTTCCAACAGCTTGTAAGAGATCTCCAGCAAGTCCTTAGTGGTTACTTTATTACATTGGTCATTGGAGATACTTTGGAAATATTTTGAAATCCAAGTTTACAATTTAATACAAATCTTACAACAAACTTGGTCTACTCCAGTTTCAGTAAAACAACCACATTATTAAACTCTCAGGTTTACAGCTTCTCACAGTCTGTTCATTTGAGCTGGTATTCCACGCCGCTTCAGCATCCTTGTCAGGTCCCTAGCTTCTGCTTGCGCCTAAATCCAGTGGCACCGGGGGGTCCTCGCAAATGAGGAAGGCCATTTACTTGTTAGAGATTTTCCCCTCTATGAAAGTTCTTACTTACTTTTAGAGAACTTTACCTCCCCGTGACATCCACTCATCGAGCCTCTAAAGATAAGCCTGGGACCCCTAAGGATAAGCCTGGTGTTCCTGATCTTCGGGATTTTGAAGACAATGACCAGGTTCCACACTCCTTTATCTCCCCAGTTGCCCTTCTCTAGCCACGTTTCCGTTTGTAACAGTCCCTCGAAAGCAGACGCAATAAGTGGGCACAGAAACGGTGGCTTTAAACTAGCCTTTGACATCGGGCTCTAGGGTCCCCTCCCTGCCTTTTCCAAGATACCTACCCAGAGCTGGGATACGCTACCACCACTTTCACGGCTGTCCCACCCTTCCGGAGTCCCATCTCACCCGTTTCTGCTGCGAATCCACCCAGTAAACGCCGCCGCCGCCGCCGCCGGGCTCCTTGTGACGGAGGAGGCCGCACTTGGTGACTAACAGACGGTCCCCACACCGCCGCAAGCCCGGACCGCACACGACGCGCACCCGGGAGCGCGCGCCGGCATTTAGGCGCAGGGGTCGCTCCCCGGCCCCTCCCGGGCCGTCAGCATCCTCCTGCTCAGGCAACAGCAGCTCCTCACCCGGGAGCACCACCTGACCTAGCACGGTGCGCGCCGCCCGCGCCCGGCCACCAGTACGGGACTCGGCCGCCGTCTCAGTCATCCCCGGAGCCACTAAAACAGTTTCCGGCTTCCGCTTCTGGCCCCGCGTCCAATCCCCAGCCGCCTAGGCTTCCCGTTTTTGGCGTAGTTCTCTGTGGGACTGGAGCTTACGTCAGAGAAGCCCGATTCCGGTGGCCAGGCGCGCCCCTCAGAAGTGGCTGTGATTTTGTCTCCAGTCGGCTGCCTATCCTGCAGTCGGCCCGCCGGTAGGTACAAGAAGCACTCAGCTAGGCTGATCGCAGAGCCTCGACTTCCGGTGTCTGGGGTCGCACCGTCGGATACGAGACGCTGGCACCAAAGGTTCCGTGGAGACAATGGGAACTCAACTGAGGGGCTCTAGGAGTTGGCGTTTTCTTTTTCTTTTTTCCTTTTCTGTTCTGTAGTTTTCTTTTCTTTCTTCCTCCCCCTTTTTTGTATATTTTATTGATTATGCTGTTGAGTTGTCCCAATTTCTTTTCCCTTTACTCCTCTCTGCCCAATTACCGCCCCCGCCCCTTAGTTCAAGTCCATGGGTCATACATGTAAGTTCTTTGGATTCACCCTTTCCAGTACTGTTTTTAACATACCCCTGCGTAGTCTGCACCCACCAACTGTACTTCATAATCCCAGCATAGTTTCCCCATTTCTTCCCTTTTCCCTCCCAGCTGATAACCCTCCAAATGACCTCCATATCTATAATTCTGTATCAGTTGTTTGCTTAGTTTGTTTTTGTTTTTGTTTCTCTATTGTTGATAGAGATATTGTCATTCTAATGTTCATAGTTTTGATCTCTTTCTTAAGTCTCTTTAACATTTCATATAATAATGGCTTGGTGATGAGGAAATCCTTTAGCCTTCCCTTGTCTGGGAAGCACTTCTGCCCTTCCTTTCTACATGATAGCTTTGCTGGATAGAGTAGGTTGTGGGTCCTTGCTTTTCATCACTTTGAATACTTCTTGCCAGTCCCTTTTGCCTGCAAAGATTCTTTTGAGAAATCAGCTAAACGTGTTATAGGCACCCCTTTGTAAGTGTAACTTTATTCTCTTGCTGCTTTTAAGGTTCTCTCTTTATCTTTAACCTTTGACATTTTAATTCTGATGTATCTTGGTATGGTCCTCTTTGGGTCTAGCTTGTTTGGGACTCTGTGCCTCCTAGACTTATATGTCCATTTCCTTCACTTAATTTGGGGAGTTTTCCTTCATTATTTTTTCACATAAATTTTCCATTTCTTGCTTTTACTCTTTTCTGGCATCCTTATGATATGGATGTTGGCATGTTTAAAGTTGTCTCAGAGGTTCCTAAGCCTCTCCTCATTTTTCTTCAATTCTTGTTTTTTCATTCTGTACTAGTTGACTGTTTAATTCTTCCTTATGTTCCAAGTCAATGATTTGAACTCTGGTTTCCTTTCCTTCACCATTGGTTTCATGTGGACTTTCCTTTGTTTCACTTAGCATAGCCTCTGTTTCTCCCCTTCTGCTTTTGCTGTTCTCAGGCATGTCTGTCAAGTCTGTGAGCATCTTTATCACCAGCATTTTAAATTCTGCATCTGTTAGATTGGCTATCTCTTCATCACTTAGTTCTCCAACTGGAACCTTGACCTGTTCCTGCTTTTGGGTTCTCTCTCTCCTCAACTTGACAAGCTCTTCTGTGTCTTAGATAGAGCTAAATACATTTAGGTACTTGTCAATGCCAGGTGACCGGTTTCACCACGATAACCTGGGGGAGGGGTCTGAGAGGGAACAATGCATGCCTGCTCAGCACCCGCCTTTTCCAGTAATCAAACAGACTGCTGAGAGACAGTGAGAGGCAGTTTCTTCTGCTGTCCCAGCCCTCACTGTTTTTCATAGTTCATCTCGGGTGCTGCCACCGCTGCCACTGTTGGTGTCGCTTCTGCTGCTGCCACTGTCACTGTCAGTGCTACCACATCCCAGCCTCTGCACCCCAGCTTTGCCCCTCCTACCTATCTAGATTAGCATTTTTTAATTCTTTGTTGGACCTCCCTTCAGTTTGACTTTCTGAATCTTTTCATTTTTTTATAGTTTTGAGTAGTTGTATACTTTCTTAGTTGTGAAGGGAGATGCAACATGTCTACTTGTGCCTCCATCTCGGCTGGAAGTCCCCAATTTGTTGGATCTTCTTTCCTACTCCACCCTCAGAAGGAAAAATATTTTCCTTTTTCAAATAAAACCTTTTTTGGTTGTTGCTAGAGAAGATATCTATTCACATTGTGGATAACACAGAGAAGAATGAAAAATAAAACGTATTTGTCTTGCCCTATTTGTCTCACTTGCAAGGCTGTCAGCTAGGGCTCCTTATTTGTCACCCAGGGTCTGGCACGAAATAGGTAATAACGTGATAAGTGGATGCTAACATTTTAGTGTATATGTCTCCCTAGGTTTTTCCCCTGCAAATATACACATACATGAACATTTCTACATAATTGAGCTACCCTCACATGGCTTGGGGAAAATCAGTAAATGCAGTTAGAGCCTTGCTGCTACTTTCTCTGGAGCACACTTCAATTGCTCATGTGAAAGTAGCTGAATCACACATCCGTAGCACTTCAGGTATGTTCTTCTGACTTTCAGGGCCCTTACTTGAAATCAGTTTTCTCTATTAACTAGTACTTTCAAAATAGCACTTTAGTCAGATTCCCCAGGAAGGGTGATAGCTCCTGGGGCCCGGGAGGGCTTGGCTCTGCTCTTATTTTTGCAGTATCTGCTTCAAAAATGAATTTTTAGATTTTTAGGATGTTTAAGATAGACTTTCTCTAACACCCCATCCAAATATGACAACATACTGGCCGGCCAACTGAAATGGAAATGTTCTTGTTTTTCAGTCAGATTTTAAGGACTGATTTTAGTCAGTTACATAAGAATACTAAGTGTTACAGCTGCTGTGACAGCCTGATCAGAGTGTCAGCCCTGAAATGATGGTCTATGAAATGGAGGAAAGAAGGTAGGAGCCAGGATAGATACTATTTGAGTGAACCTTTAACATTTTTTTAGTTCACTGGTTTCTAAAAATTACAAATTAACTACATGCTGATTTATATACATAGCAAAGGAAAACTATATTAAAGGCTCAGATCCATTTTCTCAGAGCAGGCAATGAAAGGTGAGTTTAGAATTGAGTAGCAATACATTAATAACTAGCCCAAGGCCTCATGAGGTGGTAAGACCAACACATTCATCACTAACACCAATAAAGTAGTCTTCCCAGGCCCAAATGGCTTCACAGGTTAATTCTATCAAACATTTGAAGAGTTAATGCCCATCCTTCATAAGTTCTTTCAAAAAGTAAGAGGGAACCCATCCCAACTCATTCTATGAGGCCAGTATTACCTTTATGGAACCAAAGATATCACAGAAAAAAAAAAAAACCTATTGATCAATATCCCTTTTGAAAGAGAAAGAAGGAGCACTTGTGGAAAACATCCCTTCCCTTCAAGGTGATGATATGGAAGTCATACACATCACCTCCATTTATATCCCATTGATGAGAACTTTGTCACATCATCACATCTAGCTGCAAGAGATGCTGTGCAGCAATGGACTTGGTTTAAATGAAGGGATTTTATTATTAAAGGAAGAGTGGTGAACAGGTGCTAGAAGACAGTCTGTTACAATGACCTCCAATGGTCTTGACACCAGACTGCCTTCCTAGCCTTATTTCCCTCAGCCCCTTTTTATGTTCAGTCTGTTTGAATCAAAGGGAACTATATTTTACTCTCCACAACAGTCAGGTTTCATGACATCTTCCCTCTTTAGCTTTGCTCACACTTTACTGTGCCCTGGGATGCTTTTTCTCCTCTCCATGCTTTGTGAATCTGAACTTTCCTTCACAGTCCATCTCATATGCCTTCACTTATGATGAGCCATCCTCCTGAACTCCCACAGGTTCCTTCATCTGTCCTTTTCCAGTGGCATACAAAATGCTATCTGCCTTATCTTTTTAGTTTCCACAGCTTCTCCATCCTAGTAGGAAGAGACAGAGCCCATGTCAAATCTGAACATCTGCCATAAAAATGCTCATGAACTTCAACAAAGTACCTAAATGTCTCAAAGCCTTGGAATTACTCATAAGATGGTATTTATGCCCACTCTTCAAAGCTGGCACGAAGATTAAATGAGATTATATGTGTAAGGCTCCCAGAATGGTGCCAGGGACCAAAGTGGATTTCCTCCTTCTCTGACTCTGCCTATCCCCAAATAGTAGGTCTCCCAAGGTTAGGCTATCTCTTCTTTTTCTTCCTCTTTAAAAATTGGTTGTCCAGTACCTGATGGGCCTCAAGAAATATTTCTTAAATGGATCAAGTTATTCAACACATTTTCTAAGCAACCACTATATGTCAGACATTTTCTCAGAAAAATGCCTAGACTTTCACACATACTATAGACAGGAGAAAGCAATGAATAACTAAACAAAATAAAAGAACAAGTTTACTGTAAAAAGTGTTAAGTATCATGAAGAAAATAAAATAGGGTATTTGGTAGTGAGGGACTGGCAAGGAACGTGTAAGTGGATGGGTAAGTGAATAGGTGGGAACACAACTTTGTTGCTAAAATATGGCTGAGCCTATCTAGGTTCTTCTGAGCTGCTACCCTGGGCTTGTGGACAAGTCTCCTTCCCTCTTCCTCCCCAGGCCAGCTCAGTAAACTGGAAAGGACTAGCTGGGACAACAGGTGCTCACACAGTATGGTTGTCTATAGTGCCAGTACAGGGTATACCCAGAGAACCCAGTGCTCTCTGACCAGGTCGGTGCCCACCTCCTCTGTGCTAGTTTCAGGGCCTCTTGAGACCGGAGAAAAGGGAAAAGTCCATGCCACTGTAAGGTACAGGGAACACACGCCCCCAGCTGATCCTGTTGCTAGAGTTACCTTCCAGGCCCATCACTGTGCTCACCAGCTTCTGTGTGAGCCTCAGCTTTGTGCCAGACCTGGTGCTAGATACTTGGCATACATTCCCTCAAATGTACACAATTCCCCCTCTAAGCTGTGCTTTATGATAGCCTTGCAGTTCAGAGCTAACATGGGGCATACAACTAACATACGGAATGTGGTAGAGTCCATTTTCAAAGCTAGCACACTTTCTGCTACATGACACTATTTGCATTTTCAGTGTGAATTTTGTCTATCCACTAATTATTCCTGATGAGCTCAAACCAGTTTTTTTAGGTTTTATTTCTCGGTGCTGGGCCCCAAGCCTGGGCCTGTTACCTCCCATTTTAGAACTGCCTCCATCTACTCTTTCCCACTAAGACTGGTTGTAAAATGTCTCGATCCCCCAACCAACACTTACCTTCTCCTTGCCTCATCCAAAGCCAGGACCCTTGGGTGTCAGAGGTCATGCTAATTCTTCCCAGAGAAATGGACTGAGGGTAATGACACAGTGAGCGTGGGTTGTCACCAAGCTTACAATGACCTAATGATCCCTACAGTGAAATTCCTGATCATCTGGGCCATAGAACAGGAACATCTGGTCTCTGCATTTATTCTCAAGGTTGAGCATACCCCAAAACTTCCCTCCTGACCCCACCTGAGTGGAGACCTTGCAAAGTGTTCCCCAAGGGCCTCTGTTGCTAGCCTGAAAATAACTTCAGGACAGTTACATCATCCTGTTTGCCCTGCTGAGAGCCTTCTGCCTAATCTCCAGACCTTTGTTCATCCTGGGTCAGTTTCTCAGGCATTGCCTCGCTAGTGGCCATAGGTGTATTGTCACACCATAGTTTCCTGAAGTACTTTTTTTTTTTTTTTGTATTTAGTGGTTTCCAGTATTTTCCATTGATTATTAGTACAGTCTTTGCAATCCAATACACTTGGATTCAGATCCCAGCTGTGCCACTCTATAGCGGTGTGACCTTGGGGGAGACACTTCATTTCTCTGAGCTTTGGTTTCTTTGCCAGTAAAATGAGGTTGGTAATAAATATACTACTTTCCAGGGAAGTAAAGGGATAATGATCTGAACTTCATTTTTCTGATAATAACAGATTTTAGGATTGGGTTCCTTATGTACTGAGAGTGTCTGAGTTTTGGTTCTGATAGTCTGATGCCATAGGCGTTCAGAGGGAAAAGAGGTGCTTATACGTAGAGTAAAAAAGACTTCTTGGTAAAGATGGTGCTGAGCAGGAGTTCCAGATTTGCAGTCCGTTGGACTTGATCAAGATATCCATCTGGAAAGTTCATTTTGCCTTGCCCTCTGCCCCTTTACTTTAAAGTTGGATTTTTTTTTTTTCATTAATACCCATTTCATTAGGCCTTGTTTTATTGGCTATATTGTGACAGATAGAGATTCTGCTCTGACTCTATGCTTCCTTGCAGGCCTACATAGACTGAAGAAAGCCTGACCTTCCTGCTTTGGGAAAAGGCAGGGCTGGAGTTTGCACTTGCTATTTCCCAAACTGATGACATAATACATGACCACTTCAAAAAGCTCAAGGTGCATATCTTCAACCAAGATGATGCCTGGGATATAGCTGCTAGTTCAGTTTTGTATGCTGTTTCCAACTGCCTTGTTCATTTTGTCAGTCTTGTTCCTAACAAAGCATTCTATTTGATGGGCAGAACCAATGATGTCAAAGACATCAGGAGTGAATCTGCTGCCTGCCTCCAAAATATAAAAGCCTGAACAAAAAAGCCACTGTTTACACTTCAGGCATGTTGTATTAGAAGACATCAGTTGGTAAGCTTTTTGTTTTTGTTTTTTAAGGTTTTATTTATTTATTTATTTATTAGGAGGGGAAGGGAGGGTGAGAGGGAGAGAAACCCTAACTGAGAACCTGACCCACAGCCTAGGCATGTGCCCTGGCTGGGAATTGAACCTGTGACACTTTGGTCTCAGGCCAGCACTCAGTCCACTGAGCCACACCAGTCAGAGCAGGAAGTAGTTTTTAAAAATCTAGTCATTGGATAAGAAAGAATAAGTAAATTGTTTCCTCCCTACTTGATGAGATATGTCCTAAGTGTTGGGAGTATCCAGGGACACGTGATACTAGGAGAAACCTTTGCCAATTGTTTACTTTTGTTGTGATCTAAAAAGAGCATAAGGAGCCAAAGGAGTTCAGAGGATGCTTTAGGTATTTATGATGAACTGATATCTGTTAATCAGGAACTTAGGTTGAAATTATTTTTTACTTTCAAAAATAGTGTTACATAGAAGTTGATCTTTATATAGACTGTGATTTGAAATCAATTCCTTCTTAAAATGGTTGTATTTAAAGGCCCTCAAAGGCAGTGAGGAAATAGGAATAGGCACAGTTAAAGTTGTTCTACCTTTAGTGCTCTCTCAGTAAACCTCCAGTGTGTTTTTTGTTTGTTTGTTTTGTTTTTTACTGATGGGTTATAAAAGCATGGTCACTTATTCAAGGTTTTAGTAAAAATTATTTGGAATAAATAAGCATTCACATTTAAGTAGAAGCATAAGGGAAAAAGCCCTGGCATTACTGAATGACTTGTTTTGTGTTGTTACAACCACCACTGCCTTACATTTGTGGCTACTTTAACTGTTCAAGACTCATTATCAATATTTAACTGCTACAAGTACATATAAACCTACAAGGTAGTTTTGTTTCTATTTGGCTTCTCTAAATTCTCTAAATTGTCAGTGAAGAGTCCTTATTCAATTTGGCGGCACTCATGTGTTAATTTTGAATTGCTTCAACTGAAATCTCATTGTCTTGAGCCAGCACAAACTCTCACAGAACTTGGGTTTTTCTTTTGGAAGTGTAACTTAAATACCTTGGAATATATAACCTTGAAATTTGAGTTTTATATTATTTCAAAAGTTAACATTGGTGAATGTGCCATGGTCTAAGTTTCGTAGACCATAAAATTTTAGCCCTTGGCTATAACTTGCAGGTCAAGCAGAGGCCCTCTATTAACAATTTCTTGCAGCCAGAAGTTGTGGGTCTCAAGGGACATTATTAATCATAAGACAGACCTCTACCTCTTCTGCCCTGTGAGGCACCATGGGGAATATCTCCAGAGGAATGGCTGCCTTGATCTTCTCTGAACTCAGAATGCTTGCTTCTTAAGCCCTTTTATTCAATCAGCTCATGGACAGGAGTGTTGAATAACTAGCAACTTTATGATGGGAGCTGAACGTTCAGCCCTCTCTCTCTTTCTTTCCCGTCCTCCAGAGATCCTTTAGATCTATTCTCACAGGAGAAATCTTTCTACAAAGATCCTCTAGATGTTCCCTCAGTCACCAAATGTAAGCTTTCTCCAACCCAGCTCTTGATCAAGGCCTAGAAGATCCTTGTCAGTCCCTATATGTACCCTACTTTGTGCTTCAAGCTTTCCTTTATTGAAAATTCTCCTTCTCTTTCTCAGAAACACCCAGTTCCTGTTAACCCTTTTCTGCAGAGTTCTATGTATTTATGTTCCACAGCAGTGGTGAAGGGCCTTGCATCTGTCATGCCCTCCGTGCTCTGCCTGGCATACGTAAGCAGGGTTGACCCTGGATGCTGATGATTTGATTCAGGTCTCTAGCTCCCCTCTAACTCCTGGGTGGATATACGTGCTCCTTCCTTCAGAGAGGAAGGCTTTGGCCTGGACCAAATCTTCACCTACTGTGCCGTAGCTCGGAATTTGGAGTTATTTAGGTCACCAGTGTGCCTCGTTTTCCTGTAGAGGCCAGGGCATCTTGGTGCAGAAGTTACCTGAGTCCGTAGACTCCCAGGCTGAGGCAGGCAGTGTGGGAGCTGCGCCTACAAGGGCACTTTCTCCCCGCTCACTGATCTCAGTGTTAAGATGGACAACAGTACAAAGTCACACCCTCATTGCCTAGTCAGGCCCACGCATCCCCAGGCACACGGTCACAGTTACAGTCACAATTATAGACTGTCAATGGCGGTGCCCAGAAGCTAATGGATCCGTGCAGCCCAGGCTCTGGGCACCCTCAGTACAAACAGCTAGTCGCTGCCGACACACCACGGTGATTCGGTGTTCCTGCTTCCGCGGTCCCCAGCGCCCGGAGTCGAGGGTTGGCGCAGGTTTCCCAGCCGGCGTAGATAAGCCAGCGCGCCGGAAGTGGCGGCAGGAGCTGGAGCGCTGAGCTGTAGGCCGGAGGGACAGGAGCCGGGGGCTGGGGGCCGGGGGCGGGGGCGTTGGTCATGTTTCCCTTCGGCTCAGGTAGCGCCGAAGGGGACCCGGCGGCCCAACCCTGGGCCGAGGAGCCGGAGCCCCACGGGGAACAGGCGGCAGCCGCCGGGCTGCTCCCTTCCCCGCCCGTGCAGCCACAGCCAGAGGCTGTCGCAGCCCCTCCCCCGACGCCCTCCGGGAGCCCTCGCATCCCCGGCTGCCCCTCGCTGTCCCCGGCCGCATGCGCTCGGGAGCTTGGGCAGCCCGGAGCTCTGGAGTCCTCTGCCGCTTCCGCCGGGGAGCGGTCCCAGCCCTCGCCGCCGCGCCGGAGACCCGGGCCGGACTGCAGGGCCGGGAGCCGGGGCCGGCAGGGCCTCAGCACCAGCCTGAGCGGCTCTGGCGCGCGGCTCTTCGGGTGGCTGAGAGAGCGCAGCCTGGGCCGCGGGCTGTTCGTGGACCCGGCGCGGGACAACTTCCGCACCATGACGAACCTCTACGGTTCCATCCACCCCGCGGACTCGGTGTACCTCAGCACTCGCACCCACGGGGCCGTTTTCAACCTTGAGTACTCGCCCGATGGGTAAGCGCGGCCCCTGGGAGGGCGGGTAACCGCCTCCGCGTCGCCTGGCTGCGGGTGCGCGGCTGCCCTGGGCTCGCTCGCTCAGCCGGGCCGGGCCGTGGGTGTCCGGACCGTGGGTGTCCGTTTGGGCCGCCGGCCTGCACGGCCCGGATGCTCTGAAGTGCGGTGTCGGAGGCAGGCCGCCTGGGCCGCGTCCCGGGCGCCCGGGCTCTTGTAGAACTGCCTGGAGCGGCAGGGCCGGTCCGGAACCAGGGTCCCCCGGCTCTTAGGACGCGGAGTGAGTGCTCGACACTCGGGGCTCGCGGCCTCTCCGCTGCGCGGGTGCCTGCCCTGCCCGCAGGGGACAACTGTGCATCCCGCGCTCCCTAAGGTGGGAAGGCCCCGCCGAGAGGTGTCCGAGGATGCGGGGCATTTGTGAAGTTCCCGGTTAGACTACGTGCTTCCGTGTGGGGGGTCCGGCCTCCTTTTGGGCGATTAAATATTTCGTGCTTGCCCTTGATTTACTTTGGGTCAGTTTTCAAAATATATCCTGTGAAAACTGTTTTGTGAGTGTACGAACGAGTTTCACAGCAATCAATGGAAAAACATTGACACATACCAGTTCCACCGTGAGACGGCATAACAGAACTCTTATCCGGCCAGGGCTTCTTGATTTCAAGTCATTTGCATAGTTATTCCTTCATTCAGCAAATAATTGTTGGCTACTTGTACGTTCCAGATGCAGAGGTTGCAGTGATGTGCAGAACTAGCTAGTGGCGCCCCTTTCATTGCACTTGGGGCCAAGTTGGTTCAGCTAAATGTTAAGAACCCCACTAAATAATTCATAATGTATATTTACGAACTGAGACTAGGGTGTTTGAGGTTTTGGTGAGGAAGAGACTAAAGGAAGACCAGAGAAGTGAGTAGAAGATGAGCTAGTCAAGATGGGGTTGGGGAGGGAATGGAAGCAAGCATTCTGGCATGTCAGAGGGCCCTGTGTGCCTGGAGGGCAGCATAGCACATCATAGACGGTGAAAGATGATAGGTTAGGACAACAGTAAGTCTTGCTAAAGACAGGCCTAAAACATTCCGAGGAAGGAGCAGAGCGACAGAATCTGGAGTCCCACTGAATGCGTACAACCTATTCCATTTCTCTGATGCTAATGCTTCTTAATTACACCTGGTGCTGGCATCTCCTAGCAGTTGGGTGGAACTTGTAGCGATGAAGGTGCATGGAATGTAGGGAAAGTTGGTGAGAGGAACTATTTTGCTGAAGTGTTTTCATGGAACCTCCTCTGTCTTCTCCTTTAACTAAGCCCTATTCCTAAGGCTCCTCCCAAAATACCAGGAGTGTGCTCCTTGTAAGCATTCAGTTCCTCCCCTCCCTACCTCCTGGCTCTGTGTCAGGCCTTCAGAAATAGCCTTTTCTGTTCTTTGGAGGTGGGATTATAGGTAGAGAGTGAGTAGAATAGAATGAGTTATGAAGAAATTCCAGGCCCTGGCTGGTGGCATTGTGGATAGGGCGCCAGCCTGCGAACCCAAAGGTCACTGTTTTGATTCCCAGCCAGGTAACACATAACCAGGTTGCAAGCCAGGTCTCCAGCCAAGTCCATGGCTGGAGGCAGGTGAAAGGCAGCTATACTTTGATGTCTCCCTCTCCCACCCTCTCTGCCTCTCCCTTCCCCTCTCTCTAAAAATAATAAATAAAATCTATTTAAAAAAAAAAGGAATTCCAAAATAAATAAATAAATAAAAATTTAAAAAAAGAAAAAGGAATTCCATTGCCCAGTGATATTAGAATGAGGCGTATATTACTGATAGCTCTTGTTTGAACCTAGACTACATTTTCCCATAGAAACATTCATGTAAAGGGGGTTAGGTACTCTGATGTTTAAAGTAATTTAGTAATCTTTAATTACCCTGTTAATGTATACTTACAGAAAACCTAAACAATAAAAAACTAAAACTAAACAAAACTTATGATCCCAGAGATTAGTTGGATATCCAAGGAAATTTTTTCTTTGTGTATGGTTTATTTTAGTATAAACATGGAATCATGTGCTGTTTTGTAGCTGCTTTTTAAATACAATATATTATGAATTACCTATGTTAATGTGAGGTCTGTCCCAAAACTATTGAGCCAGTGTCAATATAATTAAAACAGTTTGCACCTGGTGGGTATTTTTCAGGACAAACTTCGTGCATCTATTTCTTTAACATTATTTAATATTTTTTATTAGTTTAAAACCTCTATAAACAAATATTTTAGATTTATATCCTTATGGTAAATCCCTGAAATGAATTAAAGGTTATGAAGATTCTGGATACCTGTTGTTAACTTGTTCTCTGAAGACTATACCAGTTCTTAATTCTATGGCACATATGAAAGTGCCCATCTTCTCATACCCTTGCCAACATTGTATATGGATATTCTTTTTCATCAGCGTCAAGGTGAAAGGTGAAAATAGTTCAGTGTTTTAAATTTTTAGTATTTTATTACAGTACGCATATACTCCTAATTTTTATAGAATTGGGGGAAAAATGACATATCTGTGATAAAAGAGATTACTTCATATATTCTTCAGTTACATATGAGTTAAATCAACTTACTGGGTACCATTACCAATGTCACTTACAAGGACTTTGTGGTACAGAGAAGGAGAGGTACCACTGAAGGTAATAATTAAAATTATAAATTTATTCAATTCCCAGCCAGGATACATAACCAGGTTGCAAGTCAGGTCTCCAGCCAGGTCTGTAGCTGGAGGCAGGTGAAAGGCAACCATACATTGATGTCTCTCTCCCTTCCCTTCTCTCTAAAAATAATAAATAAAATCTTTTTAAATTATAAATTTAATAGCAACTGGACTAGAATTTGGCACTAAAAATGAAATGAAAGGATACATAGATTAGAAGATAATCTCTAAAGAAATCCAAAAATGTTTTAAGCAATAGCAAAGTGTATTACCTCCTAAAGTGACATTTTGAGAAAGGACATTTGATAATATTGATAGATTATATAGATAATAACATGTAGGATCTTCTCAATTCCTCTATGAGAACACATTAGGTACTGCTAAAGAGAGAATTAATGTATTGTAAAATTGAAGTGAAGAAATGATCCAGAAGGTAGATGAGAAACACAGAGATTGAAAATACAAAGAAGGTTTAGTGACATCATGAATAAAGAGAAAAAGCATACCATATACTGGTAACCCGCCGTATAACATGGTTGTTAGTTTTCTAAAAAGTTATGTGTTATTTGAGTCTGTGTTATACAAAACCAAGAACTAATACAAAAAAGGGGTTAGGTTCCAAAAATAAAAATACATACTATTATATTTTGATAACTAAGCACTCACTAAGCCATGATTTAAGAAGCCTAACACTCCCAAGTAGGAATCCTCCCTATACAGATTATGAAACTGCAGGACAACAAATATAAAATTTTTTAAAAAGATTTTTATTTATTTTTCTGAATGAATGAAAATTTATTGGCTTATCAGAAAAATACAATTCTCCATCCACACATACAAAATATCAATTCTGGATCAACTGCTCATCTAATTTTAAAGCTATGTGAGGTTTTTGTTTGTTTTAAATACAATTTTATTTATTTTTATATGTGAGGATTTTTAAACATTTTATTTTATTGTTGTTTTATTACATCTATCCCCTTTTCCCTTCCTTCTGTCCCGTTCCCCACCCACCCACTCCCCCCAAAAATCAATCCCACTTGTTGTCCATGTTCATGGTTCTTCCATGTAAAGATTTTTTGTTAAATTTTATTGTATTACATCCATCCCCTTTTTGCTCCCCTCTGTCCCCCTCCCCACCCACCCATTCCCCCCAAAGTCAATCCCACCTCATGTAAAGATTTTATTGATTTTTTAGAGAGAGGAAGGGAGGGAGAAAGAGAAGGAGAGAAACATCAACGTAGGAGCGTTACATCCATCAGTTGCCTCTCATACACCCCCAACTGGGGATCTGGACCGCAAGCCAGGCATATACCCTGACTGGGGATTGAATTTACGACCCTTGGGTTTACAGGGTGGCACTCAGCTACTGAGCTGCAGCAGCCAGAGCTAACTTTTTTTTTTTTTTAAGATTTTATTATTTTTAGAGAGAGGGGAAGGGAGAGAGGCAGAGAGGGAGGGAGACATCAATGTATGGTTGCCTTTCACCTACCTCCAGCTACGGACCTGGCTGGAGACCTGGCTTGCAGCCTGGTTATGTGCCGTGGCTGGTAATTGAACCAGCGACCTTTGGGTTCACAGGCTGGCGCCTTATCCACTGTGCCGCCAGCCAGGACCTAAACTCTTGTTTAAAAGACTATTTATTTTTAGAGAGTAGGGGAGGTAGAAAGAGGGAATGAAACAGTAATGTGTGGTTGCCTCTCACATGCCCCCAGTTAGGGACCTGGCCTGAACCCAGGCATGGGCCCTGGCTGGGGATCAAATCTGTGACCCTTTGGTTTACAGGCTAGTGCTCAATCCACCCAGCCACACCAGCCAGGGCTAAAATCTTAAAAGCTAGAGAAAAAGACCTTCGACAAAGCAGCCAGTCATTGATAATAGTGTAAATCAGAGAACAATGGTGGTTATTTTTAGTATACTGGGGGGAAAAACCTGCCAGGTTAGATGTCTATGTTAAGCAAAGATGGGTTTTTTACTCTTGTCAAGAAGGAAGATGAAATAAATACCTACTTATATAAGCAAAGCTAAGTGAGTTTGCCACCATACCTTTAATAATAGAATTCTAAGTTAGAAGAAAATTGTTTTCAAATGAAAGGCCTGAGATAGTAGAAGGAATGAAGAACAAAGAAAATGAAAAACATGTATGTAAAACTAATTTTCTTTTGAGATTAATAAAGATGGAACTAAAATAAACAATAGCATATAAATTAGGGATGTTCTGAATTCTGTATGTTTTTTGCAGGGAGAATTATGATATATTGATGTTAGGCTTTAGTAAGTTTAGTATGCATTTTATTTTTAAAATACTTTATTTATTTTTAGAAGGAGGAGAAAAGAAGGAGAAAGAGAGGGAGGGAAACATGGATTGGCTGCCTCCCCGCTGTCCCCAACTGAGGACTTGGCCCTGCAATCCAGGCAGGTGACCTTTTAGTCCATAGGCCAGCACTCAATCCACTAAGCCATGCCAGCCAGGGTTAGTATGCATTTTAAAATTTACACCCTGGCTGGCGTGGCTCAACGGATTGGCACCAGCCTGAGAACCCAAGGGTCTCTGGTTTGATTCCCAGTCAGGGTACATAACCAGGTTGCAACCCTGGTCTCCAGTCAGGTCCCCAGCTGGAGGCAGGTGAAAGACAACCATACATTGATGTTTCTCTCCCTTCTTCCCTCTTTCCCTGCCCTTCTCTCTAAAAATAATGAATAAAATCTTTTTAAAAATTTGCAAGGCAGCCACCAAAAGAGAAGAAAAAAAATATGTCCAGATTAGTAGAAAAATACGGGATAAAAAAATTCCAAAAGAAGATGAGAAAGAAAAATAGAAAGGTATATAATAAAAAGCAGAAAGAATGGCTAAGAATAAATCCATGTATTACCAATAAATAATAAATGTAGAGGTACTAAATATAGAGGTCTTTAGCTGGAGGCAAGTGAAAGGCAACCATACATTGATGTCTCTCTTCCTCTCTGCCTCTTTCTCCCGCTCTCTAAAAATAATAAAATAAAAAAATCCTTTAAAAAATTGTTAACTTCAAGGAGAAAACAAATTTATCATGGGGGAAGATTTTCACACACATCATAGTGTACTTTAGTTAATCAGACAAATACAAACGTTAGAAGGATACACAAGATACAACACTACTTAAAATCTTGCTGTGAAGGATGTATGTAGAATGCTGCATTTAGGCCTGATGTTCAGCTAATACACATTGGTTCAATTGTACCAGTTGTTAAAACGTTGATATATATCATAGTAGTTGAATGATTAATGCCGCAAGCCTACTGAGTGCCCCCACCCCTTAATGCTTCAGCACTTCCATGGGACCTCCCAGAATAACCTTTCGAAAGAATTCAGAATTGGCACAGCAAGCTGCCAACAAACATCTCACAGGAGAGCTATCAGCATCCATTCTAATTGTTTCTCACCCATGCCAGGTACTCTCCCACACAAAAATCCGTAGGCAAAGTCCCAGTGGCCATTTGGCTCTCTTAGTATGGGGCTGCCTATCTTTATCAGGCACGCTCCCATTTTCACATGGTCATTTTAAACACTGCAGCCTCTGGGGAAATCCAGAGAAATGAAGAGAGCAGTCAAATGAGAGTAATAGTACTATTGCAGAAACCATCCAAATATTAACTCTTGGCATACTGTGCACTTCCATGGCAGGACAGGATCTACAGCAGATGTATGAGGCTGAGGGGATGGATAAATGACTCCTGGGATGCAGATTCCTAATTTTATTGTTCCTATTGAATTTCACCATTATTGAGTGGGATAAATTTGTCAAAACCCACTGAATACCAGCCCACCATGGGCATTAATAACACTAATTTTATTAAGGAAAATGACTACCAACATAAATCTGTGTACCAGATACATTTAGTTAAGGGAACTGAGAAGCAGAAAGGTCATGTACAAAGGATTTGTACCCTGACTTGTGCTCATGACTGCCGTGTTACATTACCTCTCATTTGGACTGAGGGATTACGTTTGATATAATTAAATATGATAGATCAATAAATTACTTTTGTGACTTAGTTATTAATATAATTTAATATACATTGAGGACAATTTGATATGTTTATTGTTACTTCAGCAAACATTAAAAAGAGAATACAGCCCTATGAACAATTCCATTGATGTTACTAGTGTTTTGTTTTTTTTAATTATCAAGACTACAACTTATGTAATGACTACCTATTTAATGTAGAAATTATTAGAGGGGATTCATACAATTTTCTATGTCCATGGTTCAGACAAGGGCATCTGGATCAAACAAATTTGTAGCTACAGTTTCCAAAAATTATTAAACAATTGGAAGTTACTAAAATAATCCAATGAACAATTGGAGTTACAACTAATTAACTTGGCAAGCATTTTTATAATTTATAGATTAGTTTATGAAGACAATGTTTTAAATTTTATTCATGTTAATTTAATACTGCCTAATGAATGTTTAACACTTCTTAAAAGATTTTACTTATTTAGAGAGAGGGAGAGGGAGAGAGAAAGAGAAGAGAGAAACATCAGTGTGTGGTCAGCTCTGGCATGTCCCAACTGGAGACATGGCCTGCAACCCAGCCTTGTGCTCTGATTGGGAATCAAACAGGTGACCCTTTGGTTCATAGATTGGTGCTCAGTCCACTGAGCCACACAAGCCAAAGCTGAATGTTTAACATTTTTTTAAAAGATTTTATTTATTATTTCCAGAGAGAGAGGAAGGGAGAGGCAAAGAGGGAGAGAAACATCAATGTATGGTCTCCTCTCACCTGCCTCCAGCTGCAGAGCTGGCCGGAGACCTGGCTTGCAACCTGGTTATGTGCCCTGGCTGGAAATCTTAACCAGTGTCCTTTGGGTTTGCAGGCCGGCACCTTAGGTACATAATTTAACGATCAGTTGCATTTCTATGCACCAGCAACAACAAAAGTACAATTTTAAAAATCATCAAAAAATATCAAGTACCCAGAAATAAAGCCAACAAAAGATTGGCATGGTCCAGATGGGAGAATCTCCATGGTAAATGGAAATATGACATGTTCATGGATTGCAAGACTCCATATTGTAAATATGTCAATTCTGTGCAGACTTTATTCTATAGAGTTTTAACAATCTCAAAACCACACCTGGATGTGTGTGTGTGTACGCATGCGTGCACACATAACCTGGTAAGTGGATTCTAAATATATAAGGATGTTCAAAGGTCCAAGAAATGTTAAGATACTCTTGCTAAGAAAATCTTAAGTATGTGGAAAAATATGTGCATTATAAATGGAATGATACAATATTGCCTGATACAAATTTTACTGAATTTTAAAAAGTCAGTGCATTTTAATAAAAACACCCATAAGATGTCTTAGTAGGACCTGACATGCTATATCTAAAGTTCATTTGGCAGAGAAAGCATATTGGTCCATGGAAAAATGTTTATAAAACAATGAGGTTATCTTGCCTTGCTACATACCAAATATACTTTTAGAAATTAAAATGGTGTAGTGGTATTGTATAGAATAGAATATAGAGTACAAAAACAAAACTTACATGTGATAAGGATGACATTTCAAACCAATAAGGAAAGTATAGGCTTTGATATTGGGACAAGTAATGTGCCATTTAAAAAGTTCCAAGTCATGCCATATACAAAAATATATTGTAATTGGATTAAAATCAAACAATGACTATCTGTTTTATAGATTTCTTATGCACAAAAGGAGAAAAGTTCATTCCATGACTCTCTAACAAAAAGAAATGGCTATATGATCAACTAGCACCAAAATCCTTTAGCTATATTAAATTTTTTTAAAGTCCACTTATCTCAAAAAAAAGGTGTTTATGCAGACACCCTTTAAAGGACAATTTTATCATTACTAAATATAGGAAAGGTTTTAATTTTGTAGATTTTTTTCCCTCTCTAACTTGATCTAAAAATTTTTTTGAATGCAAAAGTTTGACTTCAGAATTCTATATGATACACTTTCAGCTTAAGTGTACAAAATTCCACTTGTTATTAAAACTATAAACTGAGAAGACCTGCAGTTTCAAAGACTAAGGATTTCATTTGCTAAACCTGAATCTGAAAGAGGAGTGCCCAAAGAAAACTAGATTTAACCAAAATCAATAGTCAACCATGGATTTTCAGAACTCAAAATGAGGCTTATAAAAGGTTTATGAAAATAGAACTTTTTAATAGGGAAGGGTTAAAACTAGAAGCAATACTCAAAAACCATTTTAAAAAAAAGATTATTTGACTATATTTAACTGGTAGGATATATACCAGATCCTTTCCATGCATTTTAATAGATACTGATAAATAATTTTGCTGTGTAAGATTTTTTTTCTTCTTCTGAGTTGCCTCTTCTATGCATGTTTTTCTACAACCAGCCTTTCTCATTTAAAAACATATTTTGAGCTTTGGCTAGTGGCACAGTGGATAAGGTACCAGCCTGCAAACCCAGAAGTTGCTGATTTGATTCCCCAGCCAGGACACATAATCAGATCACAAGCCAGGTCTCCAGCCAGATCCATAGCTGGAGGCAGGTGAAAGGCAACCATACATTGATGTCTCTCTCCCTCTCTGCCTCTCTCCCTACCTCTCTCTCTAAAAATAATAAATAAAATATTTTTAAAATTAAAATAAAAAATAAATAACATATTTTGGAGTTTTTAAAATATATCCGTATAAAACTATTCCTTTTTAAAAGATGCAAAGTATTATGCACAATGACTTATAATCAGTCATTTTTTGTTTTATGTACATTTAGGTTTCTTTCAATTTCTTCTTAAAATGAAGTACATATTCTTTGTATTTCTGAATGGTTTTGTCTCTAGATTAGATACCCAGAAAAAAATTTGCTGAGTCAAAAGGTATACACTTTTAAAATTTTGATAGATACTGTGTACAGTCCAAACATAAACTGTACCAGTTTGTACTCCATTATAATATATGACAGTACCATTTTCTACTAATGCCAATAGTGGATAGTGTCAATATTTTAAATATTTGCTGCTAACATGGGTAAAAAGAAGTTATTTGTAGTTTGTGTAATTATAAATAAATATCAATAACCAGAGAATGCAGGAAAGCTAAATAAGAAAAATGTCATTTGCTTTCAGGTCAGTGCTGACAGTTGCCTGTGAACAGACTGAAGTTCTGCTTTTTGACCCTATATCATCAAAGCACATTAAAACACTTTCTGAAGCTCATGAAGACTGTGTAAATAATATCAGGTTAGTATTATGTTGAAAAAGTGAACTTCATTAGTATGACCCAAAATATTTTGTTTTGGAAATTTGTGAAAATGTGTAACACCTTGTATAGCAGTGCTAGATGATACACGTTTGTAAATTATGAATCTTACCCCTTATGAAACGTATCCCTTTAATTACAAAACGTACTGTTAACTTTTGAATTGGAATCCTTCTAAAATGCATTTTTCACTTCCACATGATTTTCTTTTTTCTCTTCATATAGTAGGGTCATCATTATGAACCTCAGCCAGTATTAAATAATCCTGTCGTACCTTGAGGCTAATGATCTGTGTAGAATTATGGCAGTCCTGTTACTAAGCCTGTCTAAACACCACCCCGAGAAGTTACACTATTGAGGGGGAAAAGCACATAGGCACAGAGAACTTCTTTATAGCATTGTTGAAAGCTTCTTAAATTCTCAATAATGTGGGAAGTAGATAACAGTTGAACATCTTGGTGGATTAATATGCAGTCATTAAAATGATGGTCACAAAGACTACATTTCAACATAGACAAATGCTTAGGATAATATAGGTTAAAATCATGATAAAAATTGTTCAAATATGACATAATACAGAAAAAAAAGGATTAGAAGGAAATATTTTAAAATGCTGAAGTGGATGAGTTAGAATGGATAGATGATGAGTGATTTTCTATTTTGTAAACCTTATGGAAAGAGATCATTATTATTTTTTAAAATTTTATTATTTTTAGAGAGAGGGGAAGGGAGAGAGGGAGAGAGACATCAGTTTATGGTTGCCTTTTACCTACCTCCAGCTACAGACCTGCTGGAGACCTGGCTTGCAACCTGGTTATGTGCCCTGGCTGGGAATCAAACCAGCGACCTTTGGGTTTGCAGGCTGGCACCTTATCCACTGTGCCACCAGCCAGGGCCCATTATATTTTTATGATAATTACTTTTAATTTTCAAGAGAATAAAAAATATGGAAATTACTTCTGGTAAGGATGACATAATGAGTTTTAATGTAACCTCTATATTCCAAACACATAGAACACGAGATTAAATAGCTCAGAAGATATACCCAGGCCATGAAAAAACAATAAACATCTTTGCGGACCAGAAGTTGAACATAGGCACAAAGTTACCAGTTTGGTTTAAACCACCAGCCAGGTGTGCTTCAGTCTGGCCCTGACATGCAGTCCTTTAGCTCCTGTCAGGAATCAAAATTTAACATGCTTCATGGAAGGTGGAAACCAGAGCTACTACATAAAACCAGGGGTTTGATTGGAATGTCTGTCCCATTTGTAAAAGGTTGAAAAATGGAAAAAGCTATTAACTACCCGAGACTATAGATTTTAGCTGATCAAGATACATGAAATTGATGAATCCATCATTGAGTCAGTGACTCAATGTATATATGTAATAGTTCCAATATCATCATGAAAGTGGAGGCCTTAAGGTCTGGTTGTGGATTAGGGGTCCAGAAATCCAAATGGGAAAAACTATAAAACCATTAAATAGAAAGAAAAAAATTAAAGATCTTTCCTACTCAAAATCAGCCTACAACCAAAATTCTAAAACTCATGAAGGCATCTGATATTAGTCATAACAAAATCAGTGATTAGAATAGGCATTTTCTCTGGATGAAATTAATTTTATGGAGTAGTCCAACAAAAACTTTACTTTTAAAAATAAATTATTTTATTTTTTTTGACTAGGTAATACATGCACGTGGTACAAAATTCAAAGATACAAAAGGGTAAACAGTGAAAAGTAAGTCTGTCTCCCACCTCTGTCCCCTAGCCACCCAGTTCCTCTCTCCAGAGGCAACCACTATTACCAATTTATTGCTATCTTTTCTGAGATAGTTTGTGCATGTACAAGCATACACATACATACATATGTACATTTTTATATAAATGGTAGCACTCTACATTTACTGTTACGTATCTTGGCTTTTTTAACTTCATAGCATATGTAAAATTCATTCCATATTAGTATCCATGGGATGATCTTATTTTTAACGGCTGCATAGTATTCCATTGATTAGAAGAAACTGAAGCATTTTTAGGATGCTCAAAGAAGTAAGTTTAGGGGGTACTTTCCATTTAAAGAGAGGCCAAAAATTATGGCATAAAAAAGATGCAATAAGAATAGGTTAATGTGGAAATGAACCAACTAGAACTCTTTGTAGTTGGTATATAAAAAACTCAGTGGATCGGATAAGTTTACCCTTTACACCATTGATAACAGAATTAATGGGTTAGAAAATAGTACTAAAAATTCATGTAGAACACAGAAAAAAAGATGTAAATATGAAAGAATACTTAAAAGACATAGACATCAATTGAGATATCCAAAATGTGTATAAGAATTAAAAAGAAAGAAGACAAGATGATGGGGAACTAATTTTTGAAGACATAGAAGGCTGAGAATTCTTAGCATTGAAGAAGGGCCTGAGTCCTTCCACCAAGAGAAAATTTTAGAATGTCAAGTAGGTTAAACAAAAACAATTGACATCTAGACAGGTTGTAGTGAAATTAGAATATCAAAAATAAAGAGAAGAATCTTAAAAGCTACCAAAGTTGGAAGCCAGTTGACCTATAGGGTTTCTCATCAGCAACAGTTGATGCTAGGAGAAAATGGAATAATCTCTTAAATATTAAGGCAATAACTTATCATAGCCAGGTAAACTGTTATTTTAGAATAAAGAATTTTAATTAGGTGAAATTATAAGTGTTATTCATAACAGAAAGATAATAGTTCAGAGTTTTTTTAGGGGGATGCATTTAAATTAAAATTCTAGATTAGCACCATCCTATAAAATTGTAATTCTGACCCCATATATAATTTAAAATTTACTGTTTACATTTAAAAAGAAAAGAGAAACATGTACAATTAATTTTTAATATTGCATTTTATTTAACCCAGCATGTAATCACTACAACACTTATTGAGATAGTTTATTTTGTTTTCTTGCTAAATTCCCAAAATTCAGTATATACTTTACACTTAGAGTACATCTAACTTCAGACTAGCCACATATCAAGGATTCAAGAGCCACAGATGGCTAATGGCTACCAAATTAGACAACATAGTTGTAGAGTAACAAAAAATAGGTTGTATGCATAGGGGAGTTTTGTTCAGTGGGCAAATATAACATGTTAAGGTCTCTGTCATGTTTAGGAAGAGAAAGAAATATAAAGTAATTTCAGAGCCTTTGGAATAATGTATAATTAAATATATGCAATAAAACTAAAAGTAATTAAAATAATAGAAATACAGTTTTTAGCTTCCAAACCAGCAGAAGAGGAAGGAAAAAAGAATATTAAAAATTTGCGCCCTGGCTGGTAGCACAGTGGATAAGGTCACAGGTTCGATTCCCTAGCCAGGCACATAACAAGGTTGCAAACCAGGTCTCCAGTCAGGTCTGTGGCTGGAGGTAGGTGAAAAGCAACCATACAATAATATCTCTCTCCCTCTCTGCCTCTCTCCCTTCCCCTCCTTCTAAAAATAATGAAATAAAATCTTTAAAAAAAAATGTAAAAATTTGCTCAGGTCAGAAGACAGGAAAACTTAAAGTAAGTAAATGAAGCAAAGGAAAGGAAAGGGATAATAAATAGAAAATAAACATAGTTCCAAATATATGTGTAGTTCACAGTAAGTATAAATGAATTGATCTTTATTTTTTATTTATTTAAGATTTTACTATTTTTAGAAAGAAGTACAGGGAGGGAGGCAGAGAGGGAGAGGGAGAGAAAGGTCAGTGTATGGTTTGCGTTTCAGCTGCCTCCAGCTACAAACCTGGCTGGAGACCTAGTTTGCAACCTGGGTACGTGCCCTGACTGGGAATCAGACCAGTGACCCTTGGGTTCGTAGGCTGGCACCTATCCATTGTGCCACCAGCCAGGGCAGATTAATCTTTATTAAAAGACAGAGACAACAACTTGAATGAAAAACAAAATTACTTATACTTGCATACTCGTTATAGAGATACCAAAAAAAGACTGCCCAGAAATAGAAAAAGAAAACTGATGTAGGTTATCATTATTGGACAGACAGAAGACCAAAGTCTTAAATAGGGATAAAATGCAATAGCACATATTTTTATAAAAAGAAAAATGTGAGCCCTGGCTGGTGGCTCAGTGGATAAGGTGCCAGCCTGTGAACCCAAAGGTCACTGGTTCGATTCCCAGCCAGGGCAACATAACCAGGTTGCAAGCCAGGTCTCCAGCCAGGTCTGTAGCTGGAGGCAGGTGAAAGGCAACCATACATTGATGTCTCTCTCCCTCTCTGCCCCTCTCCCTTCCCCCTCTCTCTGGAAATAATAAATAAAATCTTTTTAAAAAAAAGAAAAGAAAAAAGAAAAATGCACCAAGAAGATACGTAATCATGAACTTGTATGCACCTTGAAATATCCATGTACAGAGCAAAGATGAAATGATAAGGAATTACAAGTCTGTAGTCATAGTGAGAGATTTTAATACAGTTTTCTCCAAAACTAGTAAATCAAGCAGATAAAAATTAGGCTATAAAAATAAAATAGAAATACTGCATTAAGTTTTAAATATATATAGTTTTAGTATATATTTGAGCTGATAAGAAAGAAAGGAATCCTAGGGCCAAAAATGAAGTGGAAGCAGGAATGCAAGGTAATAAACAGGCATTCAAGCTGACTTTTACCTTAGAGGCACCAGCCAAATGCTGGTGACCTTGAGTTTCTGTTTTGACATGTACGAGGAGTACAAAGAATAGGAGAGTTAATTCTGTGACTATTGAAGGTGAGGAATCAAGTCAGAAACTCTGCAGAAGGGTGGGACTCCAAAGGGTTATACATTAAAAAAAAAAGTCACTGTGTTCATCTAGACTGTGACATTAGGTAAAACAATGTCAAAAATGTCTGTGAGTTTCTACCTACAAGCCAGTCTTCATGCTTCTGTGGGGCCTAAATTCACACTACTATATGATCCAAAAACACATGCAAATCTCTGTGGGAGAAAACTCAGTATCATAAAGAAGTCAGTTCTTCCCAAATTCGCCTGTATATTTAGTGCAGCTTTAATAAAAATATCAGCAGTTTTTTAAACTTGATTTTTAAATTCATATTGAACAGCAGAGTGCCAAGAATGTCTGAGACTCTCTTGAAAAGGACTAAGATGGTAGGAGCACTCATCTTTCCAGATATCAAACATGGTCTTAGAACAGGGATAGATTAAGTGACCAATTAAATGGACTAGAGCTTCCAGAAACTTGACATATGATAGCAGGAGCATTACAAATCAGTGTAGGAGTATGGAAAACAGAGAATTGGTTTTATATATATATATAAATTGGATATATATATATATATATATATATATACATAATTAGATTTTGATCTTGTACCATAACTGTAAGTATCTGCCAGTTAATTGAAGACTTAATTATGAAAGCAAACCTTTAAAGCTTTAAAAGAACTATAGAATATATTTATGTTCTAAATACAAGAAAGGATTTTGTAAGACAGAAAAGCATAAACCACTAAGGATAAGTAAATTCAAGTGCATTAAAATTTATTTATTTTTTATTTTTTAAGATTTTATTTATTTCCAGAGAGAGAGAGGAAGGGAGAGAGGGAGAGAGACATCAATGTGTGGTTGCCTTTCACCTGCCTCCAGCCACAGACCTGGCTGGAGACCTGGCTTGCAACCTGGTTATGTGCCCTGGCTGGGGAATCGAACCTGCAACCTTTGGGTTTGCAGGCCCGGCGCCTTATCCATTGTGCTACCAGTTAGGGCTTGCATCAAAATTTAAAACTTGAAGCCCTTGCTGGTGGCACAGTGCATAAGGCGCTGCCCTGCAAACCCAAAAGTCATTGGTTCAATTCCCAGCCAGGGCACATAACCAGGTTGCAAGCCCGATCTCCAGCCAGGTCCGTGGCTGGAGGCAGATGAAAGGCAACCATACACTGATGTCTTTCTCCCTCTCTGCCTCTCTCCCTTCCCTTCTCTCCTAAAAAAAATAAAATTAAAAAAAAAAAAAAACCTTTTAAACTTCATTGTAACCAACAACATGAATGTGAGAGGCTAAGCTGTGGGCTGGTGAGAGAAATTATTTGCATTGCACATAACTAAAAAGGGATTAATATCCAGAATACATGAGACAATTATCCTGAAACAAAATAGGCAGAGAATCACATAAGATAAACTAAAATGAGCAATACATATGAAAAGATTTTCAAGTTTACTAGTTATGGAAATACAAATAAAGATAACAATGAAGAAATATCAAGTACTGACAAAGATGTTGAGAACTAGAAACTCAGATATTATCGATGGATTATAAATTGGTAAAATTATTTTGAAGAGCAATTTAGCAACATCTGATAAAATAGAAGATCAATTTTTTAAAGTACATGTGAGCAAGGAGATATGTTAAGGGGGTTTATTACAACAGTTAGTATTAGAAGTTGGAAATAAGTCTCAGGGGAAGATAAATCCTGGTATACTTATACAATGGAATACTATACATCAGTTAAAATAAGTGAATTTGAAGAATCAGCATCTAAGATACATCTCAAATTCAAGGTTGAGTCAGAAAACAAATTGTAGAATGAGCTGTACAGTGTGATACCATTTATATAAAGTTTGAAAATATACAAACACAAGCTTGATGAAGGCATGTATTTGTCCTCTGCTTTATCCCCAGCACCTAGAACTGTGCCTAGCACATAGTGGGTGGTTGTTAAGTATTCACAGAATAAAGTGCAAAACAATGTTATCGATTGTTTGTGGCTATATACTTATGAATTCATGGCATTAAAAACTTGCATGGGGAGTAACAAAACAAATTTTGAATAGTGGTTCCCTCTGGAGAGGGAGGGAGGGGAATGGGATTGGGGAGGGTACTTCAACTGTGTTTGTAATGTTTTAAAAAATCCAAATGATACAAAATGTTAAAATTTGATAAAGCTGGGTGGTGGGTATCACAGGTGTTTGTTGTATTCTTCATAATTTTCTCAATGTCTCTGATATTAAAATTTGTTACCTCAAAAAGAAACGACTTATGTCAAATTGTTTGCCCCTACTTAAAATGACTTATGACTAATAAGTTATTAGAATTTGTGTTCCTTATCAATGTAAGCTCTCTTTTGCTGCCATCGGTGTGCCTGGCCTAGTACCAATTACCTATAGATTTGAATTTGCTTCTTATTTGTTGGTTAGAAAAAGATTTTGAAGCTTTTTTAGAAGTAGATATAACTTATGAGTTTTGAGTAAGGTTCTAAGAAGACCCTGGATGAACTTAAGCATGTGTTACTTAATAATACTAACTTCCATTTTTTGAGTGCTTATGTTTGCCAAACCTTTTGTGAAGCACTTTTCATACATTATATTATTTAATCCTCAGAGTATCCTGATATGAGACAGATACCATACCCATTTTAAGGAATGAAGAAACTGCAACTCAAATAAAGAGACTTGCCCGGGTCTTATAAACAAGTTGTAAAGCTGGAATTCAGGCTCAGTTCCATTAGACCACCTCACTGTACTGTCAGAGAGGTGGGCATGCACTTCCTGGTTTGGTTCCAGATAGTCATTTTGCACGTACTTAGTAATGTCTTCCAGTTAATTTCATAGTTTTGAGTTTCGCTTGTTTTGTAAAATAAAAATGTTGATATTTGTGGAGATTATTTTCTGCTGCTTCGTATTTAGAGAAAGTAAGGGCTTACTTACTACTCATGAGGACTCTGTAAATGGATTTGAGTCCATTAATAATCAAATTCCCCCCAGTTATGCAGTTACAGAGGGAACTAAGGTTATCCTAAGAATACTTAGTGATATGGCAGTTAAAAGCAAGTACCCATTTAAATATCCCATAACCTACTTTTTTTCCCTCCTACTATCTTTATTGGTCTCTTCCTGATTGCTATATTTTAAACAATAGACTATAAATGCAGTGCTTATCCTAGGAACATGAAAGTTCTTATCTTGCAAAAGACTTAGAATTTCACAAAATCCTGAGAGTAATATTATAGAATTGTTCAACTGCATATAAAATTATTGAAAAATGAGGATTGATCGAATTAGAATAGTGATCAATTACAGAAAAGAAAATGACAGAAATGATGACCTGATAGATACTTTGAAAAATTATATATCTCATAGGACTAAGGAAAGGCCCTTGGGAAAATTAATAAAGCCCTTGAATATTATACAGAAGATGATCCTCTTTTTTTTTTTCTTTTTTTTTTTATTGAATTTAATGGAATGATGTTGGTTTGCAAAACCATATAGGTTTTAAGTGTACAGCTCAATAAAGCATTATCTGCATACTCCATCATGCACCTGTCATCTCAATCAAAATCTCTTTTCTGTCTCCACTTCCCCCTCCTCACCTACCTTTCCACCCCTTTTTCCTTCTGGCTATCACCACTCTGTTATCTGTGGAAAATTACCTTCTTTTTCATTTTAGTACAAAACTCAAGTATGAAGTAAGGATATAATAGTCTGCTGTCATAATTTCATTGGAAAGATTATGCAAAAAACTCAAAACATTTAATTCTTGTTCTAAGAATTTGCATATAGTAAAATGTAAGAAAGGCGTACTTTCAGAAATTTTAAAATTTTAAATAAATATTCAGTCAACCTTTTCTTGCCCTTTATACAATGTTAGTATCTGTTTTAAGAAAATTCCATTTTAATTGCTATTATCCTTTGCCAGTTATCTTCTGATAATGAAGACCTCAATTTATCTACATGTCAATTTATCTAGAGCTATTATAGTCATGTGTTGGGGTTTGATGAGGATACAGGAGAAGTTCTGTAAATCAGAAACTCAATAGATTTCGGTGCGTGTGAAGGACTTTCTCCTGTTTATTAGGGACTATGGAGTTAAAAACATATTACAATCATTAAATGATTAGGCTAGACTGAGTTTTAATTTGAGAGGATTGAACCAGATCTCCTAAGAACTTGTCTCAAACTTGACATTCTCTATATCTGCTTACTTTGGGATAAGAACTGCAGGTGCTTTATTTAACTGGTTTCCTAGTCTATATTCCTAATTTTCTATAATTAATCTGCTCTCTTTTCCAGTGATTCTCTGATACTAAAATTTTTAACAGGTAATACTTTGAGGCAAAAAGTGAGAAAACTTAAAGTATTGAATTTTTCATTAAGATAAATTGATTCAATTAAAAATGATTGGCTTTTGTTTGAAGATTATAGTCTTTCTACATTATTGGTATTAAAATATGCTTTCATGTGACAATAGCCTTTTTCAATAGCCTTATTGACAAAAATTTAAAACATAATCTACCACTTTATTTTATTTTTTTATGAAAATCCAAGAGTTTTGGAACCTAGCCACCTCTGAGATCTTACTGAAATTCTGATTGAATCATGTCAGTCTTTTGCCTTAAACCCTTCAGGGTAGACTATTGTGCCTATACCAGTATAATCCCACTGGGGTTTTTCAGTCCATATGTGCGTTAAGTATTTTCCCTAAACTAAATAAAATGCCTTAGTTATAATGTTTCCCCTAAACTTTCAAATGTATAAAGATACTCTTATGATGATGAGCAGTTTATTTTAAAAGGTTAACCTTGTGTTACTGTGTTTTTTGCAATTATGTGATTCCTGTCGTGTGTGGAAGTCATTAAAAAGTGTCATCACTAAAGGGAAAATTAAAAGGGAAAAATGAATATGACAATATAATAGTTAAATTTTTGGTACAGTAAGAAAATATATAAGCCACATTGAAAGATAGAAATACATGTGGAAAATATATTTAACATACTGTATTTGAAAAACTGAGATGTGTATTTGTTTCTATTTAAAAATAGAGATTTTTAAATTTTTATTAATTTATTTTTTTTTCATTGTATGGTTATTACCTTTTGCATGCCTCTAGCTGGGGACCTGGTTGGAGACCTGGCCTGCAACCTGGGTATGTGCCCTGACTGGAGATAGAGCCAGTGACCCTTGCTTTCACAAGCTAGTGCTCAATCCACTGAGCCACACCAGCCTGGGTCGTTACTATAGAGATTTTATAACTCAGTAATAAAAATAATATTGCTAAAGCAAAATCAGTAAGAAACATGAATAGCAATTCATGAAAGAAATATAATCTTCCAATTAATATGAAAAAATTAATCTTTACTAAAAATAAGTTTGCATTTAAAACAAGATGATTATTTTTCCCAGTACTTAGCAGGATTTTAAAACTATCTGTGTGGCATGGTTTGGAGAAATGGACATTCTCCTTAATTGCTAGTGGAACTGTATATTAGTATGTTCTTTTAAGGATAATTTGGCTATATGCCTCAAAAGTGTTACACTTTTTAGTCTCTTTTTACTTAGCAATACATTTTGCTGGGAATATACTTGAAAAAATAATTAGGGATGTGACTAATATTTGGTTGTTAGGATGTTTATTGTAGCATTTTAAAATAGTAAAAAATTGGAATCAATCTAAACGTCCAATACCTGCATATTAATTTAAAAAAGAAAAAAGATTACAGTTCGTACAGTGAATGCTACTCAAACACTAAGAATGATTTTTGTCAATAAATCTTCAGTGACATGGCAAAATATTTATGAGATACTAGGTTTGAAATACAAGAATAGCAATTATTTTTAGTGATGGATTTTCTCTATTAAAAATATTTTCAATGAGCATGTATTTATAATTTAATTATTGGGAATCATTATAGAATAAATCTGCAATATATTCTCTACTTGTTTCTGCTTTTTCGTACATATTATTCCTAATAGCCTTTCAGAGTACTTCATCCTTACATGCCTCTGTAGGAATTCCTGATCATCTTTTAAAGTCAGTTCAAATGATACTACCATGAAGTTTTTCCTAACTACTTTCTTTTCTTTGCTATTCCACATAATTATCTTCTATAATTATTTATATGTATTGATAATGTCTTTTCCATCAGGCAGTGAACTCTTATTCATTCATTTTATAACTATTTGTGAGTGTTTATATGTGCCTGGCACTGTGTGTGTTGGGTACTGCAGATCTAACCGTGAACTACACAGACAAGTTCTCCCTCCCTTCAAGGAGTTTATAGGCTTGTAAAGTACACTGTAATATTAAGCTTTGTAATAGAAGTGTAGAGTGCTTTGAGAAATTAGAAGATTCGTAAATATGCCCCAGGCTGGATAGAGAAGGAGAGCTTCCTGGAGGGGAATGATAGCTGAATATTAAAAAGAGACCAAGGCCCTGGTTGCTGGCACAGTGGCTAGCGAACCCAAAAGTTGTTGGTTTGATTCCCAGCCAGGGCACATAACCAGGTTGCAAGCCAGGTCTCCAGCCAGGTTTGTAGCTGGAAGCAGGTGAAAGGCAACCATACACTAATGTCTGTCTGTCTCTTTCCCTCTCTGCCTCTCTCCCTTCTCCTCTCTCTAAAAATAATAAAATCTTAAAAAAGAAAGAAAGAAAGAAAACAAATGTTAGCCAGTTCAAGGGGAAGGGAGAAAGTGGTTTCAGGTAGCAGAAACAGCCTAAACAAAGGCCTGAAATTTTAAAATCATGTTAAGTTTCAGGAAAGTCATTATGATCCTTGTGGCTTTTGGGATTATTTCTGATAGAAAACAATTATGTATAATTTCATCTTGGAAGAAGCTCAAGAATTCATTTCTTCTGCAAGAGTTTAGGAAGTTTTATTAAATAGCAAATGTTGGAGAAAGCACCCCAAAGTTAAATTAGGCAAAAACTCAAGTGTCATTATTAGGTTTGTTATTTTCTTAAGTATTTGTATAAAATATATTCTCACTAAGGATTGAAAAGTTAGTGTGAAATAATTAAAAGTTCAAATTATGGAGTATTTTAATTATCTTGCCATCTTTTTCTTTCTTTCTGTTAATTATTTTTAGAGAGAGGGGAAGGGAGGGAGGCAGACAGGAAGAGAAGCATCAATGTATGGTTGCCTTTCACCTGCCTCCAGCTACGGACCTGGCTGGAGACCTGGCTTGCAGCCAGGGCTTGTCTTGTCATCTTGACTGGTCCTAATAAAGTGGTGCTGAGTGAGATTATTTGGGGAATGCTTTTGAATTAATAGATGAAAATGATGTCATTTTAATAGCAATTTGTGTATGTAAATGTTTTAAATAGAAAGAGATGTTACTTGTAGCGGAGTAAACATTTCTTATAATTTTGAACCCTTTATGCCTTCCTTGGCAATGAAGTCTTCAAAACATCCTTTCTCTACTGTTAAAATTTTTCTCACCATTTGTGTTTCCTTATACAGATTTTAAAGTTCTTTTTTCTCTTTAGCACTGTACTCCAAACACCCATTCCTATTTTCAGTTCCAAATAAAGATCAGTATTGTAAAGCTAATGGATACAATGGCAGTGTGGCCCTCATTAAATCAGTTTCTTTCCTTGTGATTATGTGACTTATACTTACCATTTATTGTACATCAGAATCAGTGAGTTTGCTGTCTTTTTTCATTTGTTTTCTTGATTAGGTAATAGAAAAACTGTTTCTCAGGATTTCTTTAAAAAGAGATTAAATAAATCAGTTTTTTTTTTCTGCTTTGTAGATTTCTTGATAACCGGATGTTTGCTACCTGCTCTGATGACACTACAATAGCACTGTGGGATCTGAGAAAACTGAACACCAAAGTATGCACTTTACATGGTCACACTAGCTGGGTGAAGAACATCGAATATGATACTAATACAAGACTCTTAGTAACATCAGGATTTGATGGAAATGTCATTATTTGGGACACCAACAGGTTTGTGAATAGGAGATCATGTTAGGATTATAAGCAAAAAAAAATTTTATAAGATGGTAAACAAATTCAGTGTTGTGTCTTAGCTTTTATACCTCTTTAGGAGAAAGAAACTAGTTTTGTGAGAAACAATTAAAATGATTCTATCTTTTATTACTTGCACGTATATTGCAACTAAGAAATAATTGGAGAAAATTATTTAGAAAAGAGACCAGTAGCATAGTTAATGTGGAAAATGGTTTATAAGATGAGTTTCCTGAACTTAAGGACTTTAAGAAAAAAATATTTTTGTTATTTCCTTTGTGGAACTGAAGTATTTTTCCCTCGTTGGTTCTTCAGTTCTGAATCTATTTATTTTGTCACTTTTTTGTACTATGTTTCCAAGCATTAAAACAGTAGTTAGTCTCTCTATTGGAGTGGTACTGATTCCTAGGAGAATGCAAATAATGTATAGTACAGTTTTACTTGTCACTATGGGAGAAGAGAGGAGGATGAGATTCTAAACATCCTGCAGTGCATGGGATACTTTGCACAGTGGACCAGTTGTCTCGCCTAAGATGTCAATAATGCCTCCATCATTAAACATTTTATGGTTAAAAAAGTTTTTTTTAATTTATTTTTTAGAGAGAGGGGAAGAGAGGAAGAGAAACAGTTGCTTCTTACAAGCCCCCAACTGGGGACCTGGCCCACAGCCCATGTGCCCTGGCATGTGTCCTGACTGGAAATGGAACCAGCAACCTTTCAGTTCCCAGACCGATTCACTGAGCCACACCAGCCAGGGCTGAGCACACTTTAATAAAATGTCTCATTATAGAGAAATTGATTTAAGAGTTGAAATTTGAGAAATAGTTAAAATACATCAGTTGCCTACTATGATGAAATGGTATTATGATAATGCACCAGGACCATTTCTGAAATATTCTCTTCAGAGGTCATATGTAAACAGAGAGGGGATATTCTTAAAGATTTTTATCTATGCATGTTCTCTGAGCTGAGGATAGAGTTACTAAAGGTCTTTAAACTAAGACAAACATACTATTAAAATATAGAAATATATATTTTAATTTTAGAAATAAAATTTGAATGAGATATAAATGATAGCTTCCAAATTATTAATCCAATAGAGGCAAAGAAGATAGGGGGAAAATCATTTATGGAAAACAGGTAAATTAGGGAGCACAAAAATATAATAAACAGGTAATATAAATATCAATAATTACAATAAATATATATAGACTGTAAACTGGTCAGTTAAAAGGTAATGTTTGTGTTATAAAACAAAACAAAAGAATAACAGTTGTATCTCTATTAATAGCAGGCAAAACAGAGTCTAAGGCATAAAGCATTATTAGAAATAAAAAGGGACTATATTAAAGGGTTTATTTTACTAGGATATAAAATAATTTTAAATAATGTATGTAATAACATAGCTTCAGACTGTAAAAAACAAAGACAAGAAAAAAAAGCAGAATTTTCATTTTAGTGGAAAATATTAACATCATTCTTTCATTTAGTAACAGATAAAATATACCAAAAATTAGAAGGGCCAAAGAAGATTTTAATCTTATTAATAAGTTTGATCTATGGAACATATTTAGGATTCTGCTCCCAATAAATAGTGAAAACATCTTCTGAAGCAAATTTAAAATATGTACAAAAATGAGTATATAGGCCCTGCTGGTGGGATAGTGGATAAGGCACCGGCCTGCAAACCCAAAGGTTGCTGGTTCCATTCCCAGCCAGGGCAAATAACCACATTGCAAGCCAGGTCTCCAGCCAGGTCCGTTGCTGGAGGCAGGTGAAAGTCAACCATACATTGATGTCCTCCCTCTCTGCCTCTCTTCCTTCCTCTCTCTCTAAAAATAATAAATTAAAAATCTTAAAAAAATAAATGAGCATGTACTGAACCACAGAGTAAGTTTCAACCAATATCAAAAAACTGTTATTGCACAAATCATTTTTCCTGACCTCAGTATAGTTTAATTAACATAGGCAACTGAAAATTCCCATGTTTGGTGTCTTATAAATTCACTGCCTAAATAGTTAATGGATCAAAGAAGAAAAAGTTAATTCAGAAGATAGACTCAAAAAAACTGTCTTTCAGATATGGTACATCCTTAAAAGGAAATGCTTGTTAACCCAGATAAATCTGTAATTTGATGGGGAAATAAATGGAACAGCATGATATCAGGACTGATATTTAACCAATGTGCACTAGTTGAACTAAAGTTGTTGTTAAAAATTGAAATTTTCTCTGGCTGATGGATAGGCGTCGGCCTGCAAACCCAAAGGTTGCTGGTTCGATTCCCCAGCCAAGGCACATAACCAGGTTGCAAGCCAGGTCTCCAGCCAGGCCTGTAGCTGGAGGCAGGTGAAAGGGAACCATACACTGATGTCCCTCACCATCTCTGCCTCCCTTCCCTTCCCGTTTCTCTAAAAATAATAAATAAAATATTTTTTAAAAAAATCGAACCTGATTAATAGGTACTATCCTGATCACCCCTAGGTGTCATATCCGGGCACCCTGTGTCAGCCCAGGCCCCTCCTCTAAGAATACCTCCTTCACCATCTCCCTACAATCTAGTAGCTAAAGTCCTCCTTTCACAATAAAGTAAATCCAGGACCCAGTTCCAGCTGCCGTCAACATCAGTTTTGGCCAGCTGTTTTCATGCAGTGTTAGTTATTTCAATACTCTTAATATCACCTTTGCCATAGCATTAAAGAAATGGAAAAAATAAATTAGAACCTATCTATTAATAAAAAAAGCCAACCTGTCAGTTTTACAGATGACTTCTATGAAATAGTATAAAAACACAGAACATTCTAATTTTATGTTTAATGTTTAACTCTTCAGATTTTAGAAAAGAGGGAATTCTCCTTACCTCATGTATGGAGCTAGCATGACCTTGATACCTACACTCAACAAAGATAATATTAGAAGAAAAAATAAAGAAAGGTCAGTCTCTAATATGAACATAGATATAAATATTCAAAATAAAAGGAAATTGGATTCTGTAAGGTACTAATCAAAATATCATGAACAAGCTGGCTTTATTCAAGGAATTAAAAATGATTTATCAATAGAAATTCTGATGATATGATTTATCACATTAACAGATTAAATCCATCTGATTGTTTCAATCAAGGAATAAAATTTAACTTTAGTCATATTTAAAAATAAAAGCGGGGCACTGGCTAATGTGGTTTAGGGGATTGAACACTGACCTGTGAACCAAAAGGTCACCAGTTCGATTCCCAGTCAGGGTACATGCCTGGGTTGCAGGCCAGGTACCCAGTTGGGGGCTTGTGAGAGGCAGCTGATCCATGTATATCTTGCATATTAATGTTTCTTTCCCTTTTCTTCTCCCTCCCTTCCTCTCCCAAAAAATAAATAAATAAAATCTTAAAAAAAAAAAAAAAAGGTGACGTCTATTAACTTTATAGAGATTAAAAGGATTATAAAGGAATGCAGCGAACAACTTTATGGTAACAAATTAGACAACTTAAATGAACAAATACCCAGAGAATTACAAATTATTTTAACTGACCCAAGAATAAATAGAAAATCTATAGACCTACAGACCTATAGCAAGTAAGGAAGTAGAATTGGTAATATTAAAATCATCCCACAACCTCTCACAAACTTCAGGAAAATAGAGGAGAGAACGCTTCCCAGCTCATTGTATGGGGCTAATATTTCTAATACCAAGCCAGACAAACGTAAGAATAGAAAACTAGTGGGTGGGGAGGAGGACAGAGGGGAGCAAAAAAGGGATGGATGTAATATAACAGCAATAAAATTTAAAAAAAAAAAAAAAAGAATAGAAAACTATAGATGAGTGTACCTCCAAAGAGAAGATTTAAAAATCTTCAACAACACACATATATATACACACATATGTACATGTGTGTATGTATATATAGATATATAGATATATATAAAATATTATGACCATTTGGAATATATCCCAGGTATACAGGGTTGGTTTATCATCCAAAAATCAATTAGTGTATTATACTATTAAAGGTCAAAACCCAAATATATGATTATCTCAATAAAGACAGGTGAACGCTTGACAAAATCCATCACCCATTTTTGTGATAAAACTAGAAATAATAGGGAACTTTCTCAACCTGATAAAAGACAGCTGGGAAAAACCTATGGCTAAAATCATATTTAATGTAGAAAAACAATATATTTCCCCTAAGGTTGGGAACAAGGCAAGGATGTTTGCTTCCACCACTTTTATTCAACATTGTACTGGAGGCACACTTGCACTGGAAATGCAATGGTACCTCCAATTGAAAGGAAAAAGTAAAACTGTCTTCATATATAAAAGACATAATACTCTATATTTAAAAACCTTAAATACACAAAAACCTACTAGAACTAATAAATTCAGCAAAGTCAAGGTTAGTATACAAAATTAATTATATTTCTATGTATAAACAATGAGCTGTCCAAAAATGAATAAAGAAAATTCCATTCATAATAGCATCAAAAAGTGAAAAATGCATAGGGAATGGATTTAACAAAATAAGTACAAAATTTGTACACTAAAAACAATAAAACATTGCTGAAATAAATGCAAAGAGATGTAACTGAATAGAGAAACTTTCCATGTTCATGGATTGGCATGCTCAATATCATTAGGATAGCAGTTCTCTCCAAATTAACCCATAGATTTAATGCAATTTCTATAAAAATTCTAGCTGCTTTTTTTGGCTGAGGTGAAGGGGTCAAATTGTCAAACTGATTATAAAATTTATATGGAAATGTAAATGACTCAAAATAGCCAAAACAGTCTTGAAAAAGAAGAGAAAAATTATGACTCACACTTCCCAAGTTCAGAACTTATTACAAATTCATAGTGATTTATCGAAATAGTGTGATACCACAAAGGATAGGCTAAGAATAAATCCTTGCATTTTTTTTATTTTTTAACAAAAGTACCAAGATAATTCAATGGTTTAGGAAAGGATGGGTTTTTTAAATATACAATTGAACAACTGAATATCTACATGTAAAAGTTAATTTAGCCCTGGCTGGTGTGGCTCAGTGAATAAGGCGCCAGCCTATGAACCCAAAAGTCGCTGTTTTGATTCCCAGCCAGGGCACATAACCAGGTTGCAAGCCAGGTCTCCAGCCAGGTCTGTAACTGGAGGCAGGTGAAAGGCAACCATACATTGATGTCATTCTCCTTCTCTGCCTCTCTCCTTTCCCCTCTCTCTCTAAAAATAATAAATAAAATCTTTTTTTTTTAATTGATTAAAAAAATTAATTTAGACCCTTATGTCACACAAAAAAGTGAACTCAAAAATGAATTTCAACCTGGACATAAGAGCTACAACTGTATAATTCTTAGGAAAAAACACGGGAGCAAATCATCATACAACATTAAAGTTAAGATGATTTTAAAAAGTTGATAAAATGGACCTAATTAAATTGAAAAAGCTTTGTGTTTCAAATGATACCATTAAGAAAGTCTTAAGAAAGTTATACAATTGGCAAGAATATTTGTAAATCAAACCTGATAAAGGATTTGTGTCCAGAATAAAGAACTCTTGCAACTTACTTATATGTACACAAATAATCCAATTTAAAAGTGGGCAAAATAGCCCTGATCAGTGTGGCTCCATTGGGTGGGCATCGTTCCACAGAGTGAAAGGTCACCACTTTGGTTCCTGGTTGGGACGAATGCCTGGATTGCAGGTTCAGTCCCCCATTGGGATATGTACAAGGTCAGTGATTCATCTCACATCAATATTTTTCTCCCTTTCCTCCCTCCCTTCCCCTATGTCTAAAAGTAAATAAATAAAAACTTTAAAAATGTGCAAAATCATTTGCATAGATATTTCACCAAGGAAGATATGTAAATGAGTAACAAGCGCATGAAAAGATGTTCAATGTCATTAGTCATAAAGGAAATGCAAGTCAAATTCAAATGAGATATATCTTCACACCCACTAAGATGTCTTTAATAAAAAACACAATAACAAGTATTGGCAAGAATGAGGAGAAACTGGAACCTTATATACTGCTCTAGAAATGGAAAATGAAACAGCCATTTTAGAGAACAGTTCTGCGGTTTCTTAAAATGTCAAACATAGAGTTACCATATGACCTAGCAAATTGAGAAAAAATAAACACATGTATCCCAAAAAGATTTGTACATGAGCGCTGATGGTAGTAGTAGTATTCATAGTAGCAAAAAATGGAACCAATCCAATTATCTACCAACTGGTAAATGGATAAACTAAATATGGTGTATCTATATAATAGAACACTGTTTGGTAATGAAAAGGAACAAAGTACTAATATGTGTTATAACATGGCTGGGCCTCAAAAAGTTACGCTAGGTGAATCAAGCCAAACAAAAATACCACTTATTGTGTGATTCTGTTTATATGAAATGTCCATAATAGGCAGGTCTGTAGAGACAGGAAGTAAATTAGCAGTTTCCTTTGGCTGGGAGTAGGGACAGGGAGTGACTGCTAACGGTGGGAGGGAGTTTTTACAGTGATGAAAGTGTTCTAATGTTGGATTATGTTGATTGCACAATTCTTCTAATTTGCTTAAAATAACTTAGTTTTACACTTTTACTATAGTATGTAAACTATACTTCAATAAAATTTTTCAAAACCAAACAATTAGAAATAAAAGGAAATGAAACTCATTAAAAGTATACAGTAAAACCTACGGCACATTTTAAAATGGTGAAACTTTAGAAGTTTTTAAGCATGTTCAGGAGAAACATGCTTACTGTTACAGCTGTTGTTCACCATCATTTTGCGGTGGGAGGTGGCAGGGTCTTCATTAGTACAATAAAGGAAATAAATATGTAAGGATCCATTAAAAAAAAAAATCAAACAATAAGATTCAAAGATGATGTGATTATATCAGGAGTTGACAAACAGTTTGTATAAGACCATGTAATAAATATCTTAGGCTTTGTGTGCTGTGTGGTCTCTGAGCAGCCACAAGACAATACATGAATGAGCATGGCTGTGCTCCAGCAAACTTTCTGTATAAAACCTGGCAGTGGTCTAGGATCGGCTCATAGACCAGTTTTCTGACTCCTGGACTATATAGAAAACCCTAGAAATTCTCCTGACAAATTATCACAATAAGAGTTAACCAAGTGGGTGGGTGGGGAGGGGGACGGAGGGGAGCAAAAAGGGGATGGATGTAATACAACAACAATAAAATTTAAAAAAAAAAAAAAGATATGTTAAGAGTTAACCAATATCACAAGATAGAGATAAGATCAAAATGTAAAAATTAGTAGTGTTCCTAATCACAACAAACTATTAAAAAATTTTATAGTACATAGTTTTTAGTAATTAAAAACTTAATTGACTGGTTCGATTCCCCAGTCAGGGCACATAACCAGGTTGCAGACCAGGTCTCCAACCAGATTGGAAGCTGGAGGCAGGTGAAAGGTAACCATATGTTGATGCTTCTCTCCCTTTCTTCCTTCCTCCCTGCCCTTCTCTCTGAAAATAATGAATAAAATCTTTTAAAAACTTTTACTTGATATGTACTTTTCTGTAAGTATGACACAATTTGCAATTTTTTAAATAATTAACAAAAGGGAAATAAAGAATAAAAATACAGGCAAGGAATAAAAATCTATCCAGAAAACCAGGCAGATTTGGTAAAGAGCCAATTATAACTTAAAGAGCTAAAAAAGATTGGAACTATGGGTTGATTGGTTGGAATGTAGATACTGAAAAATTACCCAGAATGTAATATATAGAAATGAGGAGGTAGAAAACATGAAAGAGCAATTATGAGACAAAGAGAGTCAAATGTGAATGTTTCATACAACTATTTGCAACATTAAAAGAATAAAGGAAAAATCCCTGGCTGATATGGCTCAGTGGATTGAGTGCTGATCTGTGAACCTGTGAACCCAGAGGTTGCTGGCTTGATTCCCAGTTAGGACATGTGCCTGGGTTGCAGATTCAGTCCTGGTCAGGGTGCCTGTGAAAGGCAACCCATCACTGTCTCATGAATTGATGTTTCTCTCCCCTTTCTTTCTCTCTCTTCCTCTTTCTCTAAAAATAAACAATAAAGTTTTTAAAAACATTCTGAAAAAAAATAATTTCAAAGGAAAGTTGGAGGTAAAAGAGTGGCGAGCAAAAAATCATGTGTAAGTTTAAGCATACATTGATGGTAAGTTTTTTTTAATTTTTTTTTTTTTTTTTTTTTTTTGAGAGAGAGAGAAAGGGAGGAAGAGAGTGAGAGAAACATCAGTCGGTTGTCTCTTGCACACACCCAATAGGAGCCAGCGTGTACCCCAGGCATATGCCCTGACCAGGAATTGAACTGGCAACCTTTTAGTTTTGGGGACAACCCTCAACTAACTGAGCCATGCCAGTCAGGGCTTGACTCTAAATTCTATTTTTAAAGGCAAAAATATTACTATCACCGAATCCTGATATTTATGATAACTCTAGGTTTTGTCCATTTGCTTTCTTCTGTAGGTGTACAGAAGATGGATGTCCACATAAGAAATTCTTTCACACACGTTTTCTCATGCGAATGAGATTAACACCAGATTGTTCCAAAATGTTGATCTCAACGTCCTCTGGATATCTCTTGATTTTGCATGATCTTGACTTAACCAAGTCTTTAGAAGTAGGCAGCTATCCTATTTTGAGAGCAAGAAGAACTACATCAAGCTCAGGTAAGCTTTTCTTTTTTCTTTTTTTGAAGAATTTTCCAAAGAACCTGAGACATAGAGATGGTATATGTTTCCATTCTGAGAATGATGGCAGGAGGAAGGGAAGAAAATTAAAAGACATTCTTTGGAAAGGTCAGCTAGAGCTTTTTTCCTAAGGAAATATAATGATCTATATGTATCTCTGATGAACCATTAATTTGTGCCTCTGATCACAAATTATCTAGGAAGAGTAACTGCTAACTCTAAACATTTTCTTTTTTGCTCTCTACTAGACAGAAAATCTGCCATTTGTATTTCTAAACCATCACTATCTCAGAAATCAATAATGGCCTAAGGTAGTATCAATCTTTTTAAGTTCTTTTGGAACCCAGCAGAGCTTTTGATGTTATAGTTAATATAGAGTTTTAGTTTTAAGTCTATATTGTATCCTAAACTTTCAGATGCCCAGATGCTGGTAGTTGGTACCATCTAAACCTCCTCTTGCTGAAGTCCTGTCTCTATACTTCTTTTGCTGATTCTGTTAGACTTAGGTAAAACTGGGGCTCAGAAAAACTTATGCACTGTTATTTACAATATGTCATAGAATCTGTATTTCATCTAATTTTGGGGAAAAGAGGGCTGATCTGGGAACATACCCAGAAAAAAAAAAGACATAAGCATTTGGAACACATAATGTTCATGAATTCCTATTGAAAATTAGCTTCACGCCATGGCTGGTGTGGTTCAGTGGATTGAGTGCCAACCTGTGAACCAAAAAGTTGCCAGTTTGATTCCCCATCAGGGCACATGCCTGGGCTTCAGGCCAGGTCCCCAGCTGGGGGTATGTGAGAGGCAACTTACTGATGTATGTTGATGTTCTTCTTCCTCTCTCCAAAAGAAAATAAAGTCTTAAAAAAATAAAAATAAAAATTAGCTTTAAATAGTTAGAATCTTTCCCCTTTGTACACAGTGCCATTTCTGAGGACTCCTTTGGGAATGTGCAGCCCTCATTGTAATGTAGTTACCCAATTTCACTACTATAAGTAGAAATTTAAATTTTACTAACTTATTTGCAAGCAAAGGATATAACCTTTTGGATTTAGATTTTTTATCAGCTAAATATTAATAATTAATTTTAGCTTTTTAAGATGGCTTACTTGGCATTTTTTGATTCAAAAACCAGGAAGGTTTTCTGAGCTTCTAAGGGTAATTCTGATACTTAACATCAAAGGGGACTAATTTAATAAGAAGCCCCTACAGAAGTGTGGGGCCACTAGAAAAGTGTGATGAAACGAAGATTGCTATTTGGAGTATTATGTCAGACTCAGCTACCTGATAATCATTTTATTTTTCCACACATTTCAATGTACAGTATAGTTTGTATTACATTTCAAAAATAGTAGTCATATTTCCAAGAATGAAAATAGAAGTTTTTGGCATGCTTTAAGAAGGATCTATTCATCTTCTCAGTAACAAGCCTGTTGTTTGGACCCCATTCTAATATTAAACAGCAGACTGAACAGCTCAGTTTTTATTCTTACTCACTTTTCTTGTTCCATTTCATTACACAAAGATGTGGAGCTGAAGATGCTCCTATGGTTATTTGGTTTTCCTTTTTATTTTTACTTAAACTAGTCTTGGTATATAAGGTCTTAGAAAGGCAGTAGGCCTTAGAACACTTGAGCCAGTTTTAAGTGAACATGTACTTGCCTTGCTTCAGATGGATTTTAACAATATGGTTCGCATAGATAATTAAAGAGACATTACCAGAGTTTTGCTGGTGTATTGTCAGATTTTTTTTGTATTTTAAGATCTGACCACTTCATTGAGTTCATCTGGTCCTCGAGTTTCTGGTTCACCTTGTCATCATAGTGATTCTAACTCATCTGAGAAACACACATCACGAGCCTCACAAAGAGAAGGTATGTTAAAAGTTGGATTTAGCCCTGGCTGGTGTGGCTCAGTGGATTGAGCCACCCCAGCCCATTTCACATCAATGTTTCTTTCTCTCACTCTCTCCCTTCCTCCCTCTCTCTCAAATTAATAAACATGTCCTCAGGTAAGGATTTAAAAAAATAGTTTTTGCCCTGCCTGGTGTAGCTCAGTGGATTGAGCAGTGGCCTACAAACCAAAAGGTCACCAGTTCAATTCCCAGTCGGAGCATGTGCCTGACTTGTAGGCCAGGCCCCCAGTTAAGAGCATAGAAGCAACTGATCAATGTTTCTCTCCCTGTCTCCTTCCCTTCACCTCTCACTGAAAATAAATAAATAAAATGTTTGTTTCTTTTAAAAAAAAATAGCTTTCTTTGGTTTGGCTTTAATCTATAAAATTAGCCAATAAAGATGAAGCTCAGAGGGGAGCAAAAAGGGGATGGATGTAATACAACAACAATAAAATTTAAAAAAAAAAAAAAAAAAGATGAAGCTGTTCCTTGCCCCTCAGTTATAATTTTCAAAAAGCTAAAACAGAACTTCTAAGGTTGAGCATTTTAGGCTAAAATCTTTGTTGGAATTTAAGCTTTAGTTTCATTTCCTGGTGGTGTAGTTTGGAGAGGAAGCAGTTGGAAAATGTAGATTCCAATCAAGGTTACTATGAAAGTTAAATGAGATTATGCATGTGCTGTATAAATATAATATAAAGGGATGGGTTTATCAGGTAATTGTGAAGGTCACCTGGTTCCAGCCCAGTAGGCTTTTCACAGTGCCATTTCCTTATTTGAGCAACGCCTGACAGACCCAGAGGGCTTGTGGGGTCAGGTGAGCTACGGTCTGGCCCCACCCTGCTTTTGCCACTTGCTCCCCAGACACTGGCACAACCAGCTGCTTAGCCTACTCCTTCTGCCTGCTCACTGAAATACATTCCACCTGTGCAAATTCACCTACTGTCCCTCTGCGATCCACCTGCAAGCTCTTACAGCACTTTTTGTTTGTCCTCTTTGTAGACTGATGGCCAGAGATATTTTTTTGTAATTTGGGGTAACATGCTGGTAAGTATGCTTCCTACATAGATATAGTATAAGGAAAGGATTGTACATTAGGCTTGTAATTTGTGTTTTCCCTGGGTGGCCTCACCTTTTATGGGCTTGATAAATGCATACTTGATTATTTTGCATCACTATTTATGCAAAATAGAGTAGAATGGTCTGAGAGCCCTTCCTAAACTAACCTATAGCTTATTCACTTTCTTCTGGATGTTGAAATCTGTGGTGTTTCACTTTAAGGTTAAAATTTCTTCCTCTTAAATTTAGAGATTTATGCCCAAATGTGTATCATTTCTCCTTTGATTTGTAGGAGAAACTTCTTTTGCAGATTCTACCTGTTCTTCTCACTTCTTCTTTGGCTATGGGAAATAAACCAAGGCTCTTAATAATCACTGAGAAGAATCTTTATTGATGAGAAAAAAAATTTAAAGAGGAATAGTTCACATGCTTTCTTGTTACATTGGTAAACCCTGAAACAACATTTTATAGTAGTTTTATGCTAATGAGGGTTGTGTATGGGAGAAGAGATGATGTACTGGGAGCTTGGGCAGAGAGAACAAGAAAATTGGGGTGGAAATAAAGATGGGGCTTACAGGTAAGGTTGCTCTGAAGGTTGGAAATCCTGGGCCTTCGGATAACAGAATATGTTAGCACCATACTCTGGCATATATAGTAGCTGTGAAGAACAGAAGCCATCGACCCCTAGTCTTCCCCACCCCATCACTACTGTGGTCTCAAGGTGGTGCCCCACTTTTGCCAGCTCTTGTCGAACCTCCTGAAAGCACAGCTGGAAAACCACTACTTAGCTATTTAGAATGGGTTTCTTTTCTGCTTTTGTTATAGATTTTTAAAATTAATTATTGAAATAGGGGTTTGTTTTTCTCAAAAATTATTGAAGTTTAATCACATGTGAAATCATTATTTAGGTATAGTTTGGTTGTACCAATGTAATTTAGAGCTTTACAAGTTTCAATCAATGCTGTGGTAATCTAAAGGGGATCTTTTAAAAGAAGATACATGTATTTTGAGAAACAATTCACAAAGGGTCTGAAGAGGAAGTTCATTATCTTCAAAGGAGCATCTTCCATAGGAAAAGAAGGGATAAAATAGTTTCCTGATATGAAATTTTTCAGCCACTTTCTTACAGTGTCTGCAAAAGTGGTCCTTCACATACCTGAGGGATATGGCAGTCTCCCAGTAGTACCTGCGGCTCACTGCTTCACTTCCCTTGCGGCTAGGTAGGAGGAAGTGATGGAAGTGATGGCCCATACCGGAGTACCAGGCATGTGTGTGCTTGGCAGTGTCTCCCACCCCTTGTTTTGACCTACCTCTCTGTGAAGTATCCTCCCTCACCTCCAAAATTAAAAGTCTGTTGTTTTTTTTATAGTACTGTCATTGGCAGCCATAGTCCTGCTCCTTGTATATGTAATATAGGCTTTGATTTACATGACAGCAGCCTTCATGACTTCCAAGCATTTCCTTCTCTGCCCCAGAATGCACCAGGTCCTCTGAGATAAAAATTATTTTTTACTTTCCAGATTCCTTTCATATCATATAACTTTGATTTTGCTGAAATGAAGAGCTTTCTGAAATATAACTCAAATCAAAAGGATCCCAAGTTAGTTTTAGTGCCTTAGCCTTAGGTCATTGGTGATTCCTGCTATAGGAACTTGGCTTCTTTAGTTCTAGTCATATCCTTGCCCCATTACCTCACCCCAAAGACACACTGCATATTCTAAGGGCACTATGGATTTTTGCTTTTTTTTTTTTTTTAAGATTTTATTTCATTATTTTTAGGAAGAGGGGAAAGGAGAGAGGGAGAGAGACATCAATGTATGGTTGCGTTTCACCTGCCTCCAGCCACAGACCTGACTGGAGACCTGGTTTGCAAGCTGGTTATGTGCCCTGGCTGGGGAATCAAACCTGCAACCTTTGGGTTCGCAGGCCGGCGCCTTATCCACTGTGCTACCAGCCAGGGCTGTTTTTTCTTGTTTGGTTTTTACATGAAGTAGCATAGGCAGATGGAATGAGGGCATGCGGGTGGGCTGGCTGACAGAAATCAATTTTTTTAAAAACTTTTATTTAAAACTTTAAAAAGTTTTATTAAATTTATGGGGTGACATTGGTTAATAAAATTATATATCACCTGTATATTGTATTGTGTATTCACTATCCCAAGAAATCAAAGCTTTGATAAGCTGCCTTAGTCCTTCTGTTAATGGGAGAAACCTGGTTCTTGTTGTTGCAGTAAAGAATCACAGATCAGCAAGTCTGTTAGCATGTAAGCAGGGCTTATGAGTGAAATGTTCTCTGGGAAGAGAATGGGCCTTTTGAGGTGGGAGTGAAAGGCACAGGTTTAGGACCTGGGAAGGGCAGCAAGAGCAGGGGTGGCAAGATTGGCAAGAACATTTGGACCTTTGTTTTGAGGACTTTATAGTCTGAGGGATGGGGTGAATAAGTTACATATTGATTGACAGGTAAAAGTGGTGTCAGATTTCCAGAAGGTGGGGACATGACTACCCAAACATAGGTGTGGGGAGGAGGGGTCTGTTAGCTCCCATCTCTGTCTTGCCCCAGACCATCTTTGTTCATCTTGTGGCAAAACAGATACGTGGCAGGAGGCACTTAAGTAAAGTTGGAGCTGTTACCCCACATTATTTATGGACTCTTTTTGTGAGTATTAGGGACTCCCTTGAAAAACAGATGGTGACCAGAGGTAGGCAATTAACCAAATTTGTTTTATGGACTTCTTCTTTGGTTTTATGTTTTATGGGCTCCCATCTTCCAGGACTTGAGGTCAATACACAGTTTCAAAGGCTGTCTTTCCCAGATAGTGGAAATGATACATAGAATTTCAAGGACTACCCTCCTCCCTTGTTTGCATGGTGTTTCTCATGATGTTGGGACTCCTGGCAATATTATTGGACCACACTAGGGACTGCCGAGTTAGTGGGTGAAACATGTCTCCCTCCTCCTCCCTGCCTTGATTTACTAGCCATCCTACCTAAGCGCTTAACGGTGTTTCCTGGCAACCAGGATGCTAGACGCTGGCCAGCAACAGCAGGACAGTTTCATTGTTCGTCCTATGCTATCTCCTGCCTCACTTTTATCATATAAACCCCACATTCCAATTTTCTTGTATCTCAGGAGTTTCACCACGAAATAGCCTTGAAGTCTTAACCCCTGAAGTTCCTGGTGAGAGAGACCGTGGAAACTGCATCACATCCTTACAGCTGCACCCAAAAGGCTGGGCCACTCTTCTTCGGTGCTCAAGCAACACTGATGATCAAGAGGTATGGGCGACAGCACCCCACCTTCCACAGGGCCTGGCCCAGTGAGTTGCCTTTTGCGCCTGAAGCCCCTTCTTCCATTCCAGCCTGGCTGTGGCAAGCTGGGAAGTATTTTAAAGCAGTGATCAGCTCCACTTGTGCCCAGCTTTAATTCTTTTCTCCTTCTTGTCATCATGAGAAAACCTTTATGTAGTAAACACAGGACTGAGATGTTTTCAGCTAGGCTGGCTATATGTGAGGTTTTGATAAGCCAGTTGAGTATAATAATGTCCTCTTATTTAAAACCAGGGAAACTTCGGGAAAGGAAGAAACTAAACTGAGACTAGGGGGGGCAATCTTGTATGACCTTAGGATTTTTTCCACTCTGAAAAATAGGAGTCCTCCAAGAAGGACAATAACTCTAGAATTCACAACTGAAAAAAGAGGAGCCCTTGAAGTGTGTAGGAGAGATATCCCAGGGTTTAAATGTCTTAACCCTAGAATTTTTTTAATACCAAGATTGTCGTTACTCTCAGAAAAGAGAATTATGGCTACAGAAGTCACAGTGACCTCTATGAATAAAAGGCTTTAAAGCGTCATAATACAGAATAGCCCTAGTTTATGAAGATAAGGGATGAGGCCTGCAAGTTAGTCGGAAGATAGGTAACATTCATCTAAAGGATTTCTTGAAACATTTCTGTGGTTTTGGCATTCTGTTGAGGTTTTTTAAAAAAGAAATATCTGTAGCACTATTTGGGGCTCTATAACTGGTTTGTCTTTCTTCTCTCTTCTTAGTGGACTTGTGTTTATGAATTCCAAGAAGGAGCTCCTATGCGACCTGTCTCACCCCGCTGTTCTCTACGACTGACTCATTACATTGAAGAAGCCAATGTAGGCAGGGGTTATATCAAAGAACTTTGCTTCAGCCCTGACGGGCGAATGGTTTCTTCCCCACATGGCTATGGGATTCGCTTGTTGGGATTTGACAAACAGTGCAGTGAACTTATTGACTGTTTGCCTAAGGAAGCCAGTCCCTTGCGGGTGATCCGTTCTCTGTACTCTCATAACGATGTGGTACTGACGACAAAGTTCTCACCAACACACTGTCAGATTGCCTCAGGGTGCCTTAGTGGACGAGTTTCTTTGTATCAGCCAAAGTTTTAGGCACAACTTACATCACATAAGCAACTCTTCTGGTCTTTGACATATAAGTTACTTCAGTTTAGATGAAGTATTTTCTTTTTAGATGATCTTAAAAGTTTGGGTCAAGATCCTGATTTTTACGGGTCCATGAACACACCTGTGACCTGAGTACTTAGTCGTCTAGCAGACTAGGGGCCTCACCAAGTTACTCCGTGCAGCATCCTCTGCAGCATTCCTCAGCGCCTGCTGACTGTGCCGCTGAACCCCAGTTCTCCTGGCTCTTTTGCATGGTAGCTCTTGTCAAGTTTCTCTCTCTCTTTTTTTTTTATTTTGGTGTGAATTTTATGGACATTTGATAGGAGTTTTGGTTGCATTAGGAGAAACCTGTGACACTAGAATAAAACCCAAAAGTTTAATGTTGGCATACTGGTTGTTGAAAAAGAAATTCCATCTTCATTTATCGGTATACTTGGCCTTTTAAAGTTGCTGTTATGTTTCTCTATAATGAGCACAGATAATGGCATTATTCTCATAACTTGTTAGTCTTGCAACAAAATGTCTTTTAAGCTTCCTGTTAAAATTACGCATATTTTTTCACCATGTGAGGGTCTTGTTGTGAAATTCTAGAAATATTACCACCTCTTTTTGTAATTTACTTGTATGAATTTTAAAATCTCTAGCATGTGTCCTTATTTGGTATTTTGTTTTTGTCAACAGCATTAGGGAGGAAGAGGGGCAAAGGAGTGGGTTTTGGTCATTTTCTTTGTATAGAAGAGAATTTATTTATTGGATTAGTACACCATCTGACCAGAGTGATGAGAACAGCATGGGTCAGATTTTCTGTTTTCCATGGGTCAGATTATTTGAATCACACAGGATGACATGGTATAATATTGGAGTGGAAGGGGAAGAATCAAGAGTGTATTACTCATATTTTTTCCATGAGCCAGGTGGCACAAAATCAGCTCTCTTAGCATCAGTGAGAGGAAAACTGCAGTCCCCTTCAAGCTGTTGGCATAACTGTGGTGGTCAGTGACTTGCATGCCAAGACTGAGAGCTGATAGGAAGACCTTTTGTTGTGTTTTGTCATAGGGCGCAGCCAGTGCAAAGCGTCAGGCAGGGCTGGAGCCCAAGGCCGACTGCTCTCCTGAAGTTAGCAGCTTTCCTGTAGTCCTCCACTTTGAACACTATGGTGTTTAGAGGGGATTTGCCAGAGGCTGGAGTAGTTGAAGTCACATGCCGGCTTTTCCCTCTTAGTTCACATTTCCTTAGGCCAGTGATTCTTAACCAATAAGGTTCATTATAATCATTGAGGAGCTTATGAAAATCTAGCAAATGCTCTCACCTTAGGAGATCCCGATTCTGCCAAGGATAGGGCAAGAATCTGTATTTTTTAACAAGATCACCAAGTAATCTTTATTCACATGGCCCCTGGATCACTGTTTGTGAAACACTACCTTAAACATCAGTAAATACTTTTGTACCCATCAGGTGCTTAATACAACTCCCAGAAGGTATTTTATTATTTTTAAAATAATAAGTAAATGAAAGCAATTTTAGAGATAGAACATAATATAAAATGGGAATCCTCTCATTATTTAAGGAATGAAAGAAGTTAAGTGACTTGCCTAAGGTCATCCTGAAAAATTAGTGGCCGAGCTAGGATTCAAATTCAAGTCCCCTAATTCCTTGCTCAGGGTAATTTCTACTGTATTATTCTGTCTGTTAAAATAATGACTTATGAACACTTTATTTTGTCTTTAAGTTGTATTATTGTTAATACCCTTAAACTGGTCAATAGATTGAAAAAAGAAAGCATGGGAGTAGATGCTGAGAATTCCAGCCATAAGAAGTATTTTAAATCTCCTAGAAATGTTTAAGCAACTCAAATACATAAATAAAAATGAGATTTGTCTTGTAGGGCCTACTAGAAAGCCATGCACACACATATATGTATAGAGGTTACATCTCACTTGGAACAATGTTGGCTCTAGGACTGATTTTTTAAAAGATTTTATTCATTTTTGGAGGGAAAGAGAGGGAGGGAGAAAGAGAGAAACATCAATTAGTTGCCTCTTACATGCTCCCATCCCAGGGACCTGGCCCAAAACCCAGGCATGTGCCCTGAAGGGAAATTAAACTGGATACCATTCGCTCTGCAGAATGACACTCAACTCACTAAGCCACACTGGTCAGGGCTCTCAGACAAAATTTTTAAATTAGATCAATTTACCATAAATGCTTAAAATTTGGAAATTAAAAAAAAATTTAATTGGTTAGAGAGAGAGAGAGAGAAACATTGTTCTTTTTTTGTTCCACCCATTCATACATTTCATTACTTGATCCTTGTATGTGCCCTGACTTGGGATCAGACCCATAGTGTTGCTGTATTGGGGCAATGCTCAGACCAACTGAACTACCTACTCAGGGCCTAACATTTAGCTATTATTTTAGTCATCAAAAAATTTGACATCGTATGTGCAAACACAGGTTTGCCACAAACTTTAAAAATAAATGTTTAAAAGAAAAAGTTTTAGAGGCAGAAAAAACAATGTTAGCATTAAAAATAAGCTACTAAGTACATGTACAACAATTGTATTGATAATCAAAAGAAGGTTCCATAAATTGCATCCCCTTTGAAGAGAGTTTCATGTTAGATGCTGGGCGCACATGTTGCCTAACTCTACACTTCAGTCCATGATTGTTTGATGCTGTGGAGTACCTAGTACATGTCAAATAATGTACATACTTTACTATTAGCTCTCACAGAAACCTTACAAGGTAGGTGGCATAAGCACCAATTTACTTTGGAGGAAATGCAGGGTCAGAAAGTTGAAGTGATTTGCCATAAGTCACAGAGCTGGGTGTCATCACTGGGATTCAAAGCCAGGTCTGTTTGTTTTAGTCCAAAGCCTGTGCTTACTCCTACCATTCTGCCCTCTGGTTTGTGAAGGATAGTAAACCGACTTGCCAATTTACTTGTTAGCATCCTCTGGAAATTCTTTATTGTAGACCTGACTTCCCCCCTGTACCATGTGAAAGAATATCTACAAGATTGATACTTTCCATTAGAATTAATACCATAAATTGCAGGACATACATACAGTCCATTCCTAGCTGAGAAATCTCAAGCAGGATACATAGCTATAAAAGAAAGAAAAATAGAGGATAAATAGCCTTGTGTAAAAATAGAGCCAACCAGATGAGATTTAAAAATTAATAACCAACAAGCTCAACAAAACAACCTTTGTCCTTTTTTAGGTATGCTCATGATCAAAAAGTCATCAGGCATATTAATCAAGGATTAGAAGTCATCAGGAATGGTGTACTATTGGAGACATTACATCTTACAATTTCAAGGTTGCATTTCACTTTAAAGTATAAAATCTGACCTGGTGTTTTTTACTCTAAATTTTATTTAGTCATTTGTGTTCATAATTGGTAATATAGAATAATTGTTAGTGTTTTTCAAAAGCTTCTATAGAACAATAGATTTATGGCAATGCTATGCTGACTGAGTTTAGGAACATCAAATATATAGTAGTTGCTTATTCTCAGTTGTGAGTTGTGAAAATGAAGTGGCTCACAGAAAAGAGACTGCTATTTTAGTTTTGGAAACGTGTGATCTTTTTTCTAAGCAGCCCAAAGAACATGTATATTTTGTTATTTTTCCTTGTTACATCCCTGAGAAGAAGCTATACCAAAAATTGTAGAAAAATAAGCAAGAAAAATGTAAATCACATGTTCCCAATCCTATGCCTTAGAACCAAGATCACATTATACCATTAGTATTAAAGCTTTGTTTGCTGGAAAGTGCAATATAGAAAAAAATATTCCCGAGGTTCTTTTAGAAGCCCAGTGTTTCCCTGTTAGATGACGTGGTATTGGATCCCTACGTATCTGTTAAGCTTGTGTTTAGCAAAAAAAATATTCTGATAACTTACTGATGACAATCATCTCCATTTAGTGACCGGCAGTCACTGAGAGCTATGAAATTTCATTAATACCCTGTGTTGGTCATGAAGGAAAGTATATATATGAATTTTTGGATCACTAATTCATATCTCTTAAGTGCCAAAATTTAAAACTTGTAATTATTTTTGAAGTAAGTCAGATACATTAGTATACCTCCCTGCCTTCTCCCTAAACAGCATGCTCAGTATAATTCACTTTTTCATGAAGAAAAGTAAAAGTTATATTCATGTATCATTACAAATATCCATTGAGCTCTAATGTATATAAAATCATAAAATATAAAGGGCTATAACAAATATGAGTTAGTATCAATTATTATGAAGTGATTCCCCCAACCCTGAGGTATATGTAATCATTTGCCTCAGATTGCGTTGTTTTTTTTTTTTTAATTTAAGAATGTTTTATATCTGCTAAGCAGTTCTGTCTCCTTCCACACTATCAGTATGCCTCCTGCTTCCTTCTAACGTGCTGTGTTTATCTGTGATGAGCCGGACGTGCGATAACCAGCCCCCTTGGTGTCTGAAGAGCTAGACAAGCTCTGGTGCATAGTCTCTGAGGCAGCTCTTTTGTTTGCCTACCACCTTTCTGAGAGGTTCACAGTCGCCTTCTGGATACGACAAGTTTCCAATTAAAGTCTAGCCTAGTGGTTTTTTCCAGTTGCAAGTAAAAGACTACAGACTAAGGCTGTTCCTAGATTAAGGAATGAACAGCAATGTACCAAAGAATAGCAAAGCAACCACAAAGGCTCTGTATTTGCACAAGGGGCTTTCATGCTTTTAAGAAAAATGAAGAATGCAGAGGGGGAAACAATGAAAATCAAATCCAGGCAGACTGAAGAGTTGTTTTTGTTTGTTTGTTTGTTTTTAAGATTTTATTCATTATTTTTAGAGAGAGGGAAAGGAAGGGAGGAAGAAAGGGAGAGAAATATCAATGTATGGTTGCCTTTCACCTGCCTCCAGCTGGGGACCTGGCTGGAGACCTTGGTACGTGCCCTGACTGGGAATTGAACTGACGACACTTGGGTTCATAGGCTAGTGCTCAATCCACTGAGCCACACCAGGCAAGGCAGCTTAAGAGTATTTTCGATGCCATTAAATTTTGTCAACAAACCATTAAAATATGTGGCTTAATTATCACATGTTGTTACAAATTCACAATCTAGTCTCATTGCAGAATAAGATAGTACCAAAATTCCTAAGGATTTTTCCCATTCAAATTATAATAGAAATTATCAAAAGGAAATTGCCAAATTTACCTGCATTCTGCTCTCTTTGGTTATAAATGCATTTGAGGTAGAAACATGGGTTTGATGGGTTTTATCAAAAGTGCTAAGGAAAAAATAAAAGCTCTAAGGAACACATCTCACATACACGCATCTCCTATATGTATGCGTATATAAATGTCACTATAAATGAAAGTGTCACCCAGAGATAATAAAATAATTTTAAAATTTAAATCTGGTCCAAAGTATTTAAAATAGATAGAATTTTAAGCTTTCCTAAGTTTCTCGTTTAGATTTCATGTTTTTTACATTAAAATTTGAATATTTGAATTTCTTTTAAATTTCACTATGTTTTATTTCCTAATTATGCTTTCTGATAAATTTTAAATTCACATTTTCAGGAAATTTAGAGTGTTCCACATAAAATACTAGATGCCAGGAATTTTCCTTACTAGGCTCTGAGGTGCTATAAATTCTTATACTAGACTGTAAGCTCCTTGAGGGCAGGGACTGTCTTACTTATTCTTGTATCCTCAGTGATCTGTAAGGATCTGACAGAGAAATTGCTCCATAAATGTTGGTTAAATGAATCAGATGAACCTTCCTCATATGTAGCCTCAAATTCCCATGAAGCCAGAATGTGATGCGCAGATCATTCAGTACTAAAGAAATTCATCATTTATTATTACAATGAACACTCTGTGCATCAGAGGAATGTTTTTCCTGACAGTAGGTGAGAAAAACTAAGCATTTCTCATTACATGGAAAACTTCAAGTCAGGACTCAATTTTTTATTCAACAAACATTTGAATCCCTACTCCATGCTTAGTCCAGTAAGTACTAGGGACTCAAGGGACAAAGATCACAGAGGTTTTGGCATTCCACAGCTGCAGCTGAGATGCACTTGGATGCAGGGCTGGCTTCACGGGTGTGTGACCTGTGCAGTCATGGAGGGTCCTGTACTGAGACAGCTCCCAGGCTTGGTTTAATGCTGTGCTGAAGCCGTCTTAAAATTCTTCAGTTTTTGAACAAGGGGCCCATATTTTTATTTTGTACTGGGCTCATAAGTTATGTAGCTGGCCTGGCTTGGATATTATCATTTTGATATAGTGGAAATGAAATAATAAGAATTATATCAATATTTCTTTTCACATTCAGTGAAAATGCCCTAAAGTAATTTACAGTATTAAAATTAACATGGAAGTACCTCCCTCCCAACAAACTTTTTAACATCAAATGTTCTTCATTTCAGAATTAGAAGTGTTCTAAAATGTAATTGGCTTTTACCTTTTCAATTGAATTGTTTTGAGCTTTTCAAATAATGTACAGTTGTAGGTGAATTTATTATCTACATACATGAAGTTTTAAGGTTTTAACAAACCTTTTATTAATATATGCACTGAATATTTTAGTATAAGTCTACCTCATATTGTGCTTTTAAAAAATAAATACTACTTTGAAACACTTGACACACTTTCTGTGTGTGGTTAACCTGTTTAAAAGGTTGATGGCAAACTTGCGTTTAGCAGTAGTTTGGAAATTTTGTTTAAATCGCTTAGGTGTTTAACCCAGAATCAGGCATGAAGCTGTGGCAGAGGCAGTGGTTCGGTGGTTCTTGCTAGTGAGGGTCTGAACTTGTTCGATCATGTAACCCCTATCAGAAAAAATTAGAGAATACACTCCAAATGTTGATCATTTACAAATTATATGGACATGTACTGTATGTACATCATAAAACATGTACAAAGATAAACTTTTAGAAATTTTTTTTAAAACCAGTCCCTTCCAGGGGTCACCTTGTGCTTCTGCTGGCACATACGTGCATGTTTCCTTCTGTGAAGGCCAGCATTCTAAAACACAGCTAGCATGTTACACTGAAAACACATTTACTAAGATCTGAACCAGTCACATCTGTTCATTAATGTTCTGGCCATTTACAAGTGCATTTGCTATGAATTCTGTAGAGTTTTATGAATTAGTTCTTTATTGAATGAAAATTGTACCTATGCATAGTTAATAAATTTTCACTTGTTTGTCAAGCTGTACACACACACACACACACACACACACACACAGTATATACCAGATTCTCACGTAGACAAAGTAGAACATGCCATTTTTTTCCGTGTTCCCCAGAATGACTTTTTTTTTTTTTTGGTATTATTTAACAGTGTGATTGGTGGTTCATTTTACTATACCATTTTAATTCACTAGAAAAATGACAGTCAAATATGGAACATTTACATTTTTGGTAAGTCATTGAAGAGAAAACTAGAGTGAACCCCTTTTGATTATTCTGTGAAATTAACCATTTATATAACCTGATTTAACTAACCATAGTACTAGTTACCACTATTTCAATTATTCCTATGACATAACTATGGGCTATTTTTAAAAGATGCATTTACATATACCAATGGGTCAACAATTTATGTTAGTTTCCTATTACTGCTGTAACAATTACCATAAATGTAATGGTTAAAACAACACAAATTTATGTCCACCGAGTTTTCTTCCAGGCCCTCCTGCTGGTAGAGGACAAGAAAAGCAGTGCTCAAACTTGGCCATGTGTTCGCATCCCCGGGAGGGCTTATCAAAGCACAGGTTTCTGGAGCCACGCTCAGAGTTCCTGATTTCCCGGTCTGGGGTGAGAGCCCCCATTTTGTATATCTAACCAGTTCTGTTGCTGCTTATAGGTCTGGGAACCAGTATACTATGGATATTGAAAATGCAGTCAAGAGTTTAGATGTCTCACAGATGACAGATCCCAAGGATCCGCGTGTAGAAAAAGGAAGCCAGTCTAGAGAAGCTCTTAACTTTGTGGGTTGATGTTGCAGATGGACAACGGGTGTCCCATCCACTCCCCGTTCAGTGGATTGTCAGGGTGGCATTCTGCCAGCGAGAGCTAAGACTTTCCCAATTTAACGTGATACTTAGTTGTCTCCCTTTCTCAGAAACAGACTGGTGTTGCGTGGTTTGTCTAATAAGTCAGAAAGGAGCTCTGGCGTGAGCCTTAAGGAGCTGCAGCTGTGGGGAAGGAACAATGGAAACGAACCAGGGCGGACCACTCAAAGCATGTTTTAACCTTTTTTTGGGGAAGGCTGTTTTCATTGAAAGCCTTTTTTTAAATTTTTTTTTTTAATGTTATGGTCAGGTAATATTTTATTGTACATATGTACCACTTAAAAAAAAAAAAAAAACAAAGAAAAAACTACGTCTCTTTAAAATTGTTCCTCTATTACGGTTCTTCCATCCCCTGTGCTCTCCCTGCCCCACCCCCCCAACCCCCTGCTCTTAGTCAATCCCTCCCCTGTTGTCTATTTCCAAGGGTCTTTTATACTAATTCCTTGACTAGACCCTTCCCCTTTCTTCCCTCCTTCTCCTATATCCCCTCCCCTCTGGTCACTGTCAGCCATTTAAGTTATGGGTACACGAGACTGCTGCATTTACATTAACCTGCAAAAGCCCTTCACCATAAAAGGTTAGACTTGGGTAAAATGAAGGACCCAGATTTCATTGTGAAAGGATTACTTTCTCAAAGTTAAACACAAAGTATCAGTTCTATTCTGAATACATTGCATTTATTAAGTAATTATTACCTAAAGAGTATTTTTGTGTGTGTACTTATATATATATATATAAAACAAAGATGATTTCATCTTTAAGTAAGGGCTGTTTCATACTACTGAGCAGATGTAAGGCAAATTTGCTAAACAAGTAACTATAAAAGGCACAAATTGAAATTATTAAGAACTGTTTTTCTCTAGCTTCTGAGTTTATATAAACTCAAATATATTTAGCGTTGCTCGCAGCCACAAAAACAACCTGCTGTCCTGTTCCCACGTTGAAGAGCTCCAGACAACAGCAGGTATTTCATCCTGTTGGACTTCATCTTGGCTTGCTCAAACTGACTACATCTCCAAGTTCAGGCCCTCATCGAACTTCCTTACCTTCATGTTTTACACACAGGTTACCAACGAGAAGTATTGTACTTGGTTCCCATGCGTACCCACTTTTTCCTATTACATCCTTCTTGAAATTTTATGGCTGTTTCCTAGTGGGGAGTGAGGAGGGAGCCTAAGAAACCCTGAAAAAAATGTTTTAAATCACTTTTTCCAGAAAACTAGGAGAGGAGTTAAGGAAAGCTTAGAAGCCTCTTTTTACCCAAGGAAAAAGAAAACACTATCAGGAGCCACCTATCACTGTAGATATGATGACCCTTGAAAGAGAAATTAGTTTCTCCTATCATCTGAAACAAAGGTGGCTAAACCCATTCCCTTCTTCTGTGGTGCACTTTGTATCAGGAGCAAGTCACTGCTGAGTAGTCATGATTGGTTTTATTTTTGTTGATGATTAAAGGTCGAGGAGTTTGCTCTCAACAACTGAAGCAAGTTACCACCTTCCTGGCTTTTCTACAGGAACAAAGTAGTGGTCAATTATACTAATTATTTTAAGAACCTCCCTTCCTGCCCTTCCTGGTCAACTTCATTCAGCTTAGCTCCACAATTCACAAACAGTGCAAAGAGGAGTAAGAAAATGGAGTGCCTGCACATAGTCGAACAATCCTGATACTTGCATGTACTTCCGTCTCAAGTTGGCTAGAACTTCCTCCTCCGGGATAGCTGACAGTGTTAAAGAGGAAAATCAATATTCATCAGTCTTTTAACTTATTTATGTTGTACGGTGTCCCGCCAAAACTAGTAGGTTGAAGCCTTATCCTCCCCGAGTTAGAAGTGGGGCCTTCAGGAATTACAGGTTTAGATGAAGTCACGAGGCTCTCTCTCTCTCTCTCTCCCTCCCTCCCTCCCTCTCTCTCTCTCTCTCCCCCTCCCCCCTCCTTTCCTCAATTGTTTGCACAAGAGGCCTCTCACCAGGAACCAAATCTGCTGGCATCTTGACCTTGAACTTCCCAGCCTCCAGAACAGTGAGAAATGTGTTTTTTAAGCCACCCCCACTCTATGCTATGCCCCTGTGGCAGCCCAAGCAGTGTAAATTCTTCCCTTAACCCTAACCATCGTAGCCCATCAAGGAATGAAGGTCAGTCAGGATATTCCAGAACGCTGTAATCCTGAATATTCATTCACATGTCCCTTCATATTTTTTTCCCTAAAATTTTATTTTTAGAAAGGGAGGGAGAGAGGAACAGAAACAGAGAAGTGGGAGAGCAACATCTGACTACCTCTGGCATGCCCCCAACTGGAGGCCTGGGAACCCAGCCTGCAACCCAGGCATGTGTCCTGACCAGGAACCAAACTAGCGACCTTGGGGTTCATAAACCAGCACCCAATTCACTGAACCACACATCAAGAATCAATCCTCTTGATTCTTCAAATACTCATCAGAGACCTACCAGGTATCAACCACTGTGCCAGGGACTGGGAACACTGGGAACTACAGCAGAATCCCTGCCTCATGGAGCTGGTGTTCATTGGAAAGGGACAGGAGGCATCAAATCATCACAATATAATTAAAATAGGGAAGTGGTAGCCTAAGAACATTTAAGAGGTGTCCTGCAAGAGTGAGCAGCCTTCCCTGGTGTGACTTTTGATCGTTTCATCTAAAATAATTACCAGTAATATGAATGGATTGACAAGAGATGAGAATTTAGATAGCAATCTCAACTTGTGCTTCAAAATCAGATATGCTTCCCTGGAAATAAGTTCCCTATTGGGAACTTCAGCTGCTAACTGGATGAGTTGGGAACTAGCCTCCTGGGAGATCAGGCGGGCTCTGGCGTCGTGCCAGCGCCTCTGGACACCTTCTGGGTCCCACCTTGGGCAATTCTCTACAGAACCACCTCGTTCTATGGTCTATAATGGCTGCTGCAGGTGGGTTAAAATATTTCATCAGATGACATGTAACACACTCCTTTTATCAATTCTGAAGTTCGGATATTCACTTTTGTAATGAATTTCTACCCTAAACTGGCGTTTCTGGAACATTTTACAGCAACTACTCCCTTACCTAGTGGTCCTCAACAAGCTACCTCAACTATCCCTAGGCACAGGGAGCACTTACAATGGAACCAACAGTGTAGCTAATATTACTTCATTCCGACAGAAAGGAGCAGTTATGAAGTTAAAAAAGCAGACGTATTCGATTCCCCAGCCAGGGCACATAACCAGGTCTCCACTCAGGTCTGTGGCTGGAGGCAGGTGAAAAGCAACCAACCATACATTGATGTCTCTCTCCCTCTCTGCCTCTCTCTCTCTTTCCCTCTTTCTAAAAATAATTAAATAAAATCTTTTAAAAAATAATAAAAATAAACATTAAAAAAAAAAAAAAAAAAAAAGACATGTAAAATTTTGGAAAAGGGCAAACATCCAGACCATTTACCTGGGGGGTTAGTATGACCTGAAGGTATATTATTTCAATAGAATTACTGGTAAGCTGAATTTACCATTATACTCAATAGAAAAAAAAAATCAAAATGCTTTGCAGTTACCTGGAAAATTAAGCTATTGGGAACTTCTCTTTAAAACAAGTTTTCTGCCCTGGCTGGATAAGGCGCCTGCCTGCGAACCCAAAGGTTGCTGGTTCGATTCCCCAACCAGAGCACATAACCAGGTTGCAAGCCAGATCTCCAGCCAGGTCCATAGCTGGAGGCAGGTGAAAGGCAACCATACACTGATGTCTCTCTCCCTCGCTGCCTCTCTCCTTTCCCCTCTCTTGACAAATAATAAAACCCTTATTTAAAATATATTTTTTACCTTCACCCAAGGACATTTTTTTTTTTTTTTTTTTTCATTGCTTTTACAGAAAGAGGAAGGGAAACATCAATGCAAGAGAAGGATTAGTTGACCCCATACACACCTGGGCTGGGGAAGGCACACACCTGTATTAGGGTCCAAACCCATAATGTAGGTTATGTCCCCTGACTAGGTATCAAACCTGCAACTTTTCAGTTACAGGACAACACTCCAACCAACTGAGCCACACTGGCCAAGGCTGGAACTGCTCTTGATCAAAGATGAATACATGAAAGATTGTTCAATCTACAAAGTCATCAGACGAAGTTACTAACGTTGGAAGTAGTGTGCTAAATGTATTATTAACAAATATTAACCTATCAATTTACCATGCAAATAATGTGCTAGTAACTCTAACCCAACCACAAGACCAAATGGATTTTGAAGACAAAACCAAAAACACTTTATTCTAAAAAGAATTACCAAAAGAATGTTAACTGAAACATTTAACAGGTTTCATTTAAATTCACAGTTGCAAAATTCAAAATATCAAACAAAAACATCTTTGTTTTTAACCACTTTTAATGAAACTTTAAAAACGGAACATGTAGACTGCCCCACAATTTGGGAACCATTTAGGCAAATATTTGCTATTAAGCTACCAAAAAAGACACCATTAAAAACTAAAAGCCTCAAATTTAAGAACGCCTGATCATCTTTGATAGGCATTTTTAATTGAGAAGAAATAAAGTCTTCAAGAGTGATCTGTCTCGCCTTCACTTTGACTGCAGAGCCCTCATGCTATGCACTTATCTGCACCCAGCCGGGACCTGGCGCCATGACTGGCTTACTGTGAAGCCCTCGAGACCCCATTCCACACACCAGGGCTACCACCCACTATTCCCTTACATGTCCGCACAGCCCTGAGTATTCCAGCTGTAATCAAGCTAAGGAATTTCAGGTCTCCAAAGATGATTACAAACGCACAATTCTGTTTTACCACACAGTTCACTCTACATGGCAGGTTATTACATAACCACATGATGAACATTATTGAGACAAAAGCATCAACCTAGTCTCCAACACAAATGTGTCGCATGCAGAGATTGCATGTACCCTGCAGCGCCATCCCGAGGACTCATACTACTTGGTGTGTGTGAACCATGGAACTGTGACATCAGACGGGAAGTACAGGAGGCAGGGCCAGAAGCGCCCTGTGCGCGTGCGCAGTCTGTGCCACGTACGTAACGTAAAGGGCCACTTTTAAAGCTTTTACATTTGTCTATTCCAAACTACTGTACTAGTTCACACTGAAGGTAAAAACGATAGTTAGAACCTTCCTTATGAGCACATTTTGACATGTTAAAATTCAGACAAAGCTGTTAGCTACAAGTCCTGTTGAATTTTTTGTCAAATTTAAGAGGCCTGTAGGACCACATTACATCACCCCGGTAACATATTTGCAGGTTGGTCTTCAAAAGCTATAAAAAGTAACAAAAGTAACAAAAAAAAAAAAATCCCAAAATAGTATGAGTTAAAACCATTAAGAATATTTATTGTTTGTAAATGCCACATATTTGAGACAGCAGAAATCATAGCATCCTCTTTCAAATTCCCACTTCACTTGTATTTCACAAAAGTGCATCAGAACTTAAGATTTCTACCGCCTGCATGGAGTGTATAAACAAAAGGAAGCCCCGTGGAACCCAAGGTCCATGGAGTCCTTTCCCAGGGCCAGGGCGTGACCCCAGGTTAACACACCTGCCACATGCTGGGCACTCAAGACATACCCAGGAGCACTCAGGGACACACACATGTGAATGTGGGGGCCAATAACCACAGTCATCCATTTCTGAAGAGCCACTTAAAATCCTGACTTGACTCAATTTGATAGGCCAAAGGAAGCTACTCACATTTATTTGGTGACACTGTTTTCTGAAATTTTTACATCTGCACCTTGGTTGCTAAAGTAAACTGTCATTGCTAGCACAATGTCAAACGGAGTGGATGTAAATCTCCTGAGCTTGATTACTGTCTAACAAATGCTTTATTATGCTTTTGAACCCTTTTGGTTGGAAAGATGCTTTTACTTGACCAGCCATACTGCATGTAGAGGTAAACATCTTTTTTTTGGACTGTCTGCCCAGAAACTGCGTAAACTACCAATTGAGACCCTGATTTTATTTTGGTCAGTATGTGCACATTTCCATATGCAACTACCCAGAATGATGAAAACTGGTAATAAGAAACCTAACTACTCTGCCATGTCAGATGCTGGAAAGCAATCTTAATCACCTATTTACAGATGTAGGTTTTTAAAAGATAAACTGCTTTTCTAGGATGTTTTATTATTCAATTGCTGTATGAGTCATTTTGCCTTACTTGCTTGGAAAAAAATATTTCAAAATCTGATTCCTCTGACAAGCTTTTGTTAGGTAAGGCATGAATAATCTATCCAGCTATTTTACCAACTTCTAGACATTTAAAATTAACCCTTCAAATATTTTAGATCTTGCCCTCTCAAATTGTCTGTTGTAATGATAAAATGGTAAAATTGGGTTCTCAAAATACCAAAATTCTAATAGAAGTCTCTATTTCCAACAGTAAAATTTAAAAAAAAGGCTTACAATTTGGAGTGAAAGCTATCCTGAGTTCCCCTTGCCCCCAGAAAACATTTAGAAACATTTGGAAGTCCTATTAGACTTCCAAAATAAAATTTTATGGCAGTGTTTTATTTTTTTAAAGGAATTTCAAGAGAATACTTGAATAAGACAAAGCACTATCCAAAGGGAAAAATATCCAAAGCTATCTACTAAAAGTTGGCAACAATAATTCAAAGAAATTGAGCTAAAAGCCCTGACTGGAGGACAATGCTCAGCTGGTCGGGCACTGTCCCACAGAGTGAAGTCACTGGTTTGATTCTTGGTCAGGGCACCTGCCTGGGTTGCAGGTTTGGTCCCCATCTGGGGCATGTATGAGAGGCAACTGACTGATGTTTCCCTTTCTCTCTCCCTTCCCCTCTCTCTATAAAAATAAAATCTTAAAAAAAAAAAAATTTTGTTTTTGAGCTAAAGAGTTTGAGTTGCATGCAATTAATATAAAACAATATGAAATGCCTATGACAAAATTTAAGTCTCCACCTTTTGGCTATGAAATAAGTGAAGTTAACATAATATTTTGGATAGGTTTAAGGTCACATTTAGAAGTAGAAAGAAGTAGAAAGCAAGCTTTCAAACCTAGAAAGCAAAATGGGAGCTTTCATAACCTGCTTGAGTCTACAACAGCTGAATAGAAACAGTCTGGATAATGACTATCCCAACAGGTACTTTGTTTCAAAAACTAATACAAGCAATTGATCATGAAAAGCCTGCGCCTATTAAGCTCTTTTCTCCTTTGTCCATCCTCCTTTCTCCTCTGGTTACATGCTTAAGTCTAGCAAAGACTACCCTTTGCAACTCGTAAGAATATATAAACAAGAAATGGAGTAATAAAAGTAAGCCTGAGAATTCAAGGGGCCCTAAGAGTTTTTTCTCTGGCTGGTCATGGCCACTTATGTTTCAGTACAGAAGAGTTAAAAGACTTTGGGAAAAACACCATCTTAGATAATACTTTCCTCATCAAAAGCCATCCATCAGATAAATAGCTATTAACCAGGAAATTAACCTAAAGTTCTCAGGTAATAATAAAAACAAAACCCCACACCCAAAAACCATTAAATCTTCCTACTGAAACACTTCATTTGAATTTGTTGGTGCTTAAGGAAAACAACTGTGCCCTGAACTTATGACACCAACTTATTTGGCTCATTAGGAACAAGGCCAAACTGCTTTCTCCTTTGAAGGTCTAGTCAGTTGATATATGGCACTTAACTGATGATTTCTTTCATATAACCTTTAACAAGAATTCGTAAGTTGCATTGATTATGCCCCAAGAGATGAGGGACCGGTGGTAATTCAGATGGGCACCTCTGAAAAGATTGGTCAGTTTCCTGTCCCGTTCCAACCAGATTTTTTTGAAAACCTTGGGAAAAGACTGGAATTCCCCACCAATCTGAGACTGCATGCGAGTTTTTACAACATTAAGTGGAAAAAACAAGATTCCCAACATGGCACCCAACAGACCTCCACAGATAAAATCAGTGACCAAATGGGCACTCTGAGTTGTTGCAGTGGGCAGGTGCTCCTTAATGGGGCCCCGAAGGCCAAAAAACAGGACATTGCTGAAGCCGTTACGGAACAGAATAGGTGTCAAGCCTCGGTAATACTCTCCAATTCCATGGCATTTCAGGGCTTTGAAAGCTTGATAGGTGTTTGTAAATTTGTCATGATGCTTATGGTCTTGAAGCAGTGTCTGAACTCTTTCAAATGGAGTGAAAATTGCTTCCGTTGTCCCTGCAAGTAATGCTGCCATGCTACGGGTGATAAACTCTGGGGTACTGATATGCTTACGGAGAAGATAAGATAAATCCTCATACAGACCAAACATAAGTGCTAGTGTTGTTGTCTTCTGCATTAATGGGGGAAGGATTCCACGATACAAGTTTCGAAATCCATCCTTCCTCAACTGAAGCACTGCATCCCTGGTTTTGATTCCATAAAGCTGCTGGCGAAAGAGGACCTTCTGAATGGGGTACGTGATTGCTACATTGTTGAAAGCTGCACAGTAGCCACACAAGTAATGTTTCATTTCACCAACATCTGTAATATGAGGTGATAGATCTTGTTTTGAAGATGTTATTATGGGAGACCTCTTTTCATGCGCTTCTGAATCCATCATGTGGCTTAAGGTCTTTCTTCTTCATGAACGATTTTTTTTAACCTAAAAAATAAATAAAATGACAACAGATAAACCTTTAAATACAGTGTTGTATTTTCAGAGGACCCTCAGAGGTCCCAGAGACCCTTTCTGTGGTCTAGGTCTTTCCTTTTCCAATTACACACTACATGCAACTGGATTTTCTGCATATACTTCAACCAAAACAACTTATATCAGACAATGCAGAGGCAGATATGAGACCCTAAATTTTTAAGCCAAATATAATAAAAACTATAAAACACACTCTTCTCAATTTTTAGTTACTTCTCATGAAAATGTGTTGTTTATATTAACATAAGTTTACATCATTCCTTTAATATTTTCTGATTTTGTTTTAATTTCTAAGACCACAAATATTAATCCACATAAATCAAGGCTCTTTGGCATTTACAGTAATTTTTAAGTGTAAAGGGTTCCTGAGACCAAAAGAGTTTGAGAACCACTGGACTGGTTCATACATATTGTCTTTACTAAATAATGATATATGTGTACCATTATCCTTCTGAAACAGATCAAAGTCCTCCCATGTGAAATAAAATGGCAAAACATGGCTTCAGTTATTGCATTCACTAAGGCTTACAGAGTATCTACTCTGAACTAGGCCTTCTGCTAAGTGCTCATTATTCTAAGACAAGGAACTCACAATTTAACAGGAGACTGCCAACGTAAACAATGACACCACAGTGTAATACCTTCTATGACAAATGTGCTATGGGAACACAGGTAAGAGACACCAAGCATTCATTTTGAGAAGTGGAGGCTAGAAGAACAGGGTTGAACAAGGCCTGCAGGCATGTACTCTACCCTCTATTTTCACATATTTATTCTCAAAACAACTCCATAAAGTATTATTTTCCTAGCTTTACCAATGAAATGACCAATACTCTGCTTTCTCCACTGTACAGTTAGTAACTGGTAGAGCTGGCATCTTGCAATGAAGTCTAATAGATGATGAATAGACTTGGTGAGGTGATCACACTGTAAGGTTTGTATAAATGTGGAATACTGTGCACCTGAAACTAATGTAATATTGTATATCAACTATACTTAAATAAAAACAAAACCAAACATATTCACCTGTAACACCATCTGGGCCTGGTGTTTTAAGGAATGGTAGCTTTTTGATAACGTTCTCAATCTCTTCCATTGTTAATGGTCTGTTAGGCTCTCTCGTCTGGAATCGATTAGGTAACTGGGTGCCCTTTAAAAGAAAATTTTAGTTTATTTACAGTCTTATAAAGCACTGGCTAGTTAAAAAAAAATACATTTAATCTTATGTATTTATATTCTTTCTTGAGCAGGGTAGCCAGTTTACCTAGTTTACATTCTTTCCATCCTGGCAAAGAACCAGCATTTGCATTTTCCAATTTTACTATTTTTCAGTTTTTTGTTTTTCCTCTTTATTGTCACTCTTCTCCACTCTATGTTTAAGTTAGATGCTTATTTTTATTCATTCTTTGTTCATAATTTTAGTGTTTAAGGCTATGCATTTTCCTTTCAGCAAAACTTTCATTACTTTTTAAGACATTCTGTGGAGAATTTTGGTATGATGGTCACTTTGCCATCTGTACCGTTTTCTGTTTCTTGGCCAGTGAGGCTTTGATTTGGGATGACTATGTATGTGCCCTTTTCCAGAGTCCAAGCCTGTCTGGGTTTGTGTGTGTTATCATATGCTTTATTTATATTCAGGAGAAGAGCATCTTTCTCATTACCCACAGGAAAGATCCTACAGGAATGGAACCTGATGCCTGGCCAGTCCTTTAGTCTCTCAAAGGTTCAGTGACAAATACACCCTCCCACAAACTGACCTTCAAATAAGGGGGGGAAATGTCCTGAAACCACAGACTTTACAGCACCTTGAGGGAACTTTCCCTGGGGTCAAACAGGTTAACTGAATTGTATATTGTCCTGTACCACTAAGTATACTGTTCCACTTCTCATTATGCTGGTAAACAAGGTTCCTTTGAAGTCCACCTTGATTATATATGCTCTTGCCCTGAGGCCTCTAAGTCATTGCTGAGTCCACTCATCCCCCCCCCGCCCCCCCAAATAAAACTACCTGAGGTACAACAGTGCAGTTATGGGGCAGCATGGAATGACTACTCATTAGTCCATCCAGATGTCTTATTTAAGGGAAACGAGTGGGTGATCTTAGGGTCATGGCCTTGGGTCATGGCCCTGAGGTAAGAACCAGATGCCATTTATGACCCAGCTAGCTAGAAACCCCAAAGTTTAATGAACGGGAAAAAGTGGAATCCCAATTTACCAAGTCCATTGCTCAGTTTCTGGCAAAGAGTGGGATGCCAGTCATGGATGCATGAGCATCAGGTTCCCAGGCTCTATAACAGTCTCACCCCTCACCCCAAATAAAATAGCCAATTCTAAAAGCAGCTATCTTTCTGCTGGATCGTGCTGAATTACAGGGTAATGGGGAAAGAACCAGAGAACTTTCAAATGGATAAAGAAATGTTAAAAATGTCATTTTAGCCTGAAATTTTAATCCACTCTGGATAAACAGAATATTCTAACACAGAATATGAGAAGTGGAAATTCTGATAGCCTCTGTGGTCTGCTCATTTGCCTTGCTTGTCTGAAAAAGCATTTTTGCTCAAAACTTTACTTCCTCCTTTGTACCAGCAGCGCTTAAAACTTTATATAGCATGGCATTGTGCCATGTATTTGAAGTCTCAAGTTTTTAAAAACTGTTAACTTGTTGCTAACTTTGTGTTCATTCCTGTTTCAACAGCTGCTTACCTTAATTCAGAATACAACTTATTACATATGACAGTTTCTCTTCACACACTATTTGTGTGTGTGAATATGTGACCTGAGAGAATTGGGGGGAGCCCCACAGCTTGTTTTATTTATTTATGTTTAGAGAGAGGAGAAGGGAAGGAGAAAGAGGGGGAGAAACATCAATGTGTGGTTGCCTCCCATGAATCCCTAACTGGAGTCTTGGCCTGAAACCCTGGCACATGCCCTGACTGGGAATTGAACTGGAGACTTTTTGGTTTGCAGGCCAGTGTTCAATCCACTGAGCTACACCAGCCAGGGCACTATTTTTTTTTTTTTAAACAGACCTTCTGCCTGTTACATTTTATGTCCTTAACCAATTAAAAGAAGTCAACAGCATTTTTAGTTTAAAAATTTCCATAGATGATACAGAGTTTGATAATTATTATTTAATCTTTTATCCTTCCTTCCACTTCAGCTGACCAACATGAATTTAAAAATTTATTAGTGGCCCTGGCTGGTGGCACAGGGGATAAGGCGACGACGGCCTGAGAACCCAAAGGTTGCTGGTTCAATTCCCAGCCAGGGCACATAACCAGGTTGCAGGCCAGGTCCCCCAGCCAGCTCTGTAGCTGGAGGTAGGTGAAAGGCAACCATACATTGATGTCTCTCTCCCTCTAAAAACAATAAATAAAATCTTAAAATAAAAAAAAAAATTAGTAGTATAACTAACATGAAAATGCTTTATATCTATGTAATGCTTTGTTTTCTTCAGTTTCAGAACTAAACGTTATAATAAAAAACATTCAGATTAACATCCATATGGTTAGACAACAATAACACGTTATGACAATTTATGAATAAAAAAATGTCACTAGTACATACCAAATACAACATATTTTAACTAATGTTAAACTAATGTTTAACTAATTTTAATAGCTTGCTACCTACAAGCTGTTTAATATACAGGCCAAGTTATTTGTGCACCTGAACAACAATATTTTGACCATGTTCATTTTTAATTCTTATTGGAATGGTACTAGCATTAATGTCCAAAGTTTTGCAAATTAAAGCTATTTCATTCAGTTTGTAATGACTTGTAATAATAACAGGAAAATTATTAAACAGAAGTTAGCCACTGTATTGAACTATTTTAAGAAATTTTAAGAACATTACCATATATATTTCAAAAAACTTTTTATTTATTATTTTTAGAGAGAGGGGAAGGGAGAGAGACATCAATGTATGGTTGCCTTTCACCTGCCTCCAGCCATGGATCTAGCAGGAGACCCGGCTTGCAACCTGGTTATGTGCTCTGGCTGGGAATCGAACCAGAGACGTTTGGGTTCACAGGACGGCACCTTATCCACTGTGCTACCAGCCGGGGCCATTACCATAAAGTTAAAGTCTCAGGTTAAAAAAAAAAAAGGCCTGGACACAGGAAAAAGGAATATAACAAAACCCAGACTTCACAGATTTAAAACTTTCCTTCTAGTTTCATCCTATACACCAGGATGGTATGAATAAGTTCTGAATTTAGCAACAGAAGGAAGGATAGTGTGCACACTATTCTGGGGAAATAAAATTTAGAATTTTATATGTTTATCTGTACCATGGGCATGGCTAAGTTTCTTTGTTAAATTGATCTCACTTCAAATTCTTTAATATTGATTTTTTTTTAATTTACTGCAAACTTTATTTAACATAATATTACACTCCCTAAAACCTCAACAATCTATCTCAACTTTGGGAAGCCAAGTTAATAAAGCTGACTTTCAAGCAACTACAAGTGTCAAACTTGGCTGCATAAGGAAACAGTGTAATGTCTACATACTAATTTACAACCTAAAGAGACAAAACGCATATGTGATCCCAGCAGAGGTCTTTGTGTAAAACTGGGAAAAGACTTAATTCTCCAAGGCTGTGAACTAGTACTAGTCCGCAGGTCTGACTCAGCACTCAGAACAAGATCAGCCTGGGTTCTACCACTAGTTCTGCCACTCTCTTGCTATTATAAATGCAACGCAATGTTTCTAATTTAAAAATCCACATCTTAGCGCTTACTATCAAATAAGAGACCAGATACCTCTGAGAGTCCACTCCTCTCAGAGGTAACAGCTTGTGGTTTTCTCCCGAGATGCACTAAAACGTAACCTTTGTTCCTGAACCACTAGGGGACCTGACCAGCCTTTGCACCTTTTTAATTTTATGGAATCCTTTCAAAGTGGGCGGAGGAGGCTCCAAGTGGCAAGGTCACTGCACATTTAAGGACTTCACAGCTTACAGGCAGAGAAACAGGAGGTGTGAATCATGATCAGCTGTGTAACAGCTGGAAAAGGCAAAATACAAGTTATTCCTAAAGGGTAAGTATAGCTGAAGCATCGACGTGCTCCATCTAGCTCCGTTCAATACCCAATAATCGGGACCGAGATTTACAATGACCACCACCGTCCCCGCCCTTCCCACCCTCCCCTAAAACGCCTGGACACCGAATTCCGCACAGCGCGAAGCAACATGGTGTCGCAGAATGAGCATTGTCTGGCTGGGCGGCCGAACTCACCTCTCCGCAGACACCCATTTGGCCAACCTGCGATAGGAGGACAGGCAGGGGAGAGCGGCAGCGGGACGCGACTGCAGCCCTTCCGCCTCCGACGTTCAATAATGAAGAGTCCGGGGTCCTGGGTTCCAGACCCCGGAAGGCAGGGGGCCCCCCGCCGCCCCAGCCCCGCCCTCCCCTCGGGACGCACCGAGCCCGACCCCACCCCGCCCTGCGGCTGCAGCGGGCTCCTCGGCAGGCCCCCGCGGGGAACAACGGCCCAGCCTCCAGCGCGGGAAAAGCTCGCTCCGGCGGCCGGACGGCGTCCCAGGCCCAGCGCAGCCCCGCGGGGCCGCGAACCCCGGGAGCAGAGACCTGAACCCGCGTCGCAGGGGCGCGGCGCGAGCGCGCGGAGGCCCGGGCCAGGCGGCCTCCCTGGGTCCTCCCCCGTTCGTCCCCGCCCTCCACACCGAGGCCGACGGAAACCCCGGCTTCCCCCTGGCGCGCTCCTCGCACTCACCCATCGCCGCGGGCGGCGGGCTCCACGCCCGGCAGCGGGCGGGTCGGCGAGCTAGCGGGCCCGCGCAGGCGCAGGCGCAGACCTTGAGCGACCCGCAGCTCCCGGGGCGCAGCGAGGCGCGCTTGCGCCGTCCGGGCCCTATCACGTGAGGGCGCCGCCGCCGCCGCCGCCACGCCCCTCCTTCAGACCCGCGAGAGTAGGGGGAAGAAGACCTCCTCTGGAGTAAGGTCGCCTCCACAGGGCAGGGAGAGAGGGTCGTCTGTCCCGCGTCGACAGACGTTGGGGCTTCGTTAGAACACCGTAACCTTGGCAGCGTACGGTGGCCTGGCCGTGCCAGAAACAGCCAACGCCTTCTCTCGTGGGCAGCTGCAGGAGGACCAATGGGAATTGATAGTTGTGATTGGCAAGCAAGCAGGTGCCTTCAGGACCCGAAAGTGCCCCTTTCTAACCTTGGTTAGTTTCAGCGAACCCTCGAAGTGGCCTTCTGGCAGCTACCAATACCACACTTGACAATACACCTGTGTGTGTGCTTTAGGACATCTAAATCACTTTTATTTATTTTTATCATTTGTAAAGGTTTTATTCATTATTATTTTTTTTTTTAGAGAGAAGGGCAGGGAGGGAGGAAGAAAGAGACATCAGTGTATGGTTGCCTTGCACCTGCCTCCAGCTATGGACCTGGCTGGAGACCTGGTTTGCAACCTGGTTATGTGCCCTGGCTGGGAATCGAACCAGCGACCTTTGGGTTCGCAGGCAGGAGCCACTCCACTGAGTCACCAGCCAGGACCCTAAATCGCTTTTAAGCCCGTTTCCTTTCAACCTTAGCTTGCAGGTCTTGGACTCCACCAGCAGCTAGGAGGCCGAGGTCGGGTAATAGTCCTGACACTTCCTGGGAGTGGTCCTGCGCAACTGACTGATCCTTGAGATCCAAACTCTGTTATGAAAAGTAATGCCTGTCTTGCATACATTCCCTGGCCTTTGTAAGAATTACTGGGAGCAATTGTCTGATTCTAAACTGCAAACCGGAAGGCACGCAGCCTACGTGAGGGGTTGAAGGAGCGGGAAAGGTAGGTCTGGAGAGGAGAGACCCTTCAGGAGGCTCATCAAACGTGAAGTGTGTGCCAATAGGCACCCCCACTAAAGTGGAGCGTTAGGACATGTATGCGCTTTAGGTGGGTGGCTTCCCTTGCCCACTTCCCCCAAGAGCATTTTATAGATATTGACTCCAAAGGGCTGGGTGAGCTTGGAATCAAATAAAGGATATAAAACGAAAAGACTGAACATTTGGAAGCATTTCAAAGGGCTGCTCCCTTTGAGAGAGAACTGGGAACTGCATTAGCGGGTCCGAGGTGTGTGAACTGGGCCTTGGAGGATGAAGGAGTGGAATTTGGACTCATGGAGAAAGTCACAATGCAGGAGATAAGATTATAAAGGTCAGGCAGTGCGGCCTAATAGTGCAAACCTGGACTGTCAGCCACCTGGCACGTAATTAGTGTGCAGAGAGAGATTTGGACTCCACAGGAGAATGACAAGGCCAGCCGGTGGTTTGGAATGATTAATCAGGCAACGGTGGAAAGGACCTTTTCCTCAAAATTATGTTTGCCCTGTCTTATGTGAATTCCTATTCACGTGTATTCTTTGAAAAATAAATAAATCAGGCAGGCATCCAGCATGTTCGTAAGCGTAAATAATTCATTTCAAATTAGAATGGAGGGTTATTCTGTAGTAGGACCTGGAAAGGAGGAAAAGAGTGAAATTAAACACACAATTGGGGAAATCCCAGGCCAGCAGGAACGCTCCTGGCTGGAGCTGAGCCAGTCTGTTTCCTTTGTGCTGCAGACCACAGTGCAGCCGGTCCTCTGCCCATCCAGCCTCATTCAGTTCCTTGTCAGAAACCTCCAGGTCTTTTTTTTTAAGATTTTTAAAAAAAATTTTATTTATTACTTTTAGAGAGAAGGGTAGGGAGAGAGGCAGAGAGGGAGAGAAACATCAACGTATGGTTGCCTTTCACCTGCCTCCAGCTACTGATCCATGTCTTTAATAAGCTCTTCCTGGGCATATGAACGCTGGAAATCAAAACACTCTATTTTCTGATTCAGGATATCACAAAGTTAGCTTGTAATTTCTCTGTCCACATCCACCTATTCTTTTTCTTTAACATTTTAATTGCAATGACATTCAATATTCTATTAGTGCCAGGTGTACTGCATAGTAGTTAGACATGTAACTTGTGATTTCCCCACCGTAAGTCTAATACTACTAAAATCATTCATAGTTATGACAATATTATTGACTAGATTCCCTATGTTTCCCTATGTTATACTTTACATTCCCATAACTGTTTTGTAACTGCCAATTTGTACTTATTAATCCCTTCACTTTTTCACTCAGTCCCCAATCCCCCTTTCACCGGGTAGCCCTCAGTTGTTCTCTGTATTTATGATTTTTGTTTGTTCATTTATTTTGTTTTTTTTTTATATTCCACATATAAGTTAAATCATACGGTATTTGTCTCTCTCTGAGTTACTTCATTTACCAAGTAACTTGTAGCTCTACTTATATTGTCACAAATGGCAAGATTTCCTTTTTGTTGTTGTTGTTTTGCTGAGCAATATTTTATTGTAGGTATGTACCACCTCTTCTTTATCTACATGTCTATCAATGGGCACTTAGATTGCTTCCATGTCCTGGCTATTGAAATAATGCCGCAATGAATATAGGGTACGTAAGTCTTTTTGAATTAGTATTTTAGGTTTCTTTGGGTAAATACCCAAAAGTGGAGTTGCTGGGTCCTTCTTTGTCTCTTGTTAATAACCTTAGTTTTAAAGTCTATGTTATATTTATATTTTGTCTAATATAAAGATTGCTACCCTGGCTTTTTAAAAAATTTACATTTGTTTGAAATATCTTTTTCCATCTCTTTACTTTCAGTCTATGTCTTGATCTGGGTCTGTTGTAGGCAGCATATGTATGGGTCTTGTTTTCTTATCCAGTTACCCTGTCATTTTTTTTTTTTTTTTTTAAGATTTTATTCAGCATTTTTAGAGAGAAGGGCAGGAAGAGAGGTAGAGAGGGAGAGAAACATCAGTGTATGGTTGCCTTTCACCTGCCTCCAGCTGGAGACCAGGCTGGAGACCTGGCTTGCAACCTGGATATGTGCCCTGACTAGGAATCAAACCAGTGATCTTTGGGTTTGCAGGCCAGTAACAATCCACTGAGCCACCAGTCAGGGCTGGAAACTCTATCTTTTTTTCAACTCTAAATGATAGCCTTGCTGAGTTGAGTAATGTTGATTGTAAATCCTTGCTTTTTGTCACTTTAAATTTTCATGCCAGCTCCTTCTGGCTTGCAAAGTTTCTGTTGAGAATTCTGCTGACAGTCTTATAGAAGCTCCCTTATTGGTAAATAACTGCTTTTCTCTTGCTGCTTTTTTTTTTTTTTTAATATTTTATTTATTATTTTTAGAGAGTGGGGAAGGGAGAGAGGCAGAGAGAGAGAGACAGAAATCAATGTATGGTTGCCTTTTTCACCCGCCTCCAGCTATGGACCTGGCTGGAGACCTGGTTTGCAACCTCATTATGTGCCCTGGCTAGGGAATCGAACCTGCCACTTTTGGGTTCGCAGGCTGGCACCTTATCCACTGAGCCACCAGCCAGGGCTCTCTTGCTGCTTTTAAGATTCTTTCTTTGACTACCAGCCCAGATGGAGGCATAGCTAGTCACACTTTGCCTCCTCACACAACCATGGAAGGATCACAACTAACCTTAAAACAAAAAACAACCAGAACACCAGAAAATTGAACTTTATGGAAGTCTAATATCCAAGGATTTAAAGAAATATTCATCCAGATGGGTAGGAGGGGTGGATCCAGGGAGCCAGGGTGGAGAGGATATGGTGTAGCAGTGGCAAGGTGGTGGTGTCAGCTGACAGAGCAGGCGGTTCCACATTCACATGCGGTTCTACATTTATGTGCGGCAAATAAAAGCCAAGAAGATCCCAGCCCAAAGCCACATTGTGTAGCCCAGGGTTCCAGCACTGGGAAAATAAAGCTTCCTAGTTCTTGGCTGTGAAAACCGGTGGGGTTTGGGGTGGTGGAAGAAATTGCCTGTCTCTCAGAAGAGTCTGTTTAGAAGGCTACCCAAGTCCTAGGATGCACACAAGCCCACCCACTCTGGAAACCACCACCAGGGCCACAGCTAGAGGGGTGCCAGTCCAGTACAGCAAGCGGATGAAGTGACTGGAAATGGGGTGAGTGCTGAGCAAACGGCATTGTTCCCTCTCTGACTCCTCCCCAACACACAGCACCACAAAGCAGTGAAAAGGGTTACCTCACCCTGGTGAATAACTGAGGCTCTGCCCATTTCAACGTAACAGGTGCGCCCAGACATAGAGTCAAAGTAGCTGTATCTAATACACAGGAACAAACACAGGGAGGGTGCCAAACTGAGACAAAGAAACATGGCTCAAATGAAAGGACAGAGCAAAACTCCAGAAAAAAGAACTAAGCAAAACAGAGATAGCCAACCTATCAGATGCAGAGTTCAAAACACTGGTAATAAGGATACTCAGAGAACTCACTAAGTATGGCAAATGCATAAGGGAAGAAATGAAAGCTACACTAAGTGAAATAAAAATATACCTACAGGGAACTACTAGTGAAGGGAAGGAGGGCAGGGTTCAAATCAATGATTTGAAACATAAGGAAGAAATAAATAACAAATCAGTACAGAATGCAGAAACAAGAATTAAAAACAAGACAAAACTGAGGAGAGAATAAGAAGACTCTGGCATATCCCCAAAAGTGCAATCATCTGAATCATGAGTCATAGGAATGCCAGAAGAAAAAGAGGAAGTATAAGAAATTGGAAATCTATTTGAAAAAAAACAATGAAAGAAAATTTTTGTAATTTGATAAAGGAACTAAACATACAAGTCTAGGAAGCACAGAGAGTCCCAAACAAATTGAACCCAGAGAGGACCACACCAAGACCAATAAGTAAAATGCCAAAGGCTAGAGATAAAGAATCTTTAAGGCCCTGGCTGGTGGCACAGTGGACAAGGTGCTGCAAACCTAAAGGTCGCTGGTTCGATTCCCAGCCAGGGCACATAACCAGGTTGCAAGCCAGGTCTCCAGCCAGGTCTGTAGCTGGAGGCGGATGAAAGGCAACCATACATTGATGTCTCTCTCCCTCTCTGCCTCTCTCCCTCCCTCTCCCTGGAAATGATAAACAAAATCTTTTAAAATAAATAAATAAAATGCAGGCGGGGCAGTGTTGAGAGAGACAAGTGTGAGGGCGGCTTGATGGAGGGGCGCCAGGGCATAAGAGGATACAGCAGCCGCGCAGGAACAGCGAGCAGCTGTTTGCAGTCAGGGTCCGGCCATGCGGCCTGGGCTACTAAGAAGGCAGACACGCTGCTGCTGTGATCGTGCCTGCCCCGGCGGACTCTGCCTTCATGAAGGACTCTGCCTTGTGGACCTGGACTCTATGTGGACTCTTGGGACATGGGAGGACACAGGACTTGTGCTCTTCCTGGACTTCACGATCCAGTGTAACTTGCTTTCCTGCACTATTATGTGGAGGCTGAAGGCAGTGTGCCCCAGATCCTGAAGAAGAGAGCTGACAGGTAAAGAATAAGGAACTATTGCACTTGGTTTTAGTTTATGGCCTTTTGAGGAGCAGAGGAAGTATTGGGTGTCATGAGAGAACAGGGCTCTGAGCTGAAGTGCTCCCAGCCCCCACCCAAGGATGGAATATTTTGAATAAAGACCTGTTTTTCTCAACACTAATTGTTGGGTCACACACCAAGGCACCATGTGAACAGGCCCCTGCTGGCTCAGTAACAACCTGAAGCTTGAAACACAGGTGCCTGCAGCCCATAGGGGAAATGGGTCCAGTCCTAAGGAGAAACCATCAGTGCTGAAACAGGCATATACCAAGTGCTACGTGTCCACAGAAGAGGGAAGTACACTAGCTGCAATCAGGGAAGGCTGCCTGGAAGAGGCCCTACAAGGCATGACTAGGATTTAAACAAGGTGGGCTCTAGGAAAAGCATGGGGTGGGAAGGAGTATGCAAAGAAGGAGATGCCAGGATTCTCGTTCTTCCTGACGTCATTTCTGTCCCCGGCACACCTACAAACAGAGCCTATGCCTCTGCTAGTTCCTAGGGCTCAAAACAGTTGCTGACCTCTGGGTGGAATCATGGGACACCTTACCTGGTATCTAAGTGACACATACTTGTGAAACACAAACATTTCTATCTAGCAAGGGCCGAGTCAATAAAAGAACCTCAAACATTTGCGCAATACCCTGGGTTTTCTAAGCAGCTGCGTGGTAGATAATTCTTCTGATTTTCACAGAACGGTGTATGCTGAGAAGACCCCTAACGGGGTCAAGTTTAGTACCTAGTGAGAAGTGAGGCTGGGATCCCTCCACCGCCACTGTTTTTGAGAACAGAAACACAGTTGAGTATTTGGTGCCTTGAACCTGGGGGCAAGATCGTGCTATGCTGTGGGCAGACTAGCCCTTGCCCAGGCACCCCTGAGGAGCTTGTTCTAGATACTGTAGAGGCTCCTGGCATCCACCTGAGACAGACTGAATTAAAATCTCCCAGAGGAAGGGTTAGGATGTCATATTTTACAAGAGGCACATACTAACCTTACGATGAAGCGAGGTGGGCAACGCTGAACTACATTGCAAGGTCAGCATACTGGGTTTGAACCCTAGACTCCCGCCACCTCCCGGCTGTGCCCCTGGGTCAAAGCCCTCCCTCCCTCTAAGCCTCAGTATCTCCATTGCCCCACCTTCTGGGTCCCTGAGGGGGCTCCCCAAGATGGCAGATCCTGCATGATCAGGGTTCGCTCATTCTCCAGCTTGGTGTGGAAGGGGCAACGGAGCTCAAGGACTCTGAAACTCTGAAATGTCACCTTTCTCTCTCTGTCTCGTGGGAAAGAAGTGACCATGTAGTTCTCTCTAGTTCCCACTCACTGTGGGCTGTGACCCTCGCCTGGGGTGACAGATACAGGTCAGGAGCTCTGAGGCCCCCCTACTAAATCAAACCTCTGTTTTCCCCAGCAGTCACCGCATCTTGGCCTGGGGTTCTCCTCTGCACAGCGGGGCTTTCATCACGGGAGACCAGTGCATGCACAAGGCACGGTAAGCTTGCCATAAATGGGAGCTTTTATCGTTTTTGCATCATTTAACAAATTCTTATGATGCACCTACTATGTTCCAGGAGCTTTGCTAGCAGGGACCTAGAAGAGCTCCTGGAACATAGGAGGTGCTCCAATTGTAAGTTGTGTAGTTTACAATCTAGTAGATGGAAACCGATAACAAATAATTAATGCATGTTTAATATTTAAACAGTAAAGACAATAAATAGGTTTAATATTGAAATAAACAACCGACTTAGTTATTTAAATAGAAACACAACAGATGCTATTACTTAAATAACTGCGGTATGTTAGCATTAATTTAAATAACAAATAAAGTTGGGATGTCAGAAGATGCCTAGGTAGGAGAACAGAGGATGGAGAGACCAGCTATGAACTTCTGTCCGGAAAGGAAAAGGATCTTAACCTGTGATCCTTACTTTGTAGATATTCAGTAGGACCAGGGCAGTTTTTATTTGTAAGACTCCACTTTCACCTCCCACAGGAAGCCTTCCGGGAATCCCAGGCCCTCTTTCCTTTGAAATTCTATGGCTGTAATGACCCCTGCCTTTCCTGTGAAAATGCGTCTTGTTCTCACCCTAACCAACATTGTCCAAAGCTGCAGGAAACGAAGGCATGATAAGGGCATTCATCCAACACAGTGGGTAGTCTCTGCAATAACCCTGTGAGGTCTTGTGCCATTTTATAGCAGAGGAAACAGGCTTTTGCACCTTGCACAGGTCACAGAGCTGGCTGGGATGGTGTTAGGATGTGAGCCAGGGCCTCCTATTCTGCCTTTCGTGTGACTGCTGTTCCTCTTCCGACCTGCTTCCTGCATTCCAGGAGGGCAGTGCTCCTTCCAGCCCCACGGGGCCCTCCACCCCCAAACCACCCCTCCATACTCGGCTTCCAGCCCAGGATACCACCCTCACAAGGGCAGCAGGTATGGGGCTTGCTCAGGGTCATGCCAGGAGCCTTTAGTTAGGGTGACCAACAGTTCCCGTCTGCCTGGGACCATCCCAGCGTTAGCACTGAGAGTCTGCCCCCTAGGGGGCCCCTCAGCCCTGCAGAAACCCCAAAGGCATGACCCGGCAGCCTGCAGTCCTGCCTTCCCAGCCCAAGGCCTGGCCTCTGGCCTGGTAACGCCACTTCTATGAATTTCTATTTAAGAAAAACAAACAAACAAACAAACAAATAACAACCCAGAAATACAGATGACTTCTGAACAAAGATATTCCCTGAAGAGCTGGTTATACAAAAACTTGAATAAGTTATTAAAGTAGAACATCATTCTACTAAGAAAAAAGAAGATTATACCATAGAAGACTTAATAACAGTAAGGAAAAGCTGGTGGCACTATGTTAAGTGGAAAATGGAAGGTATAAAACTATATAAACACTGAGCCAATTTTTGTTTAAAATAATGTATACAACTTAAGAGTCCTTCCATGCATGGCTGAATGGATGAAGAAAAATATATAAGGGGACTAAATAGTAATGGAAAAATACAATAAAGATTAAATTAAAAAAGAAAAATAGATATATATAATGGAAAATTACTCAGACATAAAAAGGAAATTCTGCCACTTATGAGAACATGGATGGATCTTGAGGGCTAATACTAATGAAATGTCAGGCAGAGAAAGACAAATACTCTATGATATCATAAGCAGAATCTGAAAAACCAAACTCATGGATAAGGTGCTGACCTGAGAACCCGAAGGTTGCACATAACCAGGTTGCAAGCCAAGTCTCCAGCCAGGTCCATAGCTGGAGGCAGGTGAAAGGCAACCATACTTTGATGTTTCTCTACCTCTCTGCCTCTCTCCCTCCCCTTCTCTCTGAAAATAATAAATAAAATCTAAAAAAAGAAAAAACAAAACAAAACAAAACAGAAGATAAAGGCCAGCAATCCAATAAAAATAAACAAAAATTGAATTGAGACTTTTCACAAAGGAGGATATCTGAATGGCTATCATATTTTTCATCATGCAAATATCATTAAAATCATCATATATCACATAAAAATAAATAAATAAATAACCAAACTCAGATGCCCTGGCTGGTGGCACACTGGGTAAGGCACTGGCCTGTGAACCCAAAAGTCACTGGATTGATTCCCAGCCAAGGCACATAACCAGGTTGCAAGCCAGGTCTCCAGCCAGGTCCTAAGCTGAAGGCAGGTGAAAGGAAACCATACACTGTCTCCCTCCCTCTTTGCATCTCTCCCTTCCCCTCTCTCTGAGAACCATAAATAAAATCTTAAAAACAAAAAAACAAACAAACAAAAAACCCAAAACAAAACCCCACCAAACTCATGGAAACAGAGTAGAATGTTGGTTTCCAGGGGTTCCAGGAAGAGGAAGTGGGCAGATGTTGGTCATGGGGTTCAAACTTACAGTTATGAGTAAGCTCTGAGTATCTAATAATATTCAGCATGGTAGCTATAGTTACCATACTGTATTGTATAGTGGAAAGTTGCTAAGAGAGTGTATCTTAAATGTTCTCACCATTAAAAAAATGTAATTATGGTCCCTGGCTGGTGCCAGCCTGTGAACCCAAAGGTTGAAGGTTTGATTCCCAGCCAGGGCACATAACCAGGTTGCAAGCCAGGTCTCCAGCCAGGTCCCCAGCGGGAGGCAGGTGAAAGGCAGCCATACACTAATGTTTCACTCCCTTTCTTCCTCTCTCCCTTCCCTTCTCTCTAAAAAAAAATAAATAAAATTTTTAAAAAATAATGTAATTATGTGAGATAATGGGTGTATTAACTAACCTGCTGTTGTCCTCATTTTTCAGTATGAACAGGGCTGAGTTGTTCTAATTGGGCCTCCCTTTCCTTTTCAGGGGCTTCGGAGCTGAACAGTTGAGCACGGGACTGGGAGCCAGGCCCAGCCTTCCAACTTCGGCTTGAGTTGGTTCCTCTCGCTGGGATGCCCCTACTCCCTGCACGGGACACACGACTCAGATGTCACTTCTTTTGTCCCTTTCTCTGCTGTCCGTACCTCTGCTCAGCACCCGTTATCCACCACTCCGCTGGGCCTGCGGTGTATCTGCCCGTTTTCCTCTCTCTTCGCCCCAGTGCCTCCCAGCTCTGCCTTCCCCTGCCGTTGCCGAAGGGCTGCGTGCAATACTGAAAAGCACCACACGAGGGCGCAAGAACCACACCGGTGACACCCTGCTGCTCGGTCAGACTCTATTCCCCTTCAAATTGCCCCCCAAACTGGGGAAGACCCTGATCACTGCCATCCTGGGATGCTGCCACTCAGGAGAGAGCCAGCGGAAAATAACTGGCTTCTAAACTCTGCGCAGATTCCCCACCCCTATCCCTGTCTTCCCAGAGCTGTGCTGGCCAAGGGGATCCTCTGAGGAGGCCCCCCTCACACATGGGAGGCTCCTGGAATGGGACATGCTGTGCGCCCCGAAGAAGGCCCTGTACCTCTCTGAGCCTCGGGTTCTGGCGCTGCTGAGTTAGAATGGGACAGGCCTCTGGCCACCCACCACTTCCTGCAGACTCTGGTCTCCTGCGTTCAACGTCCTGCTCTGTGCCACTAGCTCACCGGCCCCCAAGGCATGCTCCATGTTCGTTCAAATGAACTGAAATGGAAGTAAAGAATTCCTCGGACATAAAACAGGAGTTTAGAGGAAACTACCAGAGACACTGTCTCCTTCCCCTTCAGGAAATTCCTGGTCATGGAGTACTGGCTTTGCCCAGGACTGTGCCAGGTCTTTGCCTTCCTTGGGCACAGGCATCCCACCACGGCAGACTGGGGTGTGTGTGTGTGTGTGTGTGAGTGGCATGCTCAAGGGGCTTGGGAGTGGGTGGTGTAGATCCTGGGCCATTGGAATAGACAGAGGAGAGCCAAAGATGGAGTCCTGGGGGCGGCTGGGGAGATCGGGGCCTGCGGGGACAGGGGGCCACATCCCTGGTTGGGAGGGACAGGAGAGGCAGTGAGATGCCCCACGGACAGACACCCCCACCCCACCCCACCCCACAGGCTTCCTGGCTTGTGCATCCTCAGGTGCTCAGCTGTGTGGGCAAGGGGCAGGGGCTGCAGACCCCGGGCCTACCAGCCTGAGGCTGCATTAAGTCGTCACCGTGGTGATGGTGTGAAGGCAACGATGGGAGAGCCCAAAAATCTTCAGGGAGGCCAAGAATTGCTTCCTGGCCTGAGGCCCAACTCTTTCTGAAGGCTGCCAGCAGACTCAGTTCCCTCCCGTTCTGGGCTCCGCAGCCCCCTGGGTTCCCCTCAGTATCACCAGTAGGTGTGTTTACCTACCCCCCCCCCCCCCAAACTTCCTGAGCGAAGGGGCTGGGTCTGGTGCCGCCAAGGCCCCAGGGCCAGTGGGCACTCAACAAATGTTTGCTGAGCAGATTAATTCACTTTCATTTAACGAGCTCATTAGGGCTCTATCTTTCTCCTAATTAGGAAGCAGGAAGGTTTTCTTTTCCTGGAACTACCCACCTTGGGGGATGGTGGCGGAGCCTCAGCCTCCGCAGGCAGAAGGCAATCAAACCTCTATCCTGGGGTGCACGGTCGCATTTAAAAGAAAACACAACATGTGTGCTCAATAGGCTGCGTGTAAGCGAGACACGTGTGTATCAAACGCTTCCCATTAAGTAGTAGACATCGTTACTCAGTTTATCGCACAGGATCAGAACTTTACCGGACACCTTTCAGCTGCAGGTGCCGGGCACAACCTCCTGGCAGAGACAGAACAGGCGCTGAAGAGAGGGGACGGGCGGGGGGTGGGCACAGGACGAGGGTGGTCGCCGAGGGATGCCACCATGTCAGAGGATGCCTGCGCGGGCCCGTGTAGGGCTCTGGAAGATGCTCCCACATCTAACAAGGCTCCGTGCTGGCTCCTGCCCCTCCCGGAGCCTGCTGGTAGCCGATTCTGGGAGGGCGGAGGGATAGCTGAGGTGACTGGGTCCAGCCAGGCCCCTCTGTGGGCCAATCCCTAGGCCAGCCTGCCCCGCTGACCTGGTTTCTGCACACGCTGGGGTCTGAGAGTCAGCCTGGCTGCCTGTCTGTGCAAGGACCTCGGTCAAGGGACACCAAGACACTCACTTCCGAGAGAGTATCTTGGAGAGCCAGCCGAGAGCTCGGTGTTGGAAATCTTACAATGAGCCTCTGGGTCCTGTGGCCACGGTGGGAGCAGAGCAGGCCGAGGCTGCCCCTGTGGGGAGGCCCCCCGGGGAGCCTTTCCCATCTTCCTGCGAAGGGCTGCGTTTGGAGGAGCCTCTCTCCAGGAGAGGATGTTAGCATTTGTGATTATTCTGAGGAGGCCCTCGGGACCCTCCCACTGACAGGCAGGTGGGTCCTCTCCCCCCACAAAGCCGCCTTTCTTCCCGTGGAGCCTCTGTGGGGGCGGGGGGGGGGGGTGTCGCCAAAAAAGGCCCCTGACTCCTCGGCGCTCAAGGACACAGCGGATGAAGTGGCTGGGTCATTATGGTCAATAATGAAGCGGGCAAAGAAGGGAAAGAAAGGGAGAAAAGAAGTGCCGGGGCTCTGAGCCACGCAGCCCTTCAGCGGCGGGAGGTTGTGTTGAGACAAAACTCGGAGGGCGGGATATTGTGTGGCTGGGAGCTTGTCCACCCCCCACCCCCTACAGAAACCCAGCTCCTTTCCCCCCTATTCACTGGCAGCAGATGAAGAAAAAAGCCAAAACAAAAACCAAACTAACACCAGTAACCTGAATATGAGTGTTGCTGAAAGGGAAAAAGCTGTTTCAATTGTTAGATGTCCAAGAAAACATGAATACACGCTGACAGAGGAAACGGCCACAATGAGAGGAAGAAGAGGGAGAGGTTCATAAAATTAAGGAAGAAAATTCCTTTTAGCAGCTCTCATCCTGTAAGCCGGCTCCTTGGCCTGAGCCCCCGAGGGGAGCTGGAGGCCAGGCCTCCCGGGAAAGCTGAGGCCGTGCAGGCAGGACTGAGCAAGGCCAGGGGGGCACAGCAGCCTCCCCTTCCCCAGCCCACAGGCACCGAGCCTCTCCCAGGAGAAACCTGGGCTTGCTGGTGTGCAGGGCCTGACCAAAGCCGCCCCCAGCCCCTGCTCCAGGAGCTGCCCCCCATGTCCGCAGCCTCTGACTGGGTGGTGCTAGGGGTCCAGTCTCTTTTGGCTCTTGTTTGGTCAAGTGCCAACTCTTCACTCATTTTCTCATTTACAAAACAAAAACAAATATTAAAAAAAAGAGAGAGAGGACGAAGAGGAAGAAAGTGGTGAATCACTCCGGATAGTTTCTTGCTTCAAAAGATGTTTCAGAAAATGCCAAACGGGCAAAAAGTCAACAGCTCCAGTCTTAGGAGACTAGACGTAGGTCACAGCCAACATGGTCATCATGAGGTGGGTGGGTCTGTGGGATCGCAGGTGAGAGGGGCTGGTGGTCACCTAGGCCGATGAGCAAGGACCTGGGAGGATGAGCCAAGAAGCTGACTGGGCAGAAAGGAGAGCCTGTTGGTTGGGTTACCATTGCTGGAGCCTGAAGGCAAGATGCAGTTGCGTCCTCCTGCACGTTGAGGCTCAGGGGACAAAGAACCCTCCCCACCCCCACCACACAGGTCAGGAGCCACCCCGGCAGGTGGGCACTGGCCCCTCACAGACCCTGTGTGTGTGTGTGTGTGTACACACACACATATATATATATATATTAAAAAAAGGGATAAGAATATATATTAAATGACTATTTTATTTACACACCCTATTCATAAATAATTCAATCCTTTTTTTTTTTTGACTGCACAATGATTCCTTGAAAATCTAATGATTACAATGAGTGACTAGAAGTGGATTAGTGGGTTTACGTCTGTGTGACAGTGTTCTCTCACATGTGTTTACTCACAAACACACACACACACACACTCTCACACACACTGGTGGGGAGGCAGGTCTCCAGGGGCCTCTGGGGCACCAGCACTTGGCTCCCAGCACCTGCGGGGCCCTGGTGGGAAAACTGTGCCCCACACACAGGTGTGAATTCGTGGAGGCTGGAGAACAAAGAGCTGCAACTCAGGGAGTTCCCGCCCGCCCTTCCCCGCGGAGTGCTCTCCTTTGTTCATCCTGGAAGGCATCTCTTTGGATTTGCAAATATTTTAATTCACAGAAACTCAAGAAGGGGAGGAGGTGGGGTGGGGTAGGGTGGGGGCTGGGGTGGTTTGTGGGCCACCCCTGTTTTATCCTGGCCTGTTTCCAGCCCCCCGTGTTCTTCACACATGCAGTGGTGCGCTGGTACCACGCACACGACACAAACTGGACTTGGCCGGCGACAGTGGCCAGGCTGGTCAGCGTGGGGCTCCGGTTCCTCCAAGTCTGGGCCCTGTCCCAGAGCAGGGCGAGGCTGGTCAGCTCACAGGGTCCGCACGGCCACAGGGTACAGGAGGGACAAGTGCTCGGCCCCCTTGATAGGCAGCTTTCTGGTGGTGTAGTAGTGGATGACCTCTGGGACACTGTCGAAGGGGGGGCTGTTCTGACCCAGAATGTATTTCTCTTTGGTTTTGGCCAGTTTCATGTGCATAAAGCCCTGGTTGCTCCTGTGAACAAAACAGAGGTTATTAGGGTCTGCAGAATGACAAAGGTCAAGGCAACCACACGGGTCAGAGGGAGGGGTCAGGTGCCGGAGGGCTGAGGGGCAGGAAAGTGGTTTCTCCAGGAGCTTCTCAGTTTAGCTGAGCTGGGACATGTCCTGTATTCGTCCTCATTACCAGGGAGAACTATCCCTCTGGCCAAATTCCTGCTAAGTGCAAGGATTCCTTCGTGCCTGGGACAGAAGGGATCCCAGCCAAGAGAGAGTCGCACCTCTCTCCAAGCCAGGACCAAAGCCCAGGCCCAGCCAAATGCAGCTACACCTAGGAGCCCCCCATCCCAGCACAGGGTCCAGAGCCAGCAGGGGACAGTGCTGCAGTGTCTTCCCATCCCAACACCTCAGGACCTCGGCCCCTCTTCCTATGACTCATGCCATCAAGTTAAGCCTTGTCTCTGTGGATGAAAAAAAGGGGCCACATACTAAACCCGGTGAGTTCAGGGGAGCCCCGCATGGTGGCCCTACAAACTGAGATCAAAGTACCCCCCTAGCATGGTTGGAAATGACACTTTCTCACTAAAAGTGGTTCATGGCAGGCAGTCCTGTCCTGGGGTGGGAGCCAGTCAGTGGTCTTTTTGCATCTAAGATAACATAGCAAAGTAATTCCCCACCCTCATAGCACAACCACCAGAGACCACAAACCCCCTCACTGTTGCTGTGTTGATGGGTGGCTGTTAACTATTTTACACCCACCAGCATAAAAGGAGTTCATGACCATTCCTTTTTTTACCCAATCTGAGAGATTTCTGGGTTTTGCTTTCTTCCGCCTCCCTAATATAATCTCTCCCCAGTGGACTTCATGGAACCCCTTACGTCCCCTGCTTTGACTGTAACGTGTCAAATAAGGTGCATAACTGTCATCCTTTCAGCCTGCTGAGGTTTTGCTTCCCAGGAGTTGTCGTCAGTTTGGCTCAAATAAACTTATAAAAATTCTTACAGATTTGGACGTTTCTTATGTTGACACCTGGAAGGTGCAAAGTGTAAGTCCCGATGCCCTGACAAGTGGGCAGGGCAGGGGTCATCACTCCAGTTTACAGATGAGGGCGAGGAGTGTGGCAGGGATGCAGGGGAGCTACTTTCCAGAAACTCATGCTTGCCCTGCAATCTAGTGTGGAACTGTAACTGGGAAGGGGCTGTCCAGCAGGGACTACATTTCCCAGCCTCCCTTGGAGCCACTGTTTCAATAAGCTTAGTTTTAGCCAATGGACTAAGGGGAGGACGTGTGCCCAGTAGACACCCCCCCCCCCCAATTCCCAAGAGCTCCACAGTGCAGGGTCTGTGCCCCCATGCCCCATGGAGGTCAGAGTAGAGCCCTGTGCCCCAGGACCCTTGCACTCTCCTCGCTGCACCGGCATGTTGGGTGGGGACAGCTCATGGGCAGCAAAGGCCATGCTACCTCCCACCTGGCCCTAGGGGACCTCTCACACTTCCTACCCAGGGCTCTGGCCACATCAGATCACTCACCACTCCACCAATCTGCCTTTGCCCAGGTTGCCCTTTTTCTGCCCACTCAGTTCCAAGCCTGGAACATACGATTTTGCTGCCACACTGTGGGTGCTGTGGTTTTCAAAGCACAGTTCAACAGGTTGAGTGTTTGCCATTATCGAGAAAGCTGGGGCTCCAACCTCCTGCCTCCTCCAGGTTATTGTCCCTGGACACTGGTAACTGGTAGCCAGGGGCCCTCGCTAGGTGAGGCTGAGAACTCCGAGGGGACAGTTTCCTCTCTAAGGTCCAGCTCTCCCAGCTTCGGCTGCTCTCGTGGGGGCACCGGAGGGCTCGCCCACACGTCGCCCAGCCAGGACTGGGCTCCCCTCGCCTACCAGCACCCGCCCTGGTGACACATCAACTTGGACGCTGGGGCCCTTCTGAAACGGGCAGAGCGAACGCGTGACGAAGTCCAGGCACCATGCGATCCATCTGCTCCTGCTAACGCATCTAGAGGTGTCCCCCTCGGCTTGAAGGACATCGTTTGGAGAGCAATTATGTTTCAAGAGAGAATCATTCCTATAAAGAACTGAAATTTAAATCAAGATTTTTAAAAGGCTGACAACGTTCTAATGACAGAGCCTGTGGCGATGGGCGAAGGGCCACTTCGTTGGAGAATTGCCTCGCCCTGTCTGAGGGCAGGAGGCGCACGTGCTGTTGAGGGAAAGGGTGTGTGCGCAGAGGTGGGAAACGGACAGCCGCTCTGAGCCAAGACGCAGCAGCTCCTCGCTGGCCTGGGAAGGGCCGAGCTTGCTCGAGCTGAGAGAGCCTGCAGCGGTCACGAAGCTCTGCGCTCTGGTGCCGCGTGGGCTGCGTGTGGGGGGCGCGGCGGCTGGAGCCACAGGTGGGTGCAGGCTCAGCAGCGACAGGTACGGCCTGGGGCACATCACACCCCTTTGTGCGTTGAGTGAAATCCTGCTTGGGGGTGCCAGGCCATGATTCTCATAGATGTCCAACCAGGGGTGCAGAGCACTGCGTGTGTGAGACAGGATCACAGCAGGAGCTGTGAGCGGAGTCTGAAGGCCGGGCTCTGCCGGCGCCCAGGTATGACGCCGCAGGGAGAGCTGGTTTACTTTTCAAGGACGTTGAGGAAAGTAACTTACGTGGGTTAATTGGACATTTTCACGCAGGTTGTTATGAAAACAGCCAGCAAGAACAGTGGGCTGGGATGGTGGCAACGGCAGACAGAATCAGAGGTAGAAGCAGAAGCTCCTGTTCCCGGGCCACAGGCTCGAAATGGCCATCAGGCATTAGGAATGCCACAGTGGTGTCCCCACCGCAACGGACAGAGGCTTGGGAGGCAGCTGTAAGCATCTCCCCATGCCCCTTCTGACTCTCCTGACGCCTGCATGCTGGTTTTTACCTCGCCGGGCTGTCCCGCGGGGGCAGGCCAGCCGTGCAGTCCGGAGGGCAAGGAAGAGGACTCAGGTCCTGGGACCCGGAGTCTGACCCCATGGCCTGATCATTCCCCAGCAGAGGTGGAAAGGCGAAGAGCTGGGCCTCGCATTGGAAACCCCTCTGCAGGAATGGCCCTTCCCCTGGGCTCAAGCACTGCCCACTCCGTGGTTCTCTGGACCTTGGACAGTGTGGGCTCTGTCCTTGTCCCCACTAGATCCCTGGGGAGGCTAACTGGCTGGTCTCTGAGGGTGCTTCTGGCCCTAAGGTCCTGGACCCCATGTGCAGGGCACTGGCTACACTGGGCTTTCTGCGGGACAGGCCTGGGGGCAGCTGCACTCACACGGCCTCCTCTGGTGCTCCCCCTGCCCCTGCCCTGCTCTCCTGGGCATCTGCTGGATGGCCTTCAGGGTGATGTTTCCTGGGCATTTCTTGTGAGCCAGGCCCCGTGCTGAGGACAGAGGCTCAGTGGAAGGAGGCTGACCTGAGGTCGCATAGCAGGCAGCAGTGGCACAAGTGGCGCTGCTGCCTCCCACCCAGGCAGCCCCCCCTTAACCCTGCCCACCCTGTCAGCAACGGGCCCTCCTTCGCCTGCCATGTGCCACGCAGGGCAGATGCGGGTGAGAGGCAGCAAGGTTGGCATGTCCTGACCAGCGGGGCCCCGGTGACGAGGCAGGGTGGTGACCCCCTCCCTCACACGGGGTTGGCGGGCTCTGAGAGGTGAGCAGGCTTTCCTTATGAGACCACCTGTCAAAGCCTGACTCGGGCAAAGGCCAGGGGAAGCCTTGTCAACACGCTACCCAAGAGACGTGCTGTAGCAACGCATGCTGAGCAGCCACAGGTCGCCGAGAGGTGCCGCCTAACAACAGTGGGATACTTAAAAACAGCTGCTGGAGAGGGCTTTAGCAACTCAACCCTCTACAGAAGACGTCAAGCATAAAAAGAGAACAAAAAAAAAAGAGAACAAAACTAAAGGGACAGAGGGGGAGTCAGATAGCCAACATGCACGGGAACACTCGGCTGCCCCGGACAGGGTGCTTCTGGGGCGGGGGCAGCCTGGGACCATCTGAGCACCCCCTCTTGGGGTACTTGGGTGGAAACTGAGTTCAGAGACAGCAAGGTCGGCACCCAGGGCCCTTGGGTCCTGGGCCACCCCGCCTCCCCACCATTGCTTCTGGAAAGGTGCCGGTCCCTAGGGAGTTCAGACAGGCACGGCCACCTGCCAAGCTCCTGCGTCAGCTCTGTCTCCTTTGATAGGACATCTTGTGAGAGCAAAGTCACAATTAGGGGTGTCTCTGGTGAGCAACCTGTCTAATGAGTCTTGTAAGGCTCACGGAGGCTAGGGGGGCCAGGGCTGTCCGGGTGCTCAGATCCCTCATTATCATCACAAAAAGCACCTCCTCATCACCAGGATCATCAAACATGCCTGGCTCCCAGGGCCTAATAACAGGCCCCACCTCGTCTCATAACCATGGGCTTTAATAAATAAACATCGCTCAGCCCGCAGCTGCCGCCCGCGCAGGGGGCGAGGCCTCCGCTCTTGCTCTTAGACCTAATTGCTTGATGCATATTTCATGAAGAACCCTGGGTAACAGTTATGTTAAATCACTCCCTTTCATGATGAAATGACTTAAAAATACTTGCATATCATATTTATGTGGGAGAAGGCATGGAAATTGCCCTCTGGGGATCGCGGGTGAGGACCCAGTCTTGGGAACCCACATAGAGGGGACCTCTGGCTCAGCTCTGCTGAAAAGCGGGTGGGAGCTGCTCTCCGGACTGTGACGCCCAGGACCCTGTCCCTTGGCTCCCACTGCCGCTGCAGGACGCAGGACGCAGGACGCAGGACGCAGGACGCCAGCCACGCGCTGCTCGAGTCCCCGCTGCGCACCAGGCGTCACGCTGAGCTGTTGCCATTAGTTATTTCATTTAAGTGGCAGCAACGTCACTAAGTTGGTATAACTTCACTAAGTTGGTGCAGATGGGAAACGGAGGCTCAGGGAGGTGGTGTGCTGTCCCCTGGGACACGGCCGGGCCAGGACTGGCCCTTCAGCCCCTGTTCTCTCTGTAGCTGGTGGGAAGCATTTGGGATTTTGAAGCTGCCTCGCTCAGCCGGCCAACTAGATGGCTGCAGGTGGCCCTTCGGACCCTTTCTGTCATGAGACTTGGCTTCCCGGAGGCTCCGTGAGCCCTGAGGTTGCGCACCCTCTCTGTTCATTGTGATGCTTCTCAGGGGCCAAGCTCTACCCCTCGCTGGGCCCTCAGCACATGCCTGGCACACTGTCTGTCCATCCACCCACCCAGATGATAACTACGGAGGGCCTTCCCTGAGCCAGAGAAATGAGGCCCCATGCACCTCCGGTCTGGACTATAAATTCCCAAGGGCAGGCAGGCGGCCGCTCCACCCTGTCCCCTTCTGAGCCTGGCTAGGATAGAAGCTGCCTCCCCCGAGCCCAGACACAGCGGCTGTTTGTCTGGTCAGCACTGGTCCCAGGACAAACGGTAAGATTCTGCAGAGCAACCTTAGTGGGGAACAGAGCTATGGGAGCGCCCAGAGGGTCACACCTTCGGGGGTACAGACGCACGAGAGGACTTGCCTGAAGGAAGCCGCAGGGGAGAAGGGGCCAAACCTTTCTCTTTCCCTGGTATTCTAAGAAAGCATTCCTGGGACCACTGCCCAGGCCTAAATAAACAAAACATCAGTGCGAGACAAGTTCCCTCCAAAGCTATGGTTTTCCTGTGGGCCCTGCCCACCGCTAAATGGAAGTGTTTTTGGAATCTAAATGGACTTTCTCTTGTGCAGTCATTTAAACTAAACATAGACACAGGTTCCTGGGGCCAGATCCATGACAGCAGAGATCGAAAGAGATTGTACAGATTTTTTTTTTTTTTTTAAGAGAGAAAAGGGAGGAAGAAAAGGAGAGAAACATCCATCAGTTAGTTGCCTTTCACACGCCCCCCTGTACTGGGAACCTGGCCCACACCCCAGGCAGCCTGACTGGGAATGGAACCGGCAACTAGACAGGGTGAGACTGTACATTTGATGTGCACTCAACAACCCGTTGCAGGATGACACCGGGGGAGCTGCCCCAGGTCTCCCGACCTCCCCAAACACAGCAGCGGTAGCCAGTGCTCCCTCTCAGGGCCCTGGGAACCCCATGTGTGCTCAGCAGGGGGAGGGCACGGGGACAAACCAATGGGACCACTGTCCCCACAGGTGCGCACTCCAGCTGTGAGTACGGACGTGCACTGAATCTGTGGGGAGAGGGGCATGTTCTGGGCCTGCCTCCAACACTGAGCTGCTGTGACCTTGGGCAAGGGAGCTTTGTGAGGGGGCTGGACTGGGGGGTGACCATGGCAAGACACCTCCTATCTCTGTGGCCATGAAGGGGCCTGCAAAACAGGGAGTTCCTGTTACCCACCCCAGGGTTAGCAGCACTGCTCCTGCCGGCGGTTGGCTCTGGGATTCAGCCTGCTGCCCTCCCACCTTCTCTTTGACCTGCAGAAAGAGGGGGTATTTTGCTGGGTCTATAGAGAAACTGTGCCTGTGAGAAGCCTGCCTTCAGGAGATGCCGGTCCTATGGCATGAGAGAAATCAATACTCAGATCCCAAGCAATGGTGGCCTCCAGGGGACAGATCTCTGGTCAGTATTTCCTGAAGGCCTACTGTGCACCAGCTAGTATGTGCACCTGTTGTGAACTTGCAGCACGGGGCCTGGAAGCCCGAAACGCAAAGGTACAATGATAGCCTGTGCCACCCTTGGTCCATGTGGGACCAACCAGTGGCTTCAGAGAGGAAGGCAGGGCGGCATTATCTGGCAAGATGACAGCTGCGCAGATGAGAGGGCCAAGGGCCAGAGGGAGAAGCAACTTGCCCAGGTCACAGTGGGAGGACATCAGGGTCATAGGGCCAGCATGGGAGTAGTTCTAGCTGTGTGAGAGGTTCCCCCCACCTGGGCACTGCATGGAGTGGGGGGCACGAAGGCCCCCTCCAGCAGAGAGGTTCTAGGCATCAAGGGTGCTGGGGGAAGGGACGTATGGAGCCTCACAGCAAACACCCGCCCACCCGGCTGCCTTCTGAAACAGCCTTATCAACTGACAAGCCAAAGACACTAGGCTGGGTTATTGCAAACAAAGGTCTCCATGTTAATGCTGCTGAGTCAAACCACTTGATTTACAACCAAATAATTAGACTTTCAATAAATGCGTCAGCAGCGATTAGCGTTCCTGAGACATCTGGGCATTTCTCAAGTTCCACGTTGGCGGCTCAGGGTGAGGGCCTTCAGGAAATCATGATAAATGATAGAAAGCCATCTCCAGGCAGGAGAGCTGGCAGGTGCCTCTCCGGCCAACATGAGGAGGCATAGGCTTGCTTTGTGCCATACAAAGCAGCAGGCAGGTCAATCTAAACCCATTTAGGGCAATTTTCTCAGGAGAAGCCTTATAAAGTGTCAGGCAGGAGGATTTTAATGCTCAAGGCTGATGGTGTACGGAGCGAGCCTCCCATCACTGAAGGTGGGTAAGTGGGAGGGTGATGGTGATCGGAGGTCAGCCAACTGCACACGGGGTGATGTGTGAAATGCTGCCAGAGCTTTGGGAGGGGGGTGGGGGAAGGAACTCTGAACCTGCCTCCCTAGGACTTTTTTAGGAACCAAAGGCCCTTTGCATTTGGAATAGATGGGGCTGGTGGTGGTGGCTGGACTGAAGTCAGATACTTGGGTTCAAACTGATCCCACTGATGTCATTGGCCGGGCAAGTCCCCTCTCCCTGGGCCCTCAGTGTCTCCTTCTGGGAAAGGTGAAGGGGGTCCTGTCTAGTGCTGAAGTTCTCCAGCCAATGAGGGACATCTCGAGAGTAGGGGCCACCCAAGCACCAGGCAGGAAGACCAAGGAGGGCAGGATGGCTAACTCTTACACGGGGGGAAAGGTGGGACAGAGCTGGGCACAGTGGGTTGGGGATGGCACCGTGACTAAGGCAGGCTTCCTAAGTGCCAATGGGATGGACAGAATGCATTCGGGCTCAGGGTGGTCCTCCTTCTGTAGGGCAAGTCCCTCCTAGCCCACACTATCCTGGGAGCAAGTTCTCCCCTCTCCTGGAAACATGGGTGCCTGGTATGCAGGGAGAGGCCAGGGTTGCTCCCAAACAGCAGACTATGCATAGGACAGCCCCCAGGGAAAATAACAACCCAGGCTCAACGTCCGGAGGGCCAAGATGAAAGCCACAGCCCAGCTGCCAGTGCCTCACTTCGTCTGTGAAATGGGAATCACGAGAGTCCATCCTCATTGTAGCTGTGAAAGGGGAGACCGTCCACGTGAAGGACGTGTGAACACTTGATGAAGTCTGGGTCACCTGGCTACTTATTTAAGGGCCAAGACGCAACACAGACTTTGCCAAATAGCTCAGCAGCAAAGTGGTCCAGGCTGTTCCCATGGACCAGTTCTTCATGCCCTCCAACCAGCAAATGGGGCGGGGCGGGGAGCCCATGCCACCGTGTTGGGCAAGGGCTGCCGTGGGGGTGAGCTCCAGCTGCTGAGGAGAGGGCTCTGGCTTTTACAGACAAAGGGGAGCTGAAAACCTGGGGTCAGCCAGGTGAGGCTGGGAGCAAGACAGGGGTGGGGTCGGGGGCACTCCAGGCTGAGAAGACAGCAGCTCTAAGGCACCAGGACAAGAACCACCACCCATGGACCTGGGCTGACCCAGGCCTGGGTCTGAATCTCAATCTCAACCTTGCCACTATGAACTGTGCCTCAGTTTCCTCATCTGTGTAATGGAGCTTCACCACCCACCCACAAGGGCTGTCCTGAGGTCTGGGACGGACAGTGCTGAGGCTCGGGGTTCCGACAGCCCCGCCATGGCTCTGCAGGACCCTTTGCACAAGTTGCTGCCCATCTGGTCTGTCCTGATGGATCTTGCCCAGGCTGAGCACTGAGTGTATCCCCGCCGTCTGTCTGGTCTCGTTCACAGCCAGGCAGCCTCCTGCCTGAGTCTGCCTGCTGGAGTGGGAGCCCTGGGCCGGGCCCCAGCTCTGTCACTGGGTGGCAATGGGATGGGTGCTAACTTTCCTGTGATCAGTCTCCCTTGACATCCATCAGTATTGCACTTCACTCCTGAAAGCACATTGTTACAAAGTGGGTCCATATGAAAACAGAACAGAGATGATGAGCAAAGGGGCCTTTTTGCTTAAAATGTACTGGTTGTAGATAGATGGCCTATGGCATTTCTTAAGGGCCTACTGTGTGCTTTCTGAGGGAGACAGGACATTAAGCAGAGGCTTTTGAGATCATCTGCTTCCCTGTCCTCATCTTTTTTTTTTTTTTTTTAAGATTTCATTTCATTATTTTTAGAAAGAGGGGAAGGGAGAGAGGCAGAGAGGGAGAGCAACATCAATGTATGGTTGCTTTTCACCTTCCTCCAGCCACAGATCTGACTGGAGACCTGGTTTGCAACCTTGTTATGTGCCCTGGCTGGGGAATCGAACCTGCGACTTTTGGGTTCGCAGGCTGGCGCCTTATCCACTGTGCTACCAGCCGGGCCTGTCCTCATTTTACAGATGACATAGAGGCCCAGAGGAGTGGAGGTCTGCCCCCCCCCACCCCCCACGCCATCAGTTGAAGGGGCATCTCAGGCACTGCGTAGGCTCTAGTCGGCTCCAAGGGGAGTGGATAGGCAGGGAGGGGGGAGGAGGCAGCAATCCCCCCCACTTACCATCCTTATCATCCTTATCCTTAAAGCACAGCGTGTGCCCTACCACCCTTCCTACCAGCTCCGGTCCTGGCGGGACATCTGCTAACTGACCCAGGACACCGGTTAACATAGCAACGAAGGGGAACTGCCACAAAGCACCTGATTCAGCTTAAAGGCAAAACAAAACAAAGAGAGAGAAAGAGAGAAAGTGAGAGATGAAGGGAGGAAAGAAGGAAGGAAGGAAGGAAGGAAGGAAGCAAAGAAGGGAAATCTAGAGGGGCCTTTAAAATCTGTAAGCTAAACAGTTCTGCCGGCTCAGCGGCCCTGCCTCTGACCTGAAGATACTGCTCCCCCTGGAATTTCAGAGGCATAGAGTGGACTAAAAGCCATCTAGACGCCCTGGCTGAGGATCTTTTGCAAACTACGAATAACAATGGTTCTCAGTGGAAAAAACTCCCAATAGTCCTTGGGGAAACGAGCCTCAGTCTCTTTATCTGTGAAATGGGAAGTCCACTGAAAGCAAGTGGAAAGAGCTCTGAATTGGACATCGGGGACCCAGCCCCAGCCCCGGCTCCTGCCCTCTTGGGCCTAGTGTCCTCACCTCCACCATGAAGCAACAGGAGCCAGTGACCAACAATGTCCCCCACACCTCAGATCTTTGAAGCTTGGCCCATGGGAGATGCTCACTATTCAGAGATTAAAAAGAAGGACTTGCCTTCATTACAGATACCCCAGAGTCCCAGGGCTGGAAGAGATGTGCAGGTTACGCCAATATAGTCTTTTCAAATGTGTCCCAGACACTCATTATCCCTGGGGACTTGTCAAGCCTATGGCTCCCAGGCTTTTTTAGAACCAGAATCTGCTTTTAATATGCTCTTCAGGAAGTACTGATGGACATTCAAAGTTGAAAACCATTTTCTAATTGTGCAGAGGGAAACTCCTCTGCAATATTCACAACATCGAGCAGCCAGCTTTGTTGCTTACTCCCAGGGTTGGGGAGCTTACTCTCCACAAACACAGCCCCTTCTGACCCTGGGGGGCTCCGCCCAGGGGAAAGGCCTCCCATGTTCTGAAATGTGACTTATGCAGGTTAGAAATGGCAGTCCCAACTCTGAGTTCCAGTTTCTGTGGGCCACAGATGTGCCTTCTGCCCAGGGAAAGCCTGTTAGACTGAAAAACCAGAGGTTGCTTCTCTCTTGCCAGCTGTCCTCACAGGGAGGAGTCTCCTGTCCCTTCCCATCCTGGTCACCCTGGCTGTGCACTCACTCTCATACACCAACAGCATCCTGGTGTCTCTCCTACCTGGCCATCAGCACCCCTGCCTGGGCATGACTCCACCATCAATGTGACACCCCAAATCTGTGTTCAGCTCCTTTCTGTCCCAAAGGACAGTGTCTTATTGACATGCAGGTGGTGCTGTAAAGACAGCACTTGCCTCTTGACTACAACCAAAACCAAAAATGGCAGCAGTCCAAGACCATTAAGAAGCAAAAGCCATACCACGAAGGTAACACAATTGTGTGAGGTCACTGTCAGCCCTTAGTAATCCAGGCCCTGGAGGGTGACCCCTCTTGTGCTGGGTATTCATTCCGGCAGCTTCTTGACAACCTCTGTCCACAGGGTAGAGAATTCTCTCAAATTAAATCTCCGGCTCTTTGCCCTCTAATGAAATTGATTTCTGCGTAGATACACAACAAAGCTTCCATTTTATTATTTGACAAGGGTTTAACCACATTAATTATAGAGTTTTTTTTCCCCCCAGCATGGCTGCCAGTAATTGAGTTCCAAAAAGTTACTCTCAGAACTGATTGCTATTTAAACATGCAAGTCCCACAGAAGTCCAATTAGTCAACCCTAGGTTCTTCGGAGAAGATTTCTCCTTGCTTAAGGTTGGAACAATTCAGGACAGGAAAAGCCTTTTTCTAACCTAAAAATCGGAACTCAAACGTCATTTGTGTCTGAACTCAGGTACAGCTCGGAGTTTTTAATCATTATTACTGGCGTAAGTCTACCCGCCTCGGGATACGTGCTGCCTATGCAAATCAATGCTCATCACCAGGGCCCGGGGACTGCAAAAAGCCCGCCTGGCCTGTGCAAATGTTTCTCCCAGGGAGGCTCTGGTCAGCCTGGAGCGCGAACACAGCTTTCGTGTGAGGAGGAAATCAAGGGCACGCAGCCTGTTCTTTGTCAAGTCGGGAGGGGGGAAAACTGTGGAAAGGAAAGAGAGCTGGGGTTGCAGAGGACAGGCATGACCACAGGTAAGCCCCACTGCCTCTCTGAGCCCTTTTTCTTGATGACAAAGCGGGAATGCTGTGAGGAGCTGGAGAGAGCTAACTGGGACTTCAGAGTTTATAGGCACATCTCTCTTGTTGGTCACCTGGGCCAATGTGGCAGGGACAATGAAAAACAAGTTGGGACCATGCGGAGAGGGAACACTGCAGATATGTCTCCTTTATCCCCAAACCTAATCATCCTACCTTGCTGTTATGTCCCCCAATGTTTATCCTTTAAAGTTCTGATCAAATGCTACCTGCTCCAGGAAGCCTTCTGAGATGCCTCTGGTTAGACTTCCTTGCTTCTTCCCTCACTTCTCTGCCACTCGTCCCTTCGGCACGGCACTCACCTACCTGCGTTCCCCTGTACGTTACCCAGACTATGACAGTCTGATGTGCCTGCATCTCCTCACTCAGTCAAAGGCCTAGCATGTGACAGGAACGCAGCAGCGATAGCCACACTGCTGGTGATTCTTGGTCAGCCCTGCCCTAAAAGTCTGGGCTAAGAAGGTGCTATGAACCTGGAGCTATAAACAATATGTGGGTTTTCAAAAGCAAAATAGCAAAAAAGAAAATTAAAAAAAAAAAGGTTCTAATTAAAGTACGTCTAATAAGCCAGTTTTGCCAAATCCAATTGTTTTTTGATATTCTTCTTGGGTAAAGTAATAAGAAAAGAAATGAAAAAGAAAGAGAAGAGAAAGCTGTGAAAGTGGCAGAAAGCGCCGTGGCTGGGGTGATGGTGGCGCCACCGGGCAGGTGTGAGGCGCTGAGAACAGCAGTGGGGGATCTCTGTGCGGCCAGGTTGAAGAGCTGGTGCTGACACGCACCCGCACACACAGCCAAACGTTTTATAGCTTCAGCATTTGACGGTGGGAACAAAGACGAGAGCTATAAAATCAGACATCCAATTTTCAAAATCTGCCTCAAATATCAAGAATGTTAATGCACAAGACGGGACAAGGGAATATGTTGCTATGGGCCCCAAAATGATAATAACCCTGGATGAGAGTCAGGACCCCTCAGCTCTGCCAGCAACTCATGTGGCGCCTCAGAAGGTCCTTTTCCCTTCCTGTTTCTCCGTCTGAAAGCCAGGGTCTTCCCCTTGATGATTCAGGACCTCCTTCTGACTGCATCGGCCCAAAGGGGAACAGCAACCCTACATCCTGGGATTTTACTGGATGAAGCTGTGGGTTGGAGCCCCACAAGAAGCCCCCTTGAGGTGGGGGCTGATCCCATTTCCTCTGGGGCTTTTGAGGTATTTACCCAGCTCGAAGCAAGGTAAGACCACAGGGTCTTCCCTGGGGTTAGCACAAAGGCTCTGCAAATAACCCTACCAGCACTCCTAGAGCCAGTCTCTCTGTTACAAAGGGCTTTCAATTTCACTCCCACTGTGTCCTGGAGCCTTGGGGCTGACACAGAAGCTACTTGCTGGATGGATGACCCTCATGGACCCTTAGGGATCATGGAACCAGCGGGACTCGGGCCCTGGTCCTCTCCCCGTGGCCCATTCCTGCAGCCCCCCTTTTGCCCTTCCCAAATCCCCAACCAGGCTATTCCCAGATGCCTTTAGCAAAAAATATTATTAAATAAGTCCTATTCACAAGATGTTAGAAATGTGATTGTAAAGAAATGTTTTTCTCATTTGGAGGGACCACCCAGTGCCCCTGAGAGGAAGCTGTCCCAGGGCACGAGGTTTCCTGGCGACCGGCGGGCAGCTGGAATGCAGGGCAGTTGGACCGTCTCCCCTGGCGGGTGAGCCACACAGGCAGATTTATGCAGGCTGATATGAGATAATGAAAATCCAGCTGGGAATGGAATTGGGGTGGCTCAGCCACTGGAGGGGACCATGGAGCTCTCAGGCGAGCACAAGTCAACACTGAATGGCTAGATGGGGTGGGGGGATCCTACCCCATCCCCACCCCCAGGTTGGAAAGGGAGACCCAGCCCACGAAAAGGTACATTTGGCCCTGGCTGGCAGCTAGAGTGGGGGCACATCTTGCCTCTGGGCTTTGGGGCAGCTGAGTTAGGAAGAGCATGTTTTTCTGGGTCTTCTCAGAACTGGCCCCTCCAGGTTCACGCTGGAGCTAGCAGCTAGCAGCAGTGCCACTCCTCCTCTAGCTCTTCGGTAACCTGGACACTGTCCTCGGCTTCCACCATAACTCACTCCCCGTTCTGCACCCACTGCCCTGGGCCTTCGGGCAACGGGACACCCCCACAGCAGCCACTCCTTCTCTCCCAAGCCACCTTCCAGGCATATCCGTGTTCAGACGGGGCTTTTGGAAACCTCTACCTGGCCAGCTACGGAAGCCACCACTGTCCCTTCTGAGCTGCCTCAGCCTTTCTCTCTGCCACCAGATCCTGAAATGTTCCTAGCAAACGGAACCCAAGGAGGAAAGTGACTCCCACAGTCATGTTACTCATCCCTGCACTGTCCCTTCAGAGCCAGACAGAAAGACCCCATATTTTCAGGCTTCCAATAAGCGGAGGGAAGGGCTTTAGGGTCTCCGGCCTTCCACACGTGCCCACTGCTCTGGGAAAGGTGCCCAAGAAATGCCCGGTGATGGGCTTGTGGCCCAGGCCCTGCTCGGAACTTCCGGCTTCAGTCCTAGGACTGCACTATCCCCTTATCTGCCTGGGGCCTGACTGGGCTTCTCACACTCACTGCGGAGGAAGGGTAGGGTGTTCTTGCTTGGAGGAGCTCCAGAGGACAGAAAGAAGGCTCTGGGCTGCGTTAAAATGCCAGCTTTCCAGGCACTCACTGTGACAGCGGGGAGCCTCGGACTGCGTAACTGCAAATAAAGGTGTAGTTCCTACCCTCCTCACCACATTCTACGCTAGTGGGCAAGCTTGCTGTTTATAAGTACCACCAACCATGCTGGCGCCCTGACTGGAGTCAGGTCACTAACGCGTCTCAGCAGCACAACCGAGGCCCCCACAGCTCCGAGCAGTGCAACTACAATGGGGCATCGCCTCCACATGCAGCCACCCCGAGACGGAAAGGAGTCTGGGGCCCCACAGCCAGTCTGAGGCTGAGCCAGGATGTGAGCCCAGTCTCTCGCCCCACCCCACCCGACTCCCACTCCAGAGTCCCCGAGGCTCCATTGGAGCCCAGGAGAGGCTCCTTGTTAACGGTGAGTGCAGCATCCTTGGAAGTGTTTTACCACTGGCAGGGGATTTTTTTTCTCAGTAATTCTGAATAGGGAAACACCATCTATTATTCCTCCTGTCCCTTCATCCTGCAAGTCAGGCTCTTACACATTCTCAGGTTCTCTGTTTCTGTGAGTCTCCTGCAAAGTGTTTGAGGAGCCTCTGGTTTGCCTGTAGCAGCAGGTCCTAATTTCAACATTTCCTTTAAACCGCTCGGGAGAAAATACGCTGCGCACCAATTGAATGGAAAGTTCATTTTCCCTGAAAGGATGTGAAATCCTCCATGTAATGACAACAGGGATGTGGGCGCCTACGCCCCTGCCTGCTCGCCCCGTCTCAGGCGGACTCAAATGCTGCCAGGAAACAGTGCCTGGCTGGGAAGCTGAGGCGGCTGGTAAGCCTCTTCCCGTTTGAGGGCCTTAGTTTGCCCACCTGCATAGGACACTGGGCTGGGTGATCGAACAGGTCTCTTCCTGCTCCATAAATCCCAATGTTCCTACTCAGTGTACATAGTGTACCAGGGCTTCTAACCTGGCTTTCCAAAAACAATAAAACATACACTTCCTACGAGCAAAGGAGACCAGATCAAGTTTTGGTTAAAATGTGCATTTAATTCATGCCTAAAGGCACACAGAGGAACTTAGAGGGGCAGCAGGACAGTGAGAAGGACAAAGCGTAATGCCTGTTGAGGTGGTCATGAAGAACTGGGAGAACAGAGAAGTTACATGACTTACCCAAGGTCACACAGCCAGGAAGTGGACATCCTGGATTTGACTCTAGCTCCACGTGACTCAAAGTCTCAGTTACAGTGATGCAGGATGTTCTCGAGTTGTACCTGGCATAAACTCTGAAATCCCACCCCCACAAAGGGGAGTGGTGGTGGACGTAGAGAGACTTCTAGGTCAGACCTAGATAACCAGCAAGGCTCTGGACCACACAGAGCTCTTTCCTCAACTTACGGCTCTCCAAAGACTCTAACAAAGAGAGTGAGCTACCACTTGCTTACTGAGCACTTACTGTATGCCAGGCAAATGCTAAGCACTTCGCGTATACTGTTTCTTCATTTGTGTATCTGTAAAACCCACTTTCTAGATGAGAAACTGAGGCTCAGAAATGGTAAGTCCCTTTGCCCAAGACCACCCTGCTAGTGAGTGACAGAGCGAGGATTCAAGAGCCCAAGCCAGACTGACTCAGGGCCTGTGTCTTCTGTGGCACAGAGCTGCCCCTCTCCTGGGGGAAGAGGAGGATGATGGTGGTGGGGTGTGCTGGAAACTGGAGGTTAGAAAGTAGGATGCTCTCTGTCCTCCTGGGCTGTTTTCTCGGTGTGGGCAGCTCCAAACCCTGCTCGGCCCACACTGCCTCAGAACCCTCATTCTCTAGGTACCATGTCAAAGCCGCACTTCCCCCAACTATGCAGGGCTGACCACTGTTCCTTCTAGTCTCCCACCACCTCCTACTATTACTGTCCACTGAGGTCAAAGTCAGCTCCCCCCATTCCAGCCTCTCTTTATTTCTTTGACATTCCCCCTCCTCTAGCCCTCACAGTCACCTGGCAGCTCAGAGGGGCACAGAGTCAGAGGCTCAGGGGTCAGAGGTCAGGAGGCCAGGGCCCATCCCCACAGAGCAAGGACGTGCATGGGCTGCACACACTTGTCTTCCTGGAAGCCGAGGACTCAGGGGTAGGGATGGGGAAAAGGGCGACCAGTGACGGAAGTCCAGCCAGTCTGGGGCTGGAGGCTGTCCTGTGCAGGAAACCCCACAACTGCTGGGGGTCCTGCTTAGTCTGAGCGGCCGTCCTGGGGGCTCACCTACAGGAGTGGGCAGCTGCCTCGAAGCAAAGCATTTGGAGCCTCAGATGTTGACCCAACAAGGGGCACTGGGACGGTAGAGGGAAGTGCAACCCATGTTCCCTGCCAACGGATGAGGGGTGAGCAGCCCGTCCTCACCCCCCACCCCTTCCCGACCCTGTAAACTTTTATTATATCTTGCTCCTGGCTGTCAGCAGCAACAAACTAAGATTAATCACTTGCCTGCCTGTCCAGACCCAGACGTGCCTACTGTTTGAAAACTCTCTACTATATAAATCAATAAGGGGAAAGAAAGAAAAACAGCTCTAAGGGAAACACACCCCCAGTGCGCAGCCCGTCAGCTCCCCCAGCTCCACCTGCCACCCTCCACGGAGCTGCAGGATCATCGCTGGTCGCCCGACCCTGGGACTGTAGCTTCAGGAGGCAGGTGGGTGCAGCCCGGGCAAGGCGAGCGGCCAGCACAAACCTGCTGCTCCAAGCAAGAACCAGCCGGGTGTCATTAATCAAGACAGATCAGTCGCCCCACCCCCTTCTCACCACCCTTGGGACCGAGGGGAAAGAGGCACTGTGCTCTAACTGTGGAGCCCTTAACCTGGAAGCGAATTTACTGACCAAACCCCAGACTACTGTTTTATGGATGCAGAGAGGGGACACCTGCCAAGCTGTCCAGGCGCAGTGACAGCCCCACCGCACCCTAGAGCTCTTGGCCCTGCCCAGCACTCTGTCCACTCTGCTGCCTCCCTGGCAATTTCTACAGGCTCCGGGAAAGCTGGGAGAAGCAGAGGCCAGCACACGCAGAGTGCCTGCCATGGGCCTGGGGAGGGGGGCCTGTCTGCCACGCTGCATCCGGTCGCCCACCCCTAGGTTTCTGTGGGGGACTGCTTCCAGGACTCCCCTCGGATGCCCCAGTCCCCTATACACAATGATGTAGCATTTGCATACAGCCTACCCACGTCCTCCCATTACTTTAAATCAGCTCTAGATTGCTTTTAACACCTAATACATTGTAAGTGCTGTTCTACTGTATTGTTTATGAACTAATGACAAGGAAGTCTCCATGTTCAGTACAGGCACTATCTTGGGCCTGGCTATTCAGTATAAGTTGGCACTAATGTAACATTTTTTCCCTGAATATTTCCTATTGGCGGTGGGTTGAATCTACAGATGTGAAACCTAAGGATCGACTACATTTCTTATAGTAGCTTTATGAGAATGGCCTACACAATTTTCCAGGTGCTGATCAGGGGGTAGTCACTTGCCTACCATCACATGGCAGGTAAAAGATGGAGCCAGGATTTGAACCCAGGTCTCTCTGACCCCAGAGTCTGTGTTTTCCCTCTGTCTCTTGAAAAGGGCTGCTCTGGATCTCCTCCCAGGAAGGCCTACCCAATGCTGCCCAGCCTCGGGGCATGTCTGTGAGCATGGGGAGGGGGTGGGGCAGAATCGGTGTCCCTTCCTCAACAGGACTCAATGGTGCACCCTGTCACTGAAGATTCTAGAATATAGCTCTGAGGCCATGACTGCTCCAAGCTTTCAGGATGCCCCATTCTACAGGTAACAGCCCTAGTTCCTCAGCCTGGAGACCAGGACTCCCACCAAAATGCTCTCTGCTCCTGCACAAGCTCTGCGCTTCCCTACCTCTGCACCATCCCTCTGCCTGGCTGCCCTCCCAGTCCCTTCTCGGGTCTAAGCCCTGGCTCCTCCACCACACATGCCCTCTTCCTGCCTGCCCTGCCACAGCCCTGAGCACTTACTGCATGGGTAGCCCTACACACGTTGCTCCTCGAGCTGCGATGAAGCTGTGCCCTGATAAACCCATCATTAATGGAAAGCTTAAGTTGAAAATGCATCTTAAGTATTGGTGTTGACTCTTGTGACCAAGTGTCTGACAGGGAGCTGCTGCCCCTCCCCACGGGGGAGCATCACACTAAGTATCACTCGCCTGAGAAAAGGTCAGAACTCAAAATTTATGGCACGATTTCTACTGAATGTGTATCACTTCTGTAAATCAGTGCTCAAAAAGCAAAACACTGTTCGGTCAAACCCTCCTAAGTCACAAACTGCCTGTGTATGAGTTACAGGTGTAAGTATCTCCCCCACCTCAGCTATGAACCCCTGGGGGGCTGGAGCCCAGTAAATGACTGAACTGAATGGGGCAGAGCTTACAGGGGCGGAGGAAGGTTCCTGAATGGTCAAGCCTGGGGTGCACCTTGATGGAAATAGGCCAGACCCCAGAACCATCTCTTGATGTTAGAATTTAGGCCATGTCTGCAAGGATGGTGTGCACTTTGTCTTTGGGGATTGGGAAGCTGATGGCCCTTTTGCTGGGGACTCCTTGGGGCCACATGCCCCACCGGGGCTGGGACTCTCTCTACCTGAAGAGAGCTGAGACTGGACCTTGTCAAAGGAGAAGTGGCATCCTGCAGATGCCTGAGAAGTGCCACCCTGTCTCCCAGGCATGGGCGCAATGCAGGCAGAGGCCACCTGGCGTAGAGGGAGGGAGACCCTGGCCCTCATCCTACTTCTGGCCCCTCAGCCGCAGCTTTGAAGTCCTGCTTCCCTCATTATGTCCAGATTCCTTTGCAAAAACTCATGGAACTAGAACTTGAGAAGAGTCATTCATAGTTGAAAATGCCCAAAGAACTCTTTTAATGAGATTTCTCAAGACTTTTCATCTCTTTCCCCCGCTGCCAGCCTTTCCAGACAGGAAACTGTATTTGAGTGTGATGTTTTCATGCCAGTTTCTAAAGTCTCAATCCTTGGCTTCTAGAGGCTGGAGTGAGTATGTGCAGGAGGTCCTGGCTGATGCCAGGGCCAGCGTGTCTGCTGGGAGCTGAGACGGGGCCTAAGGGCCTGCCACCCTGCCGAGCCAGGCTGCATGTGGGCAGGAGGGGGAGTTCTGCACGAGCCAGGGTAAGTGTAGTGCTCTAAAACAAGTAGGCAGGATCCTGGTAAGACTGCTCCACAGGTAAAGGGGTACCTGTCCTGGAGGGGACTGAGAGGTGATGGGTGGGGAATGCAGGTGCCATCTCAGATGGTCATGGGCAGATGGGGGCAGCTTGGGCTGGTGTAGGGGTCTGTCCGGGCCCCCACAGCGGGAAGCAGCCGCTGTTGCTAATTTGAGCCGCTGTTGCTAAGTTGAGTGTGGTCAACTGCCAGCTGGGACTCAGGCTAATTATGAATCCCTGATGGATCTCAGTCTCCCCATCTAGGAAGCAACGGGATGGACTATGTGGTCCTCTCAGGTTACTTTCAGGTTTGACACCTGATGACCTTCTGACCTGGTGTAAGGAATGCTTAGAAGGGAGTGGGAAGACCCCGGGTGGGAGTCTGCTGCGTCCACTCCAGCCTTGGCATGGTCGTTCTGCTGCCTCCACCCTATGATGGGCTTTGCTTGGGCTATCCCCCTGCCTGGGATCCCGCCAGCTGTCCCTCCTGGGGAACCCCTACCATCTTTTTAAGGCTCAAGCGCAGCTCCTCCCTGTAGCTTTTCTGACCTTTCGTGGCAGGTCTGCTATCCCAATGCAAAGTCCTCTGTGAGCTCTACAGCCTGGGCGGGCTGTTCTCATCTCGGCTCTCACCCTGCTGCCCTGCTCAGTGCCTGGTACGGAAGGGTCTTATAATTATCTGCTGACAGAAGGACGGACAGGGTGGAGGGCCCTGTCCTCTGAGGCCAGATTCTCCCCAATCCTTCCCCCACGCTAGAATACTCTCACAGAGGGACCTAAGGTTTACAGGAAAACATAGCTGAAATTCCGATGTCAATTTGCACCACGCTCCTGACAACACCATGTGTGGGGAGTGCCACTCCCTTCCCTGAGCCGGCCAGGCTAGGCCTCGTGGCTCTGACCCCTCACGCCTCACAGGGCGCCTAGCAAAGCCGGCACTTGCCCCAAGCAGATGGGGTGTTCAGTCCCAGTTCCACTGGTGGTCCAGGTGATTAGTGCCAGGTGTCACTCACTGGCTGGCAGCTCCCTGTACTACAAGTTTGTTACTGTGACAGCAAAGTCAAGGTGCTGTCCACCCCACAAGAGCGGCCCTACTATGTGCCCTCATGGAGGAGCAGCAAGGCCTGGCATGGGATGCACCATCCCCTCCCCACCGGTGTATTCAGCCAGTCCTCCTGGGAAGCCCCTCTGGCCAGGCTCCAGACAATGGACACCAGGAGGAATGAGAATTCCCTGGGGAACTGAGGCTGCCTATGTGATGGTCACTGCACTGAGGAAGCCTAGGGGGCAGGCAGGCTGCCTGGGCTGGTAAGAAAGGGGGTGACAAGGGAAGTCTCACCTCTGGTGTTACTGGCTTTCTGTAGCTGCCCCATCCCAGGCAAGTGCATTTCACCTTGAGACAGGAGCATGGTGGTCTGGAAACATTATCACTCTCGGGCACCACGCTTCCTGCCCAAATGTCTCTGCAGCTTGTCACTGTCCCTCACAGGGCAGAGCCTGGCACACCAGTGAGGTCGGTCATGAACGGGGAGTGCAGACCTGTCTCTCCTTCTCTGGCTGTACTGATTACTGTCCCCATGGCCAGCACATGGGCCTCCTGACAGTCCTATCCAGCAGGCCCTCTCTCTGCTCTGTGGCCTCTAATGCCAGAGAATCGAGCAGAAAGGAAGCAGAGAAGGCTCCATTATTTCTGTTGGCCTGTGCTGGCTGGAGGCCTAGGTTTTTATACCCTGATTCTGTGACTAACTCTCTGTGTGTCCTTGGTCAATCCCTCCTCTCTCTGGGCCTCAGCCTTCCTACCTGTAAAATGGGTTTCAGACAATCTGTTTGGTCCCATCTAACAAAAGCACCAACTAATGAAGCACCCAACCAAAAAACCTCTTTTCTTATTTTGGGGCTACCTAAACTGACAGCAATGCCTCATGGGTCAGAAAGACCCGACAGTTTACAGAGCAGCCACAGGTGCCACCACCACTGGGATTCTTCCCAGTGCTCCTCACGATGTTTGTGAGGTATGGAGAAATCAGACCTGTGCCAACAGCAACTGAGAACATAAGAGAAGGTTGCGCTCAAGCAGCGGTGGGGTGTACAGCAGTCAAACTGCTCGTCTGGGTCCTGAACCTACACTGTGGGTCAGCTGTATTCCCTCTCTGTGCCTCAGTGACCTTACCTGCAAAACAGGGACACTAGGTTTTTCATCACAGGCTGTTGTGAGGCTTAAGAGGGACTAGGCGTGCTAAGAGCTTCATACAGTCTCTGGTTTACAGCAGATGTGAAAGCTATTCTTGGTTACTTAATATAAATCCTAGGAACAGGCCCTTCTTCTTCAGGGGGCTCACAGGCACAGAACATAAAGACTTCTCTGTATCTCAGGGGAGTAAGACCAAACTGAAAAACCCAGGCTTGAAATCACTTGCACTGTCGTTTCCCAGGGGATGCCGGCGGGTCTTTCAGCCACAGGCATGAGAGTCGGCTGAGCCGCACTTGAGGTTGCCAAGGTGGGCTCAGGGGTGATGAAACCATACTCACTTCAGGGACAGGGAGTAGTCGTGCTTGCTGGTCTGGCTGTTCCGGACAAGGTAGCTGCACTCCTTGCAGAGTCGCAGCAGGTTCTCAGCATCTCCTCTGCTGATGGCTCCATGATACCATCTGGGGGGAAGAGAGAGGGTCAGAACCCCAGCACAGGACCCCCACAGCTGAGACTCAGCCCCCTTTGAGGGCAGCTGCTGCTTCCCAGGCCTCCTTGTTCCAAGGCAGGCATGTGTGCACGTGGTCCAGTCGTTCCACAGATGTTTACTGAGTGCCCGCTGCCCCCGCCAGGTCCCAGGGAGAGAACAGGGAGCAGACCCACCTCCCGCACGAAGCCGATATTCTAGTGCAGGTGCTGTGGAGCACACGGAGTGGGGCTGTATGGGCTGGAGCTCTCGGTAGGGTCTGCTATTTTAAGCAGTGTCCAGGGAAGCCTTCTGGAGAGAGTGACATTTCAGTGTGAACCAAAAGGAGGTGACGGAGGAAGCCACGAAGGGCCACAGCCGGAAAAGAGCATTTGCGGAGGGAAGGGCAGCAAAGGCAGGGGCCGAAGGCAGGAGCGCCGGCTGCGCTCCGGAAGCAGGAAGGAGGTCAGCATGGAGTATGGCAAGGGGGAGGCCCAAGGGAGCTAGGTCTGGGTCCAGGGTCTGTGTGCAACGTGAGGATGCTGGCTTTCTCTGTCCAAGTGACACTTAAGCTGTCAGGGGTGTTGATAGGAGGGACATGTGTTGACACTGTGTGACATCTGCAGGACAGATGTGCCATCCCAATGCTGCTGCATCGCCTAAACATGTGGGAACCCCAGCATCACTGCTTCCAGATGCCACATGGTGAGCAGCAGAATCAGAAGGAGGGGCACAGTGGCTAATGGTCGAAAGCCCCCAACCTCAGGCCAAAAGGAGAAGAGTGTTGGTTGAGGATGGAAAAGTTAAAAGTATAAATTTAGTGGAAGAACAAAAACACCCCTTTGTAGGTATATTCATATCACTTTTGCATTTACATTAGTCTCCGAGGAGCGGTGGCGGTGGGGTGGAGGTGAGAGGTGCTAGGCTGTGATGCTGGGTCATGCTTCCGCCGCAGAGGTACACACAGGTCGGTCACTGTCCAGCCAAGGGCTCTGGGGCTCTGGGGCTTAACCTGGTTGAGCCTTGGTTCTCTATCAAGTTCAGATCACTCTACCCATTTTGGGGGTAAAGAGTAAACGGGATGATGCCTGAAAGGCTTGCGTAGAGCTGGGGATGAGGTGAGTTTCAATGAACGGCAGCTGCAAGCATCAGCAGAAAGAGGCTGAACTCGGGACAGCCGGGCGTAACCTCCCCAAGCTATCGTATTTCACAATGCAGCCTGGCCTGGGGCCGCCTTTCAAATTCCCTGGTGCAAGCGGGGCTGCTGCCTCCTGGTCCTGGTGTGCGTGCCCTGCGAGCAGCCCTGAGTTCAGCGACAGATATTCTCTGAGAGAAGCACTCGGCTCTCACACCAGCGGCCTTTCCCGGTCACTTCCTGCCACTCACCAGGCAACGTTCTGAACAGTAAGCGGCAGTGGTAGGTGTAATTATGAACAAACAAACAAACAAACAAATAGTGCAACCGGCTTTAGGAAAGCAAGGCCTGGAGAATCGACGTGAGTGTTCCTGTCCAGTGAGCATGTCAGAGTATCCAGCCTGCAGGGGAGACTGGCTAAGAGATAAAGTGGGGAAGTGCACACCTCGCCGACCCGCCTTCTTTCTAAACTTGCTCAGAAACAAGAGAAGTGGGAAGGTGGGGGCTGCGTGGGCTGCCCCTATTAAACACCCCCAGAGCCCTGAAGGTTCAAGACATGCTTTAGAAAGGACCCAGGATTGGAACTGGGAGAAATAGACAAGGATGGTGCTAACTTAAGAAATAAGAGTTCATGGTTTGGGCAAGGTTGTTTTCCAGGAAATTTCACCTGTGTAACACACCCCCAGTGAGCTGACAAAAATTATTATTTTGTTAGGAAAACAACTTCCAGCCATTTGCAACAGAGGTATCCTCAGGAAAGGGCCTGGAAGCGGTGTCGGGGTAACGCTGGCTGCTGTCCGCCCCTCCCTGAACACAGCAACAGGCAGGCTCTCCGGATGGGGGTGGCACGGGGGGCCGCTCTGGATCCTTGCAAAGGGCAATCTATGGTGGGCGAACAGGATGAGCCGCTGGCTGACTCCTGGGCTGCTCCAGCAGCTCCCCAGTGACAGAAAGACAGGGAGCCTCGAGGAGGATGAAAGGAGGCCCAGGCAGGGCCAAGGGACACTGAGGGGGAAGCCACTGGCCAGCCTCTCAGCAGGAGGCTGGCTGGCCCAGAGGCCGGACGCGGGGGTTCCTGCGGGGGCTTGGGGCCAACTGCTGGCCCCGGGCAGGCTCCGCCTGGACTATGAAGAGAATGCAGGCAGGAGGACACCTAGGGGACATGCTGGACTTTGTGGATCTGGCCTGTCAGGTCACAACCATGGAATTAAGATTCTGTTCTCACCATCCAGCCCATCCAATGCCCATTAACTTATCCAATATTTACTCATCACGCACCCCACCCTCGATCTCATAGGGCTGATACGGAGAGATGGAAAAGCAATAAGTAGGTTCAGGAAACGATTTCAGATAGCGACATGGGCTGTGCAGGAACACAGGGTTTGTGATAAGGTAGTAGCTGGGGGTTGGGAGGGGGGATGGAGCCTACTTTAGAATGAAGGAGGCTTCTAAGAAGATGACATTTGACCTGAGACTGCATCGTGATAAAGAACCTGTTCTCTGCAGAGGACCAGCAAGTGCAAAGATCCTGATGTAGGAACGAGCTCAAGGTGTTCAGAGCGCGCAGGCAGTAAGGACAGGACTGGCACTGTGAGCTGGGGACTGGGTACAGGATGAGGGTTGGGGGTGGGGCCCAGGCTCCTGAGGTCCTGTGGGCCTAGGGAAGAAGTGGGATTTCATTCTAAGCACCACGGAGAGTTTTAACCTGAGATATTACTTGCTCTGGATGATCTTACAGAAGGTCTGCCAGGCTGTCCTGAGGAGAGGCCAGAAGGGAAGTGAAGCAGGACGTAAGCTAGGAGGCTTCTGCAGGGGTCCAGATAGGAGGTGGCTGCAAAGTGAGGAACGGACGGATTGGGGCTGTCCTTTAGATAGATAATTGGCAGAACTTACTAAAGCATTACATGCTGATGTAAGGCAGAAAAATTTAAAAAGGACTAAAGATGATTCCAGGTTTGTGGCTTGAGTAACTAGGTAGATGTGGTGCTGTTCATGGGGGTGGGGAAGCTGAGGGAGGAGTGAATGTCTAGGCGGTTAGGAGCCCAGATCTGAACTTGTGAAACTTGAGATGTCCATTCGTCAGCCAAGTGGAGATGCCAAGAAGGCAGCTGGATGTAGGGGTCAGGCCTCCTGGGAGAAGTGTGGGCTGGGACAGGCACTGGTGACTCACCACTAGGACCCTGAGAAGACTACACAGGGAGAGTACATGGTTGGAAACTGAGCCCGGACAGTCCATCCTCAGGTCAAGCTGAGGTGAGGAGCCAGCAGCCAGAGAGGCAGGGGAAATCCCAAAGCGGACCATCTGTGAAGGAGGGAACTGTCTGCTGTGCTGACAGAGGAGGTCACCTGGTGGCCCAGGCAGGAAAGGGAAGCAGACCGTGGCGGGTGAGAGAAGGGGAGGTGACGAAAGGGAGAGAGAAAATGCTGGCAGCTCTGTGGAGACTTGGTCCACTCACCAGTCAGCTATTTACTGAGCACCGATTATGTGCCAGGCACTGTTCTAGCTATTGAGGGCACCGTGGTGACTCAAACGTTGAGGTTCCTGCCCTCACGGAATCTATGTTCCTAGCAGGGGCAGGAGCTAGAGAAAGATCAAGATTTTACTTATATATTTACTTTTAAGAAGTTTGTTAAAACAAAAAGTTCATGAGGCAGGATGGAGGCGGTTATGAGCTGCCTCCAGGAGGCGGGTAGGGGGAGGGAAAGCAGGCAGAAGCGTGACTGCCCACCTCAACAACCCTGAGTGACAGCTGTCCATGTGTCAGTGCCCCCTTCCCTCTCCCCTGTGCTAAGGTGGAGGACAGGCTGGGACTTGGAGGCACTATCAGCCAGGGGGAGCATTAGGTGATCCTTGCAGTCTGGGTCCCAGGATGTGCTGGAGGTGGGATTTCACATGAGCACACCTCTGGGGGATGAGTCAGGGCCTTCAGCAGGCCAGAATGATCCTGGGAAAAAGAGATGACGGGAAGGGAGAGCCAGCCATGAGGCTGTCCTTCACCAGGGGCCTTGTCAAGTGGGAACGGGAAGGGAAAGTGAGCAGAACTGCCTTCAAGGGCCCCAGCCTGAGGAACGCTCTGCCAAGGGGTGGGAGCGGGAAGGGTGCAGGCTGGGCTGCCGACAACTGGGCAGGATGCATGCCGAACAACTCCTGGCATCTCCGGATCACACTGAGACTGCTGATTAGAAAGTACAGTTTGGTCAGACGTAAGCAAAACCTGCCACCCAAGCTGCATGGCTGTGAGAAGCGATGAATACGACGCCTGCTGGGAATGTTCCCCCATGTGCTCAGTACAGCAGGCGAGGGCAGGCCCAGAGCGGGCTGCAGGCTCCTGAGAAAATAGCACAGGCTTGAAACGGGCACGTGAGCACTGACATCCTCGGAAACCTTGCATCCTGGCTCACTGGGCAAGCATTTCCTGTGAGGGGTGCACTGCAGGCCTTGCTGAGACCAGGCTCTCTGGGTGGAGACCAATACAGCCTATGATCCACATGAGACAGCCTTCTGAGGAACCATTTTGGTGTCAACCCACCTCCTGGCCAACTAGGTGCCTGCCCTGTGCAGGTGAGCGCTGAAGGTAGGGGGCAAGAATGTGCATGAGAAGGGGGAAGTGAGGGGAGGGCCACGGGGCTGGAGTTTCACATCCTACCTCTGTATAGGGAGCCTGAGAGCCTAGCAAAGGCTCTGTCCCTCTTGGATCTCCGATTTTCTCATCTGTGCAACGGGGATGAGAACCCCAATTATCATTCATCCGCTGTTAAGAGGCTGATCCACCAGTAAAAGACCCAGGACCTGCTCTATCATGTTGCTGGAGAAGCTCACTCTAGTTCAGGTGGGAAAAGGAAAAAGCCATCTGGGGCAACTCAGAGTGAGTGGCAGGCTTAGGAGATGGGAGTTAGTCCCAGAGGTGACCGGGCGCCACTGAAGGTTTCAGAGCAGAGCAAGGACCTGTGCATATTAAGACCCTGGCAGAGAAGGGAGAGGTCAAGGGGAGGGCAGAAGTGGGTCTGCACAGCAGTGCTGAGGAGAAAACCACATTAAGAGTGTCAAGGCCTTTGCCCAACTAATACCAAGCTGATGGGGGCAAAAACATCACCAGCTAGAAAATAAATCTGATTTACAATTAGGGGACAGGATTCAGGATACATTTAACTATTCTAAAACTTGCCTGTTGTACAATAAAAGTGGAAATTGGGATGTAAGAGGGAGGCATGTGTCCCTCCTACTAGTCACCAAAAGTAAGGGAGGTGACGCCATGTGGACAGAGAAGGTGGGTAGCTGAGAATAAGATGAACACTCTAATCCCTTTCTGCCACTGACTTAATGGTGGCCTTGACCTTCCACGAGCTCCAACCTGCCCATCCGTACATGGGGGCAGGGTAGGGGTGCAGACTAAAAGACCCCTGTAGCTCTAACATTCTCTTAGTCTGTGAATTTTTTAAGCAAGAGCAAGAAAATAAAGAGGAGAGCAGCAACTGCGTGAACTGAGAGCTGAGGTTGAGCTTCGCCCTGTAGAACTTACATTTGCTTCTCCAGCGGGACCGCAGGGTCCACTCTTTCCCCCAGGATCCCACAGAACTCAGGGCTCCCGTGTTTGATGGGCTTGAAGCCCCCGCCGGGAGCACGAAGCTGGCGCCGCCGGTCCCGGGAAGGCGAGGGCGATGACTGTCGTTTCTCGTTGCCATTAAACTGGGCTGTGGGGGACCAAGAAAGAGAGCAAGATTATCAGCAGATCCCGCAGGGCAGAGTGGGGTGGGGTAACAGTTGCCTGACTGTTCTGGTTGGGGCTCCAATTCTCAGGAGGAAGAGCTCCAAGCAATGAACAAATACGGCTCAAAAGATGTGACCTTCCTAAGACAGGGCACGGAGGTGCTGTTAAAGCCAGATGGTCCTTTCAAGGGGCTGGTTAAGTCTGCAGAGGTCTCCAAGCTGAGCTTTATCCCCAAAGGAAGCCCCTGTAACATCCAGTAAGTGGTGGTGGTGGTGGTGGTGGGGCCACACTTGTAGGGAGTCAGGCCCCTGGACAGCTCTCAGGAAAGTTGTTCATTGTTTTGTGCCAAAAATCTGCTTTCAAGTAGTTCCTGGCCTCCTCCCATTCTCCCATCCCAACAGGGGGCTGCACTGGCCATGGTTCTCCCTCCCCCTTCTCCTGGGACAAGCCTGCAGAGTTCCAGTCAGGGTCGCATGGCACCCCCCAAGTCTGCATCTCTTCACTCAGTGCCCCCTGTATGGGTCCTACACAGCCAACCTTGGACTCAGCCACCACGGGAGGTGTGACAGTGCCCATCACAGGGGGTCAGGCCCTCCCATGGGCTTCTGTCCCTCGCTGGGCTGTGGGAGCATCATTCACCCCCATGGACTTGGGGATAACACACAAAGAGCAGAAAATTCTGAAACTGGAGCTGCTGGAGACCAACTTGTCCACCTTGCAAGTTTCCCTTCAGGCCCAATTTCCTCCTCTGAAAAACAGGGACAAAGACTACACCCACCTTGTGGGCTTGTTGTGAGGACTTGATCACGTGATGCACACAGAGGCTTTAGCAGACGGAGTGCCTGGCATGTAGTCTGGGCTCCATCAGTGTCATTTAGTATCCACACTTACTTTCCTCATCATGTGTGCTCAATGTGGACACGGGCTTGTCACTTCACGTAAGCTACTAACCCCACCTGGGCTCTTCTCTGAAGCCTGCTCTGGCCTACTTGTGCGCCTTGGCTGAGTTACTCAACCTCTGAGGCACACTCCTCTGCCACCAGGCTGCTGTGACGATCAGATGAGGGAACACATGCTAAGGGCCTGGCACACGCAGAGCGCTGAGTAAATTGGGCCAGGGCCTGCGAAACAAGGTTCCCAAAGTTGCATCCAGTTGCTGGTCCAGACACACGTCCTTGCCTCCTCTCCAACCAGCAAGCACAGATGTGGCAAGCGGTCCTCTGACCCTAGCCAGACACACAGCAATCAACCTCACCTTCACGGAAGGTGCTGGGAAAACCCAGCCCATCGGTGGTGATGGGCAACCTATGGGGACCGAATTTGTTCCATGGGAATGAACTTGTTCTGTGACTGAGACAAGACCATCCTTTAGGTCTATGAAGCACATCCCTTCAAGACACTATTCTTTTACTTTAAAAAAATGTCATTTTTAGAGAGAGGGGGAGGGAGAGAGGCAGAGAGGGAGAAAGACATCAATGCATGGTTGCCTTTCACCTGCCTCCAGCCAGGGATGTGGCTGGAGACCTGGCTTGCAACCTGGTTATGTGCCTTGGCTGGGAATTGAACCAGCGACTTTTGGGTTTGCAGGCTGGCACCTTATCCACTGTGCCACTAGCCAGGGCCACTCTTCTCTATTAACCACTACAGAAAACAGCAGAAAGGGAGGCTGCTGCATAGCAGGCCGTCCACTCACCTATCTCAATCCTAAACATGTGTTCACACGGGCTGAATATTGTTCAGGGCTGGGAAAATGGCAGTAAGCAAAAGGGAGAGGTCCCTGCCTGTGGCATTCAGAGCCCGAGCGAGGGAGACAGACAATAAATGCTGTGCGTGGGACCCGCAGCTCACCAGCTGGTGGTAAGTGCTGTGGAGAAACTAAAGGGGGTGGGCAGGGCCTCTCGAAAGGTGACAGCTGAGTGAATTTCTGAAGGGAAGGAGGGACAAGCCATACAGACATCTGCCGGAAGGAAAGACATTCCAGACAGAGAAAAGGGCAAGTTCAAGGGCTCTGAGGTGGGAAGGTGCCTGGGGTGTTGGAGAAACAACACAGTCCAGGGCAACTGGAGGATAATGGGGTTGGGAGAGGGTGAGTGGGGGAAAGCAGGGCTTGATGAGCCTTGGAAAGAACTTCAGTTTTATTCTGAGAGAAAAGGAGAGCCATTTGGATATTCTGATAGGGAAGGTTTAACCTGCCACTTTTTATAACAGGCCTGCTGTGCTGAAGGGAGGTAGCAGGCAAGGGGTCTATGGGGACTGTCTGTACTTTGTGCTCAATTTTGCTGTGAACCTGAAATTGTTATTTTAAAAAGTTTATTGAAAGAGAGAGAGAGGTGGAGAGCGCACAGGGAGCAGGGAGGCTGGCCTTGGAGGCACACATGGAAGTGACAGTGAGTGCTGGGAACGGCTGCGCTGTGCAGGCAGAGGCAGCGGAACCGCCTCAGTGTGGGGTGAGGGAAGGAGACAGCAGGCTTTTGTCCAGAGCATTAGAAGGACAAGGCTGGCATTACCCAGGAAGGGGGAGATACAGAAAACTTGAACCTTCGTGATGAGAAAGGATGGACGTCAAACTCCAACCTAAAGACACCAGCTGCCAATGACATCAGGCCTGGCAGCGTGGTGCAGGGGTGGAGCGAGGACTGCTGGGGCTCCTGCCATCCTTTCTGGCTATAGCTCTGTCCTGCGTCCAACCGCAGGGGCAGGTAAGACAGCAATGACCTCAAGGCCCTTCTAGGGAATAAGCCCTGGGGTTGCGGGCATGAGAAAGCCTTCTTCCATCTGGCTCATGAGCTGGGCTTTCTTAGAGGTCATGAGGGGTGAAGCCCAAAGCTGGGGCCTTGGCACATGTCACCATGGGCCCCTCCCTGGCTTCACAGCAGCCTAGCTATCCCAGGAGGGCTCCACTGAACCACATCAGCCAGCCCTCATGGCAACCAATGAGGTATGTTTTAGGGGAAAGGGGGCAAGGAAGAGGTGAGGCAGGTTCTAACCTGAGCCACCTACCTTGCAGAGCCCTGGATGGCTGACTGAAGGCAGGGGTGAGCACTGGAATCAGATAAATAAGGGGCTAGTCAGACGGCCCCTTTCTAAAGGACTGGGTGGGTTGAATCAAACAATTTCTCTCAGATTGGGCTTTAGAGCCCTTTCTGAGTGCTGAGGGGGCATGGGTTTGGGACAACCTGGAGGCAGGAAGAACAGCTAGGGAAGGTGACAGAGCTGATCCCTCAGGGCTGGGAGCGATGTAGGAGTGATGCCCCTGGGGAGCTGGGCATGAAAATGGGGTCTAGAAGCTGGGGACCACCTTGCGCTTCTCCAAGATGCCTTCCATCTGCTCACTTTCTGGTTGTCAGGAACAGAGAGGAGGCAGCTGGCTTAGGGGCATGGTGTGGGGAGGGTCTAGGCGAGAGATGAGGTTCTAGGCTTCGTTTTGCCACAGGTAGAGGAGAGGGAGAGACCAAATGAACTGAAAGGGATTTTCACTCTGTCGACCTGAGGCTCCATGGGCTAAAATCAGAACTTGAAGGTGATGAGAGGCTCAGAATGTGGAACTTGGACTGGGGAAGAAACTGAAACTCCTCAGAACAACCAGCAACCTGGCTCGTGGTCCAGCCTCCGACAGCACCCTTCCAGGCTGTGTTCTCCCTCTGAACCACTACGACACCCCTCCACCAGCTTCCCCAACCTCTGCACCCAACTGATCCCACTTGCCCTTGAGGGGCCACCTCTTCCAGGAAGCATTCCCTGACCTCAGCCCCTCCCCCAACTAACCTTGACTTCAGCCTGGGCTATCCTCATTGCCAGTTCCCCTGTCTGGCTCCCCATGAGTCCCTCAAGGTCAGGGGTTGTACTATGCCCTGCACCCATCTGCCACATTAACAATTGCTCAGCAAAAGACTGACTGAAGAAAATAAGTTGCTGTTTTACTTTATTGGAAAAAAATATCAGTTTTCTTACCAGATAAATTAGATGAAACCTAATAATGCCCCAGTCAACACGGTAATTCCCTGCTGAATTAATTTATACATTCGCCTGCAAGCTTAATAATATAGCCATACATTTTAGAGAGAACAGGTGGTGGTGAATGACAGGCTTAATTAGGCAAATCATTTTACCTAAAATAAAAATATACAAGCTTCAAGTGCAGTGATTCAGGAGCAAAAGAAAAGGAAAAAAAAAAAAAAAAAAAAACACGTTAGGAACAAAAGCTCCAAACACTACTGTCTTCATTCCTTCTAATTAAGTTTCTCTTTAATCTGCAATTTAAAATGGCAATTCTTTTAATTTAGTGATTTTCTGTAAAAGATAAAGGAAGACACAGCCCTCATAAGAATATCTGCGTTTAGAGAAAAATGTGCCACCCCTGCAGAGTTGTCAGAATGACAGAACCTAATTAATTCCACCTATAGGCAATTACAAATGGAAGTCGGAGTTCTGCAGGAGGGAGGGGAGGCCCAGTTAATGGCTCCACCAGCCTTTTTCTCCAGGGCAGGTGAAAAGGCCCCTTTGTGATGCCAGAAGACATGTCCTTCCAAAAGTGGTCAGATGGCAGACCTCATCCTTTAAGACCCAGCTCAGGTGCCACCCCACATTCCGGGAAGCTTTTAATTTCCCCTCTCCATTTCCTATTTGTACAGTAAAGTCCTCGCTTAACATCATTGACAGGTTCTCTAACTTTATGTGAAGCAACATGTATAACAAAACCAATTTCACCACAGGCTAATTGATACAAACAACAGTTAAGCTCCTATGGCATCTCATCGAGGTTATAATGAAACAATGTTGAGTGAAAGGGTGTTATTTAAGGACTTGCTGTATTACAGATTTTATACCAATTGTTCCTGGAGTTCGATCACTAAACATGAAGGAGGACAGGGCCCCAGGGCCCCAGGCACCTACACTAGCTCTGACCCTCACAAGAACCCTGCCACCCTGAGGGTAATAGGCAGGGAGGTGAGGAAAAATGCCTCCAGGTTCTCAAAGCTAAGGGGTAGGGCCAAGTCTGAGCCCAGGTCCATGGGTCACCAGGGTCAGGCCCACCCCATTCCAGGTCCTTATTCTCCATAAAGACACGGGCAGAGCCCGTTGGCAGGGGCTGTGTATCATTCATCTGGTCTCTGTGGTGTGCCTCCCACCTCTGGACCTGGAATGACCACTGTCCCACTCCACCTATATGACATTTAGAAGCTTTCTAGGATGGCAAAAAGTCCCCCCACCCCCTTCCCACCTGCTGAAACTAAATTCCAATTCTGCAGCTCACAGTGTAACCAAGTAAACCAGGACTTAGCCATATGGTGCCTTGACACATGACCCAACAATTAGTGTCAAAGGGAACAGGTTTTTATTTAGAGGGCTCTATCTTAGCGGTGCGGAGAGCACTCCTGCTCAGGGCCCTCCTCTCCCACAGACTCAGTGCTTCCCTTGCTCCCCAAAAGGCGACAAACCCAAACCACGCCACAAGCTCCCCAAGCTCCCCGCATCCTCATCCGTTCTTAAGCAGCTGCACAAACAGGCCTCCATCCTCCCCGAATGTGCACTGGTGGGTTTCGGAGTTGCCGCCCTCTCGCAGCAGGGCTCTCCTTCAGGGTCTGGGGTACACTGTTCCCAGCCTTTGGGTAACGGCTCAGGAGAACACGTGCCGTGTTGCACAGGGTCGTGGTGGAGGAGCCCAGGGAGGCACACATCTCATGAGAGCGGCTTCTCCGCACGTCCTCCAGCATTCCCGGTCCCAGTTCAGCTCCGAGAATCTCCCACAAATCCATGCTTAGTTAGGCAGGTCCAAGCACAACTCCGTCAGCTCTGCCACCTTCTTCTTCCTACTCCCGACCTCTCCCGTCTACATCCTTTCAGGTTGCGTAGCTTGCTCTTTCACCCTTTCAGCTTCTGCTACTCCAAACTGGGTGGCATCTCCATTCACACCAGACCTCCTGCGGAAGCAGATGTCCCTCTCTTTCAGACCACCCTGATTTTAAATGCTTGGCCTGGAACTGCCTACCCATCGTACCCAGCCCCTCCTCCGATGTACTACTTTTGCCAGTTCTCCTGTTCCCTTTTACCTTCTTTCGCTGCCATCTTTAGTCAGGGCAACAGTTCCCCGTGACACCGGGGCATCTGCCTACGCTGGTTCTGTCAGGAATCACTACGTAGTCTTAGGTTTGTACACTTTTTCATGCTGGGTGGTGGTCCTCTTCCCTTCAAGAAAGGCACAGTTATTAACTTGCCATTTTTATGCCAAGTATCTTTAAACACTGTATCATCCACTTCCCCCAACCACGCAATGTGGGGAATATTTCAGGGGACCGCTCCCCTCAGCCCTGCACCACATTACGACAGCACTTAGCACTTCTCTTATAGCCTAGGGGGTACCCACATCACTGCTCCCCAATCAGCCTGGCTGTTCTGTGGGGGCAGACACTGGCATTAATTTTACTTCTCTTTTTCCTCTCCTGTCCTGTCTACCTCTAAACCTACTACTTGGCATGTCTACAGTGCTTAGTATATATCTGCTTAGATGAAATAAATGTGTTCCTTTGAGGTCTGGCTCCTTTCTATTTATGGTTTAGCACTGGCCAGAGAACAAGCTGCAGAAAAGCTGATGAGCTTCTAATGCATAGCACGGCTGGGCTCACAGATGCCACCCCACTCCCACCCCGGTCCCCATCCCCAGCACTGGGGATGTAGGGCAAATGCCTTGCACTGGTGCTCAAGGTCTTCAGGGACTTGATGCCAACTTGATCTGGATGCATTTTTTCCTACAAAACCTGGCTGGGTTTCACACCCAGCCCAAGGCTCCAGTCACAAGAATGGCCAGTTCCCAAATCCATCACCTGCCTTTCTGCCTCTAGGCCTTGGCTCTAGAATTCCTTTCTTCTTATCTGTGTGCCAAAGCCCCAGCTATTCTTCCAAGTTCAGCCCCAGTTCTGCCTCCCTGGCGAGTTTTGCCCTCGACACCTCCCACCCCTGGTAGGTGGAATTCCTTTCTCCTCTTGTGCTCTGTAGCCCATCTCTGCCATTGTCTGTCTGATCCCACCCCAGTTTCTATTACAGGGTATGAAAGTGTCTTCTCAGAGCCCAATGGAGGTGGGGCCTCAGCCCCTCTGAACCTCCCCACGCCAACCACGCAGCCGGCGGTAAAGAACGGCCCATAGGCTGCACCCAGGCCAGGCAACAGAGGGGCTGCCACGGCTCAGCATCATGGAAAGGGTGTATACTGAATGCTTTGGAGTTGGGAAGGCTCAGCCCTGGTGTGAATTCTGCCTTGCCGTTAATTACTGTGACTTGGGGCAAGTTTCTAAAACTCTCTGGGCCTTCGCTGTCCCAACCCCTTTTTAAAGGTTTTATTATTTTTAGAGAGAGGAGAAGGGAGAGAGGCAGAGAGGGAGAGAGACATCAATGTATGGTTGCCTTCACCTGCCTCTTGCTGCCCCTTTTATAAAATAAAATAGGGCTGACAACTCTCGAACGTAAAGGATTGTAGAGGTGGTCAGTAACGGACAAAGTGCCAAAGTCCGGCGGGCTCCCCCATCCCCATATTCACATCTTTGCTCATAACAGTTCGTTTCATGTCCTCAAGAGAATAAAGGGCCTTGTATTAGAAATCACCTTGTTCCTCAATCTCCTCTGGAATTCCTGTCTGAGCTGGAAGCTCCAAGAGGAGAGAACATGATCTTTTGTTCACAGCTAAATCCCCAATGCCCAGGACAGGGCCTGATGTATACACAGTAAATGCTCAGTATTTGCTGGGTGACTGAATCTCCCTTCACCCAAGGCAGCAGGATCATGAAACCTCCATTCATCAAGCAAGAAAGGAAATTTAGGAGCTGCACTCCCACCTCAAATTATTTTACAAGTTTTAAAAAACAGCTTAACATTTATTGAGTGCATTTCATGCACACAGGCAGGCATGTGTGAGCACCTGATGTGATGCTCTCTTCTGACCCTCCCAGCAAACCCAGGAGATTGGCGTTACTTTGTCAGCATTTGTACAGATGGGGCCTGGTGCAGGCAAGTAACCTGCCCGAGCTGACAGGAGCAGGCTGCACCCTGGGAGTGGGCCCAAGCCCCAGCCCTTGACCCTTCTGCTTTGGGACTGACACCTTAGGTGGCCTCCCTTCACCCAAGGGTGCCCTAGCAGTGCCATCCCTAGGAAGGGCAAGTAGAGATGCATCCACAGCCTGTAAAATATCCTCCAGTATTACCCACTGACCACGGGTGAGGATGGTGGCCCCTGAGAACTGGGATGTTCAAAGGGAACCGGAAGGAAGCAAAGTGGGCATGGGGGGTCAGAGTCCAGGGGCCCCAGGTAAGGCCTGTAATGTGCTCTGAGTTCAGTGGCTGCTTCCTTCTGGCTGGTCTGGAGTTTCCGACCCTCCCAGTCCTCCAGTCCAGGACATAAAGTCCTTGAAGCAGAGGCAATGAAGATTAGAATAACTGAAAACAAGACACTATACACAGATCAACTCGCAAGGAGCTCCTGGTCTACTGAAGAGGCTTCTTTAGGGCCTCTATGGATGCGGCTGAATGAATATGCTTTACTTGTCCATGAACAATATGAGACTGCCAGGAGGGGCCTGGAGAGTGTTCCAGGCCTGTATTTGTTCACGGGCATCCTATTATTCTGAAAACACAAGGACACAGACACCAGTATGGAAGTGCCCAAGGCCACCCCTTCTGCACAGTCCTTGGTGTCAGTTCCTCCACATTGCTGACAGCCAACCCAAGACCCGGGTGTGTTTGTGTGGGGGAAACAGTGGCGAAGCCTGTGCTGAAGAGGCAGAGAAGGGGCGTTGTGAGTCCCCATGAGGAGGCAAGGGGGAGGACTGGTACCTTGGTTTTGGGAGGGGAGCTGGACCACATGACCTCTGAAGTCTATGAAAACACCATAAACTTTCCCAATGATACACAAACATTTGCAGTTGACAAAAATGCTGTTTCCATTTCGATAGTCCTCTGCTGCTTTAGCTTTCTAGACTTATGTTCGACATCATCTCATCTGTTCCTCGCAGCAAGAGAAAAACTAGAATCCCCATTTTGACAGTGGAGAGATGGAGGCCCAGAGAGGTGAAGCCCCTCTCCCCTGCAGTTCAAGAGCAGGCCTCCCCTTTTCCCTCTTCCCATGAGTGGCAGCTGTACCTTCATGTGGGATGCATTGTAAGACAACATGTGGTTCAGCAAATGTTTGGTTTGCATTTCCAGGATCACAACAAGAGGGCTCTGTGTTCTCCTTGCAGACATATGCAGGCCCCAGGGCACCATGCGGCCACATCTTGTGGGCGGTGCAAGAACAGAGGTCCTCATTGTGAGGGGAGGCTGCAGCCTGTCCACAAAGCAGGGCATCAGGGAAGCTGTGAGGCAGGCGCCTGGGACACCTCCCAGGTTCCAAGAACACAGTTCATGCAACAGAGCCAAGTCTGGGCTGAGGAAGGCAGGCCTGGCACAAGGAGGTGTGCCTTCACCTCTTATTCCGCCCCCCTGAAGGAAACATAGACAGCGCTGTCTGGTGCAAAGACCCCAAAGACCGCTGCTTGGCTATAGGAAATGGAAAGAAAAATCCTGATGGAAATGATGAAATGACCTAAAGACAGAGGCCTTACCTGCTGAAGCAAGCCATCTTTATCGTCATAACTCATTTTACAGATGTGAAATGGGAATGACTTGCCACAAGCCAACAGCTAGACTCGAACCTGGACTTGAGCTTAGGTCTTTGGAATGCCAGAGGCCTTTAACGAGTTCAGCACAAACCGTGTTTGCAGTGCAACTCATTCTCAAAACAATAGTAAAAACAGTGACACCAAAAGCCAACATCCACTGAACACTCACTGTGCCGGACTCCCGGCACTTACTGACACTCTGTTTTATGCCAGGGATCAGGGGCAACTTGCCCAGGTGACCCCACCAGCAAGGAGCAACACGGCTTTGAATCCAGGCACTTGAAATCATGGCACTCTGCTAGCCTTCGCTGGGCCCACCTGTCGTCAGATGGAGAAACCCCGCTAACATCTGATGCAATGTCCCCTGACACTTCCACCTGCAGTCACCCAGACACTCAAGACTCCTAGGGCCTGAGAAAGGAACCTTTTCCCCATCCACAAGCCTCAGAGGACCTATAGGGAGCAGGGTGGGCATTTGTGGAAATGAGTTTCCCCAGCCCATCTACTTATATGTTTCTGCTGCAGCCCCCACAGATGGCAGCGAGGGAAGGCAGGAGAGACTGGGGGGGGGGGGGGGGCAAGCCAGGTGCATGGCTCATGGAGGGCTGCCTGCCATCCACTGGCACAATAGTGTCCCCACCCCCAGTGTGACCTCCGATGCGGGAGCAACCCTCAGGCAGGCAGGAACACACTCCCTGGGAGCTCAGATAGGAGGCAGCAACTGCAGTGATCAACAGCTATTCAAAAATGCCCTCCAAGCGCAGGTCCCTCAGCCTCATTTGGAGAGAAGGCAGGGATACAGCATCAAAGAAGGGTATGGAAACAAACCACCTCTGTGTGAGCGGGCCCCATGATTCTGTATGTATTGCAGCATCCTACAGAGAATTTGGGGATGGATTCCCTGAGATCTGATTTAATCAATAATTTAACAAATAACTGCGTGTTCATTATGTGCTGGGCACTGATCAAGGAGGGGACCCAGGAGTGAACAAGGCAGGCAAAGACTCTGACCTCAGGGAACTTAAAAATCTCTATCCACATGTAGATCTCTGTCCTGCCAAACACAAGAGCAAAGACATTCTATCAAATCTTTGGGGGTTTTTTCCCCCACAAAGGAGACAAAGACACTTAAAGGAACATGTCTATCTATCAGTATAATTAGCAGATGAATCAAATCTATTAAATGCTAGTGTTTTCCTTTTCTTGTCCTTTTTTTTTTTTTTTTTTTAAGGTTACTAAATGAATTCATTCATAAGCCAAACAGAAAAGCCAACTGGAAAAACCTGTCCCTCGGTAACATATTAGCCAAAGGAAACAAGTGATCCCAGCTCCCTCATTTAAACCACCCCCCTTTCTCTGCAGACCTGCTGTTCACACGTGTTAAATATTAATTACAACTGTTACTCATTAGTACATAGCAAAAAGCTCCTGGTACAAACACAATCGCTAATTTCCTTGCAGGCCCAAGGCATTCTGGGAAGCTGTGCAGGAGGCAGGAAGCATCATGGGAGCCCAGGCAGGGCCAATGGTGGAGAAGGTGGTATTCTCTGGGCGCACCAGGTAAGGGTGGCAGGTCTAAGATTCCCTGAGGAACCTTTGCAGAGGCCGAGCCTGTTTATTCTGACTGCGAGAGGATGAGTCACAGGGCTCGGTGGGAACAGCAAGGCTGGAGCAGTGCCAGCTTTGGAGCATGTGTTTGACTATGACAGTGACACACCATGGACTGGGCACAGCTGCTTCTGCCTCCACAACCCCAGGCACTTCACACCAGCACAAGGTAAAGGGAATGCTCAGACCTGCCGTTTCCTCACTTGAGATGTTAACGCAGCTGTAAAGTAAAGGCTTTGTGGTCAGACTGACCCAAGTTCATTGGCTGTGTGGCTGTGGCCGAGCTGATCACCCTCTCTGAGCCTGAGCACCGTCATCTGTGTAATGACACTGAAACCATACCCTCATTCCAGGACATTTATGGTTAACTCATGCTAACTCCATAATTGGTGCTAAATGCTAATTTTCTGTCCTCCCCTCAATTCCCCTTTACCTTACTAATAAGATTATTTTAAATTGGCCAACTGAGCTGGCTTCAGAGATGACTCACAATTGTTTAGGAAATAGACACACCTGGAACCTTACTTTCCTTTTCTTTGCCCCTTTACAGCCTCACTTGCTGAGGCTGGGAAGGTGTCAAAACTCAAGAGGGAGCCTGGCTAAGCAGCGAACCACACAGTATTATTGTCCCCCACCCCTGCTCAGCTGACAGGACGCGTGTGTATCTGGCTGTTCCAGAATAACCAATGCACATCCCATACGGGATGTGGTAGGAGCACAGAGGGGTCATGGATCAACCTGGAATGAGGGTGGGGAAGGGAGTGGTCTTGTCAGGGAAGCCTCCCTGAAGGAGGCGGTATTGATGCCAGTCAAGCCATGCTGTGACCTTGCCTCCCTAACTCCACCCTGACCCCAGCACCCAACACTGTGTGAACTGAGTATGTTCTAAATAAGTTCTCAAAGTAAGGTCCCCAGATCAGCAGCTTCAGCAACACCTGGGACTTCTCATGCCTCATCTTCGGAACCTACTGAACTAGGAACTCTGGTGGTGGAACCCAGAAATCTGTTTATTGCTTCCTCCAGGTGATTCTGACAAATGCTCTGGGCCAACCAACAGATCGACAACTGTGTCACAGCTAGAAGTGGGAGGGCGAGAGGGGACCTTGTTACAGCTGGGACCTGTGAATAAAGAATAGAAAACCAGGTGGCTCATGGTTAGAACCGAACTGCTACTGAAGTTGAGATTTACCTAATTTCCTTCAGCAACATGGCTTTCCATGCTGTCTGTGCATCTCATTGCCAGGCATATGCATGAGCTTCGTAAATGGGTCCTCTGTGCCCTCTAAGTTCCTCCTTATGCAGTTGTACTGTTTTAATAATAAATTAATTTTTATTTAATACCGCAAGCCTTCCCTGAACACCAAAAACCCAGCTCTCATGTGTGGTCCTTTAGGACTTACAAAGTCTTTTTATTCAGATCTTTCCTACCAATTACCATAGAGATCCAAGGGTTGTGAATAATCCCATTTCACAGATGGGAAAATGAAGACTCAGGGAGACCACAGATCCTGTCTGAGGTCCCACAGCTGGCGAGCGGAAGATCTAGCATGCAAACAGGGGATTGTCTGACTCCTATTGACCCTCTGACTCCTGATACGCAAGACACTGTCCTGAGTTTTCTAGGGCAGAGAAACGCACCAAGGAATTAATGGGGAAGGCAGACAAGTATCCCAAATAACTATGTTTAGCATTGAGTTGCAGGTCTGTCTACTTGTGTTGCTGGTAGGCAGACCTGTCACTGGCTAAACCCAGGACATGGTCTAAAAATAAAAAAGTAGCTTCAACAGAGATAAATGTTCAGATGGTGAGTCAAAAAAGAAATGACTTTCTCTAAATGATCTTGAGGGTGCCCTTACACATTCTTCTGCTGCCTGGCTCCTTGAGCAAGCACTCTGATCACTTGCTTCTCAGGGGCAATTGCAAATCATTAAGGATGTAGCTTTTAATTCAACTCACTGGATTAAAAGGCAGCGCTGATCCATCCCCTGTGTATCGCCTGACTGGCTCTGCTCTGAGGTCTCCGGCAGTTCCTTTCCCCTCTCTAGGACTTAGTTTCCCCAGCTGGACAAAACGGAGTTTGATGTCATGGCGTGAGGGCCACTCCCTATGCTGAGTGGTAGCAGAACATGACCAAACTGTGGAATGGCTCTAGTCACCCCCTTGCAGGCTTGAAGTCCAGAACTTGGGCTCCCACAGAATTCAGAGTGAATCATCTGAGTGGGAACACCCACCCAGCATTATATCCTACGAGCTGCAGATATAAGGAGAACTTGGTGCAAGGGTGACGAAAGGCACATGACATGCCCCGTGGGCTCTGGGAGGGGGAGGCTCTGACCATGTTTTATGCAGCATCTTGGATAGCAGCAGCGGGGAGCAGAGACAACTGGATTAGGCTTGGGCTCTGGAGTTGGACTTCACTGGTTCAAATCCCAGCTATGGGCTGACTAACAATGGCCCCTGTGGGAAGTTATTTCTTCTCTTTGCCCCTCAGTTTCCATAAAAGAAGGAAACTAATCTCCTAGAGTGTGGTTGTGATGACTAAATGAGATAATGCACACAGAAAGTACTCAGTCATTGCCAGTATTTGCCTGAGGTGATGCCCTTTAAGCCTCACCAGGACCTTCTGTGGTGGGCACGTTTCCGTGTGAGGGAACAGATGCTTCTAGGACAGGTGCTATCCCTGACCTCCTAGTGGCAACCCAGAGTCAAGGAGACATCATGTTGTGCCACCCCGGGCCTGGGTTGGCTGCTCCAGGTTATCCACCCAGCTCCTTGGCCCCTCCCTGTGTGGCCACCTCCAGTGCAGGCTCCATTTGTCCACCTGATGACCTGTGCCACCAAGCCCAGGTCCTGGTCAGACCCTCCACATCAACCAGCGCCGCCCCGAGACAACGTGGAGGCACCCAGGCTGCTTCTCCTGCCCCACCCTGGCAGGGAGCTCCGCCGAGCCCTTGTGTGGGCCTAGAGCTTCATGGGGGGCTGGGGGCTAGCAGGTGAGCCATTTCTAGAACTACCTGCCTGTCTCACCATCTGTTGCTGTCAAGATTCCCAGCGGGTGAGTCAAGCAGGCTGGGAACCGAGTTCAGCCAGCTATTAAAGCAGGTGTCTCTGCTGGGTGGGAAGGGGCCTGACAGCTTGGTGGGGCTGCAGCCTGTAAGTGAAACCGGCATCTGTCCTGGGGGCTGGGGTCAACAAAGGTCACCATAAGTGAAATGGGACCTACTGAGCTGGCTGAGGTGGGGGCAGGGGTTCTGGCTGAGGCCATGGTCAGCTTCCAGGAGGGAGAACAGGCAATAAAGGCCCAGGGATTTTGTGAGAGCTTGGGGTATTTCTCACTCCCTTGGTCACAGGATTCTGAGAGGAGAGAAAACTTTCATTGCCAAGAAGCTAAGACGGCCTCACACCCTGCAATAGTTTTCACGAGGACTGGGAGTGAGAATCGAGCTTCCCCCAGTCTGGCTGAGACAGGAAGGATCTGACTTCTGTAGGACCAGGTCTGGAGCTGCTGGTCCAGGAAGGCTACCTCTGTGGTGACCACCAAAGCCCCCATTTGAGAAATACCTCTTTGCATGAATGTATTTCAGGATGGCATCACTTTGAGAGGCAGAGAGCACTTTTGCTTCACAGATCAAATCATGGAGATGATTCAGAGAGAGGCCTGCCCTTCTCCTGGTGTCTGACCAGCACACTGGGGTCCTGACGGACGCACCATCACTAGGTGCCTGTGGACCAGTCCTTCCTCTGCTGTCCAAGTCCTCGCACATCAACCCTGCCTCAGCTAAGCTTCTGCATGCAAGTTCCCAGTGAGGAGAAGCTTGTTATATGCTTTCAGTTGTAACCAAAATTCCTACCACTCTCCCGGACCCTATATCCCTATGTCTCCTCCTTTGTGGGCCCAGCCCTACCCTTCGTGGGTCCCTCACAATCCACACCCTTTGCAAATTTGAAAACACTGACCAGGTTTTCTGCCCAGGTTTCCTCACCCAGGCTAATGCAGAACCAGAGAATACCAGGGTCAGGGAAAGAGATGGTAATAATTTTGCCCAGGCAACTTCATCCCAAGCATTCTCCAGTTAGGACCCAGCACCCCAGGTTGCCAGGACCCATCAAAGAGGCCCCAAAATCCCAGAAGAGCTGTGTGGGGCAATGAATAGGTTTTGTCATGAGGGGGAAAAGGGCTACCCAAACACTGCCTTGCTTCCTGACAACACTAGTGACTAGTAAAGGCATGTGTATGTGTACATGTGCGAGTACACGCACACATGCGCGTGCACACACACACACACACACAGAGTTCACCAGGGCGGGAACACTTCCCTTCATTCCTGAGCAGCCACACTTTGGGTTTACAAATGAGACTGGGGCAGCACTTTCGTCATCAAGCCAGGGGAGCTGTTAGAACTCGTCCTCGTTACCTGACAGGTGGCCCCTCGACTCTCACTTCATCCTCACTCTCGGGGGAACAGGAGCTGCTCCTCACCTGCCCACACTGCACCCGCCAGGCTCTGTCCACAGACAATGGGAGGGATCTAGCCAGGATTGAAGGCCTGTACTCTCAGTGTCCCTCCAGCCCAAGTGGAACAGCTTCCTTCCAGGCCCCAGAAGTCAGAACTGAGCCCAAAGCTTTCTGAGAAAAGCACAGCCAGACACACTCCAGGCCAGGACACACAGAGATAAGGGATGTGATTCTGAGTCAGTCTGCTATCAACTATAATAACACCTGTGATACAACTGACATAAAATCAAGTCCAGAATGGTTACTTGTGGCTCAGAAACTTACTCAGAGGCCTTGTTATCCTTCGTGAAAAACTAAATGTGTAGAAGTTCTGAAACCACCCCTGGCCAGAAGTGAACACGTTCTGGCCTGAGAGCTTTCTAAAGAGATACATCCTTTAGGGAAGGTGCTTTTTACATGAATATGCATGTGAATCACCCAGGGGTCTTGTTAAAACATTCTGACTCTGCAGGTCTGGGATAGGACCCAAGGTCATGCATTTCCCACCAACTGCCGGTCCAGGGACCACATTTTGAGCATCAAGACTCCAGACTAGACTAAAGCATCAGAGGTAGAGCGTTGACTGATCGGCAGGAGCTGAGTCTAGAAGGGTGGGGTATGTAGGGGTAAGTCCCTATACCTGTCTGCAGCAATAACTCATGCCACGGGCCCCTGGTACCTGGAGAGTTGTCACATGAGCTCCTTTAGCTTTTTGGTCAAACTGTTGTTTGCAAAGTACAAGTTCTTGGACTGCACCAGCTCCACTGTAGCTCCTTTTACATCCAGCAGGAGCATCCCCTGATCAGCAATGCTAGGACACAGGGTCAATCCTTGAATCCCCAAGAGAAGTGGGAGGCTGTGAAAGGCACAGGAGACCCTGAGATGACCAAGGCCCTTAAGCCACATGACTACTCTCCTCACTGGCTCCCGGCCAAGTGCTCACAGTCTGGGTGAGACCAGCACCTACAGAACGAGCTCTACATGATAAAAGCTCACCAGGGATGCATGCCAGAGGCTTGACAGGCCCAGAGAGGCAGTAAGGAAGCCCATGGACACACGGCTGTCTCAGGGGAGGCTCACAGAGCGGTGGTGTTTGAGCTGGGCCCCAAAGAAGGCTCCGATTTTCCCAGATAAGGTATGGAAGGGCGAGGCACACGGGCAGAGAGAATGGGGTGTGCAAGGGGAGCTATGTCCGGGGAACGGTGAGTGGTATGTGCTGGGAGAGCTGGACCATCAACTGAGGGGACTGGGATGCAGGTAGGGCAGAGGCCACACTGTGGGGCGCCAGGGAGGAAGGAGGGGTCTAGCCATGAAGCAAAAGGGAGATTTCAAGCAGCAGGGATTTTAAATAAATTAAAAATGAAAACTCTCCCTTCATGATAGTCAATGTGGTAAGAATCAAATTAGTCATTCTATATCTTTTTTTCATATGCCTCACATTTTAAATACATAAAAAGATTTTTTGTCTCTTAACATTGAACACAAGCATTTCCCTCGATTGTTATTAACTCTTTGTCAACAGCACTTTTTAGTGGCTGCACAACATCCCATTTGATCAGTCCCTATTTGCTGGACACTCAGGTTTTCCCCATCTTTCATGATCATGAGCAATGCCTTTTCTGAATTTTGGATCATAACCTTGGCATGAATCCTAAGGAAGGAATGAAGTTAGAATCAAAGTGTGTGAATAAGCTCAAGACCTGAACGCATATGGCAGACTGTTTTCCAAAAGGCCATAGAGGAGTTCCAGTCCTGCAATGGTTGCCCAGGTCTCCGAGTGGGGTGGAGGGGAGGTATCCAAATCATTCAAGGGGCTCTTGGCTTGGGGAGGGCCAGCCCCTGAGGTCAGGGGGCGCCTGTGGCCTTGGCTCTGTGAACGGGTTCCTGCTAAGGACAGACAGGGAACGCAGCAGCCCTGGCTGCATAAGGCCTAGCGCAGCTGTACAATTACACAGAAGCGTTGGGCTCCCTCAGGTCCAATAGATGCTCTACAGATTGGTTTTGTTTTAGTTTCTAAAAAGTCCCTTCTGAAATCTGAAATCTTGGCTTCAGTGAGCTAGAGCATTACCAACAAGACCAAGACAGAGTCAGACAATGAGATCATCTGGGCTGTCTATGAAGATTGGAACCAAGACCCAGGATTTCCCTTTGGCCTGGCCTCTCTCTCCTTCAGGATACTCATCATTTTAGAGCGGCTCAGCTGTACTAGAAGAAAGTCCAGCCCAACCGGATTATCAAATGCAGCCCTGTGGTCTGCCTGAGCAGGCAGGAACCAGTGCCCCGACTCTTCACCAAAGGGCCCCTGGCTTCTTACCTGCCAGAGCTGGGATGGTGACCCGGTTCCACTCCCACGGCTGGTCGTACTCATCAGCGGGCCTGTCGTCGTCCTGGGGCAGCTTGCTCTCCCGCAGTCGGGGGCTGACCGCGCTCTCTGAGTCGGAGTCCACGCTTTGGCCCTCAGGTTCGTAAGGGGTGTCATATAACTGGATGCCTTTGTGCTGGGACCTGACACTTTCCTGCCTTTGAAATTCTGCAGGAAAGAAAGAGGGAAGCAGAGATTAATAGAATTGAAACATACACTTCCTTGCCTGGGATCAGCCAGGTGACACCCACAGGAGTTCCGAGTCGCCAGCCAAGGCACAGAAATAGCCTCCTTTTCTGCACCCAGTTGTTCCTCCCACCTGGGAAGGCAGCATCTCTGCTCTGGCCGCTAGGCTTCCTCACAAAGATCTCAGGCTCTCAGACCCGATGACAGAAGCAGGAGGCTCACGGCCTCTACCTGCTCCTTCACTGCAGTCTCAAGGGAGGGAGCCCTGAGGTACACATGATGGCACACCAGTGCCCTGACCCATCCCCGAGCAGGCAGAGCCCTCAACCCCTAGCTTTACAGATGAGTGGAGCCTTCCCCACTGGGGCCTTTCTCCATCCTCAGGCCTTTTATTCCTCAAGTCTTCACCCAGCTTGCACACTCATTTAAAAGGACTTAACACGCCTTCCCAGGGGACCTGGGGTCAACGTTTTCTCTCCTATAAAGTGATTCCTTCCTGGCATTTCTGCCTCCCCTAGAGCCTGCCTATCTTCTAATACACTGAGTGTATCTAAGCAGTGTGAGAGCACATATCCAGTTCTACTTCTGAACACGGAAGGAAAGCTCTTGATCTGGAGAGGATGCCAAGGACCAGCTATGGCGAGGGCTGAGGGGTGACCTCCATCTCAGCTGCCGCTCATTCCCGAGAGGTCAGTGGTGGCTAAAAGAGGGATGCTTCTGAGTCAAACAGGGACACTTGACCTCTTTGACCACTAACATTCATTGTCCGCAGGGCCCACATGGCGACACGGGAAGGGAGGTTCGCTGCCAAGGCTGCTCTCCGGAAGCCCACCATTTCCATAAGAGCTTCAACCACCATGATATTGTGCAGCAAAGGGGCTCCATGCAGAGCCTGCGAGGGGTGACGCAGGAGGCGAGCGATGGCATCTGAACTGACAGCTCTTACAAGCGGCAATTGGAGAGGACAGGGTTCCCTGTGGAGGGACCAGGGCACTTGGGCCGGGAAGAACATGCTCACTGCCTACTTTCCTGTGGTCAAACATTCCACACTTGCCAATTTGACCATTTTGAGTGTATAATTCAAGGGTGTTAAGTAGTATATTCAGTCGTCACTACCATGCATTTCCAGAACTCTTTCATCTTCCCAAACTGAAGCTCTGTGTCCATTAAACTCTAACTCCCCATTTCTCTGTCTCCCAGCCCCTGGCAACTACCAGCCTATTTCTGTCTCTATAAATTTGACACTTCACAGACCCCAGCATAAGGGGAATCTAACACTTGTCCTTCTGTGGCTGACTTATTTTATATAATATAATGGTTTTAAAGTTCTTCCATGTTGTAGCATGTGTCAGAATTTCATTTCTTTTTTAAGGCTGCATAACACCCCATTGTACGTCTATTCACCGCGCACTTTTGCTGGAGTACTGCGTCCAAGGAGGTGAGAGGGTTGGGGAAAGAAAGCCTTGACAAAGTGGTGAGGGTTGTGAGAGTGTGCTGTCCAACAGCTGTTTAACCTGGAGGCATTTTCCAAGTCAGAACTCCGATGGCATAAAGATATGGCCGAACCCGATGTATCTCAAGGAGCAGCTGACAAAACACAAGAGTGACGACAGCTCTTGCAAGCAAGGGCACTGCTGTTAGGCTGGGCTTCATGATTCAAGGCCAGCTCATGGGGATGACATCCTACCTGGCGCACAGGCCCAGGTACAACAGAAGCCATCTGACACTGTGCTGGGTGGCTGTCAGCGTTGACATTAAATAACTTTACGTTAGTATTTCCCAAACGTCATTTAGTCACAGACTGACTTCATGATTTTGCCATTTTTTGAGTACCCAGTAGGTTATTAGTTACTATATTTATTCACTTTTTAGAGAAAATGATGTCAGTTAAAAGTTAAGCTTTCTATCACCCTCCCACACGCCATTATTTAAATTGTTGATAAAGGTACAAAGAAGGATGGAGGACAAAACCAACCAGGTACCACCGCCTGCTGGGAGGTTGGCTCATGGCTCACTTTCCCTCCGCTGGAGAGATGCGCAGACACTAGAGAACTTGGGGATGAAAGTGCCAAACAGACATGTTCTTCAGCAGATAATAACTTTCTCTGTTTAGAAAGAACAGAAAGGAAAAAAAACATTCTCACAACATGGTTCTCGGGCCACCTAAAATTCTGTCTCCTCTGAGAAGTCCCATACTTTGCAAAACACGCCTTATTAGATCCCATGGACAAACTGGAATCATTTATTAGTTTTGAGGATGATCCTTCCATTTTTATGGCGGAGGAAGAGCTAGAAAAGGTAGTACTTGGCCACTTGAAGATGAAGACCAACTGTAAAGTACTGTGAACAACTCTGTAAATCATTAAATCTACCACACGACCTGACCTGCTTTGTGAGGTCACTGCCATTCACATCACCCTCGTCCAGATTCTCAGAAGTGCAGTCGTGCCACCTGTCTTTGGAGAATTCTGAGGGCCGAGGACACTAGGAACACAGTTGATAGGCACTGACCTAGGAAAACCACTTTCCTCTTCATCCTATTTCACAAACAGGGCCAGCAACCACTACCGTAACTCTACAAAGCATTTTGCATGCGAATCACCATTTAATCTTGGGCACCACAAAGCAATTCACAAATGCACTTCAGTGGGCCCCCAATAATCAGGAGCACCCTCACTCTCTCAGAGCCCAGCAGCGAATGGATATTCAATGAATCTGTGTGTGATAAATGAGCGACAACTGACAGACAGATTTACCTCCAATTCCAGTTAATTTATGAAAGTCCCCGGCAGCAGTGATGAAGTACCCGGAATAACATGCTAAATGCGTATAGTTTAGTATTATGCAATATTCAGAAGAGATGGATATTCTCTATAAATACCAACCTAAAAGGAATACACGTGCCAGTGAACAGATGAGCCATTAAATCAGAGGGCCTCGTGCGTGCACCTCTCACACAGGATTTATTGTTCCCAAAGCATCTGTGCTTTACAAAGCTGGGTTAGTAATGGCACGCAGTTAGGCCGGGAGATGTTATAATGGTAATCATTAAAACAAGCTTTCCCTGTATTACATGGTGAATTCAAATTTTCATTAAAGCTCCAACAATAAGAACAGTTAAGTAAATTATGGCATGCTAACTGAATGGAATATTAAGCAGCCATTAAAATGATAAATCTGAAGATTAGGTAGCTACATGGAAAAGTGTGCATGAAATTATGCTAAGTTAAAAAGTAAAATTACAAGACTGCTGATGTGTTGAGAGCAACCTGAACAATACAGGCTTTCTAAGCCAGTCCTGGACAATATGAACAAAGCCCCACAGGGATTCTACTCCTTGCTTAAGAGTTGCTGAATACCCGCATCCCACCCTCTGCCCATAATTTTTTTTTTTTAAAGATTTTATTTCATTATTTTTAGAAAGAGGGGAAGGGAGAGAGGCAGAGAGGGAAAGAGACATTAATGTATGGTTGTGTTTCACCTGCCTCCAGCCACAGACCTGACTGGAGACCTGGTTTGCAACCTGGTTATGTGCCCTGGCTGGGGAATCGAACCTCCGACCTTTGGGTTCGCAGGCCGGCGCCTTAACCACTGTGCTACCAGCCAAGGCTTGCCCATAATTTTTAAACTTTGATGACAGCAGTGTTGCAAGTACAGTTACACATAAAATAAGGAGCCGAACACCTGATACAGGAAGGTAAACAGCTACTGTATAGAGGAAGGAATTACTGCATAATTATTTTACAAAATATTTTATTTATTATTTTTAGAGAGGGGATGGGAGAGAGGCAGAGAGGGAGAGACATCAATGTATGGTTGCCTTTCACCTGCCTCCAGCTTCAGACCTGGCTGGAGACCCAGCTTGCAACCTGGTTATGTGCCCTGGCTGGGGAATCAAGCATAATTATTTTTGAAAGTTGTTTTAAGTAATGAATAAAAATGCTAGTAAAGAAAAATGTAATTAAGATAGAAACACATAAAAGTAAATACACACTTGTAAGCACGTTGGGCTTACAGGAGCTGTGTGTGTGTTGGAAGCAGCTGCCTTTCCTAGAAAAAAGGCCCATTTAGGGAGTTTCTTCCCTCCCCCGAAAGGTTTGCAAAGAGCCCCAGGCAGTCGAGGGCCATCATGCCAGGCCAGCTCACCAGGTGTCACTGTGTCCTGGCCTAACAAATAGGCTCGGCTTCCTTATATCCCAGACAGATTCGTGACGATCCAGAGGCTGATCTAGTAAGGGAGCTGGTGATTCTATGTTTTAAGTTATTGGGACATCACCATCTACACATTCATTGAAACTGACCTTTAATATTGGATGGAAGGCTATGATTTCATGCCCTTCAGGCAGAGAGCAGAAATTAACAGGGTGGGGATTTCTCTTGACCTCTAGAGTAGAAAGGTTTCCAAGTGGAACTACATAGGGACACAGAATCAAAAAAGAAAAACAGCACTTTCTTTAGAATTAGACAATGTGAGAACTGGAGAAGACCCCGGGCACTTTCACTCAGGGCTCAGGGTCAGGAAGGTGAGGCAGGCTCGCCGACCATGCGCAGGGGATTACCTGAGCGAGGGCCTGGTGTGAGCCAGGAGCCTCCTGAGTGGGTGTGACGAAGGGTTAGAGCTCCCCAAGCCCACAAGCAATAAGCTATACGCTATTTTTCACTCCAGCATTCAGCTCTGGGCTTTTTGTTTTTTTATTCTTTTTCTTTGGCTGCCGGAATGCTCATGGTTAATTTTGATGCTTACCTTCAATAACTATGTTAGCTTAAGGAGCTAGTATGAATGACCTATGGACATGGACAACGAGATGGGGATTGGCTGTGGGAGAGGGGACGGGGTGGGTGGGGCAGGGGAGAGCAATGGGGGAAAAATGGGACAACTGCAATACAACAATTAATAAAAAAGGAAAGAAAGAACTGTTAGCTTAGATATTGTGTATTTACTTGCCCTCCTTCTACACGGATTTTTGACTACTACTATTATAGCTCTAATGAACACATTTCTTTTTATTACGGACAGCCTCAAATCTGTATTTTGAAAAGATGAACATGTAAGTAAATGAGAAAATACATTAGCACACTTTATAATAAACACTTTTACTTGGAAGAAGACTGAAAGAAGCCTTTTTCTTAACCTCTTTACCTTCCCTTCAGGAATAGGAGGGCAGGGTTGGCTTTGCTCTCTGGCAAGACAAGGCTGAGGAAACCTGTGCTTGTCCCTCGGGCACCCCACCACCCTCGCACCCCCTGGCACCCTGGCATCTGCTGAAGGCCCAGCACTGAAGCTGGGTGGAAACCAGTCAGACATAGGGGCTCCCTGGCCTTCAGGGAGCTCCTGACACAAAGATGGCCAAGTTTCCTCAGCAGAAAGTAGACATGGTGCTACAGTTTAGCTGGAGGAAATCTGGGAGAGCCTGGAGAATTTAAACATGAGGCTGTAGCACAGAAAACGGTGTATGATGGAGGCATAGGGGATGGAAGCGCAAGGTGTGCACGGGGAAGGAGGGCCGTCCAGGGGCCCCGGTGAAAGGGGAGGCTGGAGGCAGGTGGACGTGGGTTCTGAGTAGCCCTGAAGGATGCAGGATGGCACGTCCAGGAGTGTCTAAGGAAAGGTGCCCCAGAACCTCTGGGCAGGGTGGAGCTGGGTGGGGAGAGGCTGGCACAGACGTGTAGGAGCCTAGCTGGAAATGACAGACGCTGGCCTGCAGGGCCCTCACCTCTAATTTTCCCAGCTGGGCTTGTCTGGGAATCCACACCAGATCACAAATCATAGGGTGGCAGAGCTCAGGAGGGATGTATGCCACCACCTTTCAGCCTAAGTAACCTCTCCTCGGCAAGGGTGGCAGTGGTGTAGACTCAGAGGTCTACAGTGACATTACTAGAATAACACACCTGTCACAACCCAGTCTGCCCTGCACCAGCCACCTGGAGGGAGGCAAAGCCTTGGGGCCAGGTGAACAACACGTTCAACCGCAAGGTAAAACAGCTGAAAACACCTGAATCCTGCCTCCAGCAGGGCGGGGTACACCAGGCCAAGTTGCCCCAGTTTCCTCATTGTTGGAGGTGGGGACCACAGTCTCCACCATGGGAGGATGTCATCAATTGCTCCTATGCATTCAGTGTTTAGGACAGTGCCTGGCACACAGGATGCACTCCAGGAACATCGTTACTATCCCAGGTACCACCACTGGGGCTTTGTTGGGATACCATTCCAGGACTCTGCCTCCTCTGAGGTCGCCCTCCATCCCCTGGAGCCACCAAGACCTGCTCACTGAAATCAGACAGGCCAACCCTGCTTTGGAAATGGACGGGTTTCAGTACCAAGCTCGGAACTACTTCCATTTCTGGATCCACAACTTCCAGGTTAACTGCTGCCCTGGGAGCCCTGCTCTGGATTCACTCCCACGCACAACGTGCAACACTTCGGGGAGGCCTCAGTGACCAGGAGTCTAGCCACCACGCTATACACACGGGCAAACTGAGGCCTGTAGAAGGGAAGAAAGTAGCAGGGACGAGGCCCCAGGTCCTCTAATTCCTGGATGAGGGCTCTTCTTCCTGCCTTTCCTAGTTGCTTCCTGACACCTTTTTAATCAGACCATCTTCTTTTTAATCTTCTGGAGGCAGAGGCATCCATTTCAGGCAGGTCAGAAGTGTGAAAAAGCACGCCCACACCACAGACTGAGTGAGGGGCTCCACTGCAGTGGTGGGCAGCTGCTTCTCATTAGACACGCAGCCGAGTCCCCGCCAAGTGCCAGGGCACCACATCAAAGGGAAGGCAGGGGACATATTTCCCATCCAAACTGTTAATCTGCTGGAGAAAAACCCTCCTAATCAGGGTGCTTCAACAGATGCCTGGATTCAGGTGTCCCTCAGAAGCTGAGGTGGCAGCATGGGGCAGCAGGTATCCTCCTGGGTGGACGCTGCAGGCCAGTGAGGGCAGGAAGGGAGGCTGGGAACCAGCGCCTGGACACAAACCCTGCACAAGCAGAAGGCCCTGCCTCCTCCTCCTCTATCTATCTGGTTTCTGGAGCTGCCTAGAAGCCAGACAACTAAATGGTGTTCTCTTAACATCCCTTCTCCAAGCATGCACAGAAAACACCCAGGAAGCAGAGGGTGGGCTCTGCGAAAGCAGGGGGTGTGGAATAAGGACATTGCTCGCGCCAGGAGGAGCAGAAGGGGCCTGGTACCTGCCAGTGAAACCTGTATTGTTGCTACGTTACCCTTAGTCCAAGGGCGAGGGAAGGCCTGGGTCAGAGTCAGGGAGCCTGGTGTGCTCCCTTCCCTCGGTCCTCTGTACAATGACAGGGTCATCCCTTGAGCCCTTCTGTTCTGTGGCACTAGAAGTAAGACAAGCCCACACACCTGATGACACCAAATGTTTTCCTCAGGATTTAAAAGGCCATGCAGGCCTCTCTACAGGGCTCTCAGGCGCTCTCCGAGATTGCAGCACAGTCCTTTAGTCCTGCACACCACTCGGCACTCTTGCAGTGACAGCCTGCACATGCTGCCATCTCCTGTGGGGACTCACTGAGGTGAATTGGCTGCTCCTGGGCTCGAGAAAGTGCATATGTGAGTAAGTCCCCATTCAGAGCAGCGACTTTCTTACCAGATGGCTTTGTGATTCCATGCCAACTGCAAGGTCCACCTTCACAGGCCAGGTGGGGAGCCTGCCTGCTTTTCTTTCTCAAATATCCACTGATCCCTCCCTGTGTGCTAGATTCTGCTGGGCTCAATGAGGTCTCGTTCCCCAGGCCAAATACTGAGCATCCCACCCCTAGGACATTAGATGAGGCTCCTGTCCCCTCAGAGACCTCCTGGTTTAGCTTTAGCAGGAGAAAATCGGGACCCCAGCATCTACAAGCACCGAGTTCATAACGATTACAAGTTACTAAACACCTGCCAGTGCCAGGCACTGTCCTGAGCATTGGCCGTGCACCATTCCTCACCCCCCTGACACAGAGAGGCAGGCACACACTGCTCTATTTTACATTGTGGAAACTGAGGCTCAGACAGGTTCGGAGGCTGAGTTGGGTTCACCCAGTTCTGACTGGCCCCAAGGACCCTAAGGTGGCACAGACTAAGGTGGCAGATGGGTGGAGGCAGAAAGCAAATGCAGTCCTTAGGAATTTGAATAACTTCAGGGAGGAGGTGGTGTTGCAGAGAATCTTCTCAGGTCCCAGCGCAAGGAGGCCTGTTAAGCGTCAGGGCAGGCTAGGGACCTGCCTGGTGTCACAGACACCGCACGACAGGCCCAGGGTGGAACGCACTCAAGGAAAGGACGAAGACTCAGAGAAGTGAAGGCAAGGGCGTCAGAAGAGGGGGCAGCCAAGGCCAGACAACCACAATTAAAGTCATGGACAGATGACAGCTTGAGGGAGTTGGAGGTAAAAGCCAACAGTCTGAGCTGCTGTGGGCCGGTGCTCAGGAAGAGCAAGAGGTGAGAAGTGGCTGGAAGAAAGTCAGAGCTGTGCTGGAAGCCCTTGAATGTTGGGATGAGGGCTGTGGACTCAGAAGGGGTGGACCAGGAGCCTTCATCAGGTTTGCATTTACACACATACACACACATACACCCCTTTTTCAAAGCCAGCAGGAAACACCAGGGTATAGCAATCAGTCACTGATGACCTGCAAGTCCAACCCTGCAAACAATTAGGGCTCTGCCCTTCCAAGAAGTGGACAGAGGATGCCTAGGCTCCAGGAAGAAAACACACTTCCAAACAACCCCAGATGTGGAAACACATATTTCTACCAGGATAAGGGGCAGAGGTTGGAATGGCACCAACATCCTCAGGTCAACCCCAAGAGAGGCAGGTGTCCCCTGACCCCTGGGCTGTGGATGAAGCCAGGCCTGGCAGAGACAGCCTGGGGCCTTGGCAAATGATCCCACATGAGCCCAGACTTGTGTCATCTAAGTATTGATGGTCATACTTATAAAGAAGGCCACCACCCCACTGGGGCAATCTTGCAGTCTGCGGGGCATGATGAGGTCTCGGCTTCTAGAGAGGCCTCAGGCCACATTCTAATGTGCCCTGGGGGACAGACTTTCATGCCAGACTAGTCACACCTGCCTGTTCTCATGGACCCTCACAGAATGAGCCTTGGAGAAGCGGCAACCACACCCAGGCACTGCCCCACCTGCAGCTCAAGCAAGCTGAGTGGTTCTGCCAGTGTTTTGAAGGCTCAACTCCCGGCGATACTCTCTAAGAACTACTGAGTGCCAAGTGCACGCCGCGCTGAGTGCACTGCACCACGTCCTTCGTTCTAATTCTCACAGTGGACATTGCCACTGTAAAGATGGCCATGCAGCAAGCCAGCGACGGAGGCAGCCTGGCTCTAAACCCCACGCAACTTCACTTCTCAATCCTGCAGCTGTCTATACCGCCTTTCCAACCCAAGTCAGTGCTCCCTCTACTCGACTAGGTCCAAAAACAACACCAACATGTTCATGTTCAGGTCCGCAAGAGAGGCAAGCCCTGGAAGGGCCGGGTCCGAGCCCTGCCATCCCTATGACACCAGACAGGTCTCTTGCTCCCTCTGGTCATCAGCTGGTTTGTTAGGCACATTGTCTGAGATTTATCTGACTGAGACCACACACAGGTCCCTACAGAAATCACGGTCAAACAGCCTGGGAGGAAAGCCAGGGGTGAGATCACGAGGAAGAGAGTTACCTGTCAAGAGGGAATTCAAACACATTCTAGAACTTTATAGAGGGGCAGCCAACACATGCTGCTGTCCCAGTCTAGCTGGCGCTAAGCAAGTGATTACAAACTGGGGCTGGGAACAGGGTGCCAGTCTCCCAGGGCAGAGCCAGACAGACTCTTCTGGGCAAGAAATTTCCCTCTACCCAAGGAGGGTACCCCTTGCCACATGCCAGGCTTGCAGCCAAATTGTCAGACCCACCCGTACCCAGCTGATGGTAGCTGTTGCTGGTCATGAGGTCACTGCTTCGTGCTGAGGGGTGTTGCTGGCATTGTGCCCGGTGCCCAGCACAGCTGCCTGGCCGGAAGCGACTTGCTGAGCTCTGGCAAGCTCTCTCTGCCCCAGCCTTCCTTGCTTGGAACTGCTTCAAGAGAGGAGCTTATCCCCCTGGGGACTTGGACAACCTCAGCCTTCTGGATGGCGGTGACGAGGCTGCGGGCCTAGGACTAGCCTGGCTTTGTGCTCACCAGTTGTGTGACCCTGGACAGCCACCTGATCCATGGAGCTAAGAGTCCATGCAGGTGAGGCAGGAAGGGGTGTAACAGATGGTCTCAGGGGACTTTTGACTCTTAAGTCCCTCAGTCTGGTTCTTTGGAGAGTGGATGTTCACATATGCTTCTTGGTCCAGTGCTATGGCTCCACCCTATGAAGAAGGGGACATAGGCAAGAGCACCCATCCTACCAGTGCTGGGACCTCAGCATCCCAACAATCTTCCAACAACTCCTCCAAAGTTCAACCTTAATATGCAGTGACAGGTCTACTCCAATACACAGATGTACTTTCTTGCCTGTGACAATTAACTTTGTCAACTTGACTGAGCTCAGATTTTGGTTAAAAAATAAAAAATTCTGGGTGTTTCTATGAGGGTGTTTTTGAATGAGATTAACATTTAAATCAGTACACTGAACAAAGCAGATTGCATTCTCTAATGTGGTGGGCCTTGTCCAATCAGCTGAAGGTCCAAATTCAACAAAGAGTCTCCTGGTCTGACAGCATTTGAACTGGGGCACTAGCTTTTTTCCAGCCTTTGGACTCAAAGTGAAACACTGGCTCTTCCTGGCACTCGAGCCTGCTAGCCCTCGAACTATACCATCAGCTCTCTTGGTTCTCAGCCCTTCAGACTCAGACAGGAACAAAACCATGGGCTCACATATGTATGTGCTTTGTATGCAGGGTGTTAAGTCACCCTGCATGTCTTAGGGACTGCCAGTCTCCATAACTGTGTGAGCCAATTCCTTATCATAAATTTCTCTGATTGGCTCTGCTTTTCTGGGGAACCCCATCTAATTCATGCCTCTATACAGAGTCCTTCCCGCATGCCTAGCACATGGTCCTAGGTCGGGTTGTCTGTCCGTTCCCCTTTCAGGAAGTAGTTTTCTGAAAGAGTTGTGTACCAACACAGAGAGCTGGGTCCATATACCTCTTTATCCCAATGCAGAGATCTCCTACTTTTCCTGAGCCCAGAACAGGGAAGCAGCCAAGGGGCCTAACAATAGCAGAGCCACTACAAGATCAGAATCTTGGCAGAGGAGGGGAGGGGACCCCTGCCTGGCCAAAGAGTGACCACCTGGCCAAAGGCCCAACCACACTTAATAAAAAAGATTAACAGCAAGACTTCCTCATTCCACATAGCACTTTCTGGTCCACAAGGCCTTCTGCATTATTCAGTACTTCCAATCGTCAGACTGTAGATAGACCCTGGTAGGTGGAGCAGCTTCCCCATATAATTGGGCAAATGCGAAGTCCAGAATAGAAGGGACGAGCCAGGTCACGGGGTGAGAAAGCTGCACAATTCCTACTTTATTGGTCTGTCCAACTTGACTACCACATTGCCTATTCTTTTGTGTCACAGCACAAAATGCCAACTACGTTTTCTATGTTGTTTGAAAGAAGAGTAGGGAAGGGGTGTGGGGGTGCCAAGCACAAGGATTAGGAACCTGAAAGCCATCACTGCTCAGAACTGCTTTCAAGTGGCCTTTTCCTGTCAATAGCAATCATATTACACCATCCATACAACCATCTCAAGAATTATTTGGAAGGAAACATCTGGATAATGAATACTTTTATGCTTGAAAACACAAGACTAGCCCATCCTCAGAGCCCTAAAAAGGCATCCTGAAGAGACTCCATACTGTGTGAAAGGTTTCATTAATGCCTAAAACACGCGAGCAGACTAGCTCTGGAGATTCTGAGTGCAGGCGGCAATCTTACCTCTGGTGCCTCTTCCACCTGGCTCCTCTCCAGGGTGCCTGGCTTGAAACGCTGCCGCCCCGGAGCTCCACAAGTCCCGGGTTTCTGTGTGGCTGGGACTCCATGTACTGAACCCCACAGAGCACACCAGAGGCGGTGCAGCAACTCGAGGATGAATCAGACACCATCACTAGCACTTCCCTTTGGGGAACTGGGAAGGTGTTTCTGAAAGCTCTTATCATCGCCTCCACTGTCAATGTCAGTGGTGAGAGTTCCCCAGCCCAGGGACCTCGGCTTTAGACATTTGTATGCTCATTCCCACCCCCAGCCCAGCCGCTGAGGGCAAGTTCAAGTTCAACTTGTCTTGACACAGCCCCTGCGATTCTAAGCACAGAACATGGCTCAGCAGATACTCTGTGAATATGGACTGAGAGAACACCATAAACAGTCTTTTGCAAATTTGGCACAGAAAAAGTTATTTTTAAAACACGTGTCTACCTCAGGAAGGGAAAGGTATTCACAGACTGGTGGAAGGGATCTAAACTGTAGATGGGTTTTTCAGAGAGAAAATTGGTGGATCTAACAAGAATTAAATACCATGTGGCCTTAAGTTATACTTCTGGAAATCGAATCTACAGAAATAGCCTGCGCCGCACACAGAAAGAAAATGTACATGGACATCTGCTACAGAATGGTAACAAGAAAAACTGGAAACAAGTTACACATCTATGAATAGGGAAATGACTGAGTACACACTGTGCTACAGTCACACAGAATCATTCAAAAGAACTAATGACCTTGGACAAGATTTGTGATTCAAAACAACGTGTAGTAGGATAGTACTTATGTAGAAAACAATATGTGTAATATGCGGAGATGTGTATTTTTGTAAGCAAACAGGGAAAAAGGCTAAACAAACATATAACAAGTTATTAACGATCATGCTTGTCTTTGGAGAGATTTCACGTTTTATTTCCTATCTCCTCTATACATGCATTTTAAATGTAATAACTTAAAAAGAATTTTTAAGTAAGTTTCATGTGCAGACATGGCACATGAAACTATCCTATTTATTATTATCAGTAGTAGCAGTGGTGACAATGCTTATTGAGCATCTACTTTGAACCAGGCACTGTGCCAGGAGTTTTATATTAATCCCAGGATAGATGAGGCAACTGAGGCTGGGACAGGGAGAACAGATAACTGAGGTCCCGGGCAGAGCTGGGGTCTCTAAGGCTCCCTGCTGTCTCCTGGAGGCCCAGGGCTATGGAATCCCCTCATCTGCTACTTAACATTCTGGTGGAATTAGACCAACAGCTTCTGTTCTCGTGACTGCTTCTTAACAATTTCTATTCTTTGTTACATTGACATATTTCCAGTTCAGGAAATACAGTTCGGAGGAAATTATATCTGGGTTTTTAACTCTAAGGTGTATATTTTAATTATAACAGTCTCCAAACCTGTCCCTGGTCATCACTGAGGTGCTCAATTTATAAAGACACATTAAAGAACTAAACCACACATGGTGAAAGCTTTCCCAAGACATAAGCTACAAGAATAGGCCTGATCGGTTTTTGGGGACGTGAAATGGCTCCCACCCTCGAAGGGACGTGATGCCGTTTCTTCTTAGGTCACAAGTCAAAGTAATTCCCATCAGCCAATGTTGATTAGCTAGCTGTGAATGAAAAGCCAATCTGAGATGGTTGATAGCAACAGGCTGCCCTCTGGGAAGGGGGCGTGCTCAGTGATGAATCAAGTTTAGGTCTCAGTGGCCATTCCAGATGAGGTGCCTCTTGAAAGGTGGTTCCTTGATGAGGGGGTCAGAAGGGATTACAAGCAGCACAAGTTCTTACTTGTAGGGCTGACATAGGATTTCAGGCTCTAACAATGTGAGCTGGACGTGGGCAATGGACCAAGAGCCCTGACTCTGGAAATCCACGTAGCTAGAAGGAGCGAGGGAGGAGGTTCAAATACCAACTAGCTTCACTGATTCATTCTCACACCTGCTCTCTCTCTCACTACTGAGCACCTGTGTTGCTGGTCTAAGGGGAAATGCTGATCAATCAAACCTGTCCTCTGCCCTAGAGAAGTTCAGAGCCTAAAACCCAGTTTCTCTGGGGCTATTTAGTTAAATGTGTCATCTGCTCAAGTACCTCTAGGCTAGGAGGCCTCCCGTTGAATGTCTAGGCAATGCGGAGCCATCAAAGGCTTCTGAGGAGGCCAAGGGGTGAGAAGGGCCGGATGGGCCCACGTCAAGTCCCTCAGGTCTGTTCCGCCAAGTTTTAGACTGGATTCTTACTGCAGCCCGAACACAGGGTGGTGTAAATGAACTAAATGATAACACACTGTTATCAACTCCAAGTCCTAGGGCTGATGTTATCTGTGGGATGCCTGTGAGCCAGAATCAAATGCTATGGGTACCAGAGATGGAATGAGTATTATGTGTATGTCCTGATATGTATAAACATACATAAACATGCAGTCACATGCACACACAATAGGCCTTCTAGCAGCCTAATTAATGCCTGAGTCCCTTAGAGCCTCTCCTGACCCTGGCCAGCATGTTTTCCATGTAGAGCTGTGGTGGGGTGGGATGCAGGAGGCAGAAGCACTTCTTATCAGGTGTGTACATGTGAGTGTCTCAGCCAGGAGTCAGGGGCACACAGGTTGAGTGACAGGAGCAGAGACTAATAAAATGACAATTAGCAGATACTTAAGGCCTGCTGAAGACTCTTTTTCCTTTCTCCTGAAACAAGGTGAGGCTTAGCACCTGCCTTTTGGATTGTCTTGAGACCCAATGAATGAGAACTGGGGGAGGCAAGGGTGGAAAAGGAAGCCTATTTGAGTTAGTGTATTAAGTTAGAAGAAAAAGGAAATCACAGGAAGAAAAATGAACCAAGTTAAAAATACGGCAGCTCCAACAGTTTGCTAGACAGAAGACATAACCCCAGCTAAACTGGGAAACCAAAGTGGTACAAAACAGAAAATATAAAGTTCCCACCTAAAAATAACTGAAGTACTAATGTGGATTCACCATTGAGAAAAAGGGAATTTGTGTTAAGAGCCCAAGACAGCAGTGTCACTTGGTAGGGAGGTGGTTGCTGCAGCCTGGAACTCCAGGTTGTCTTCCAACTATGAAGCTGGCCGTACAGGACTGAGGTGAACCCTGGTTGGTGTTCTGATCTGTCAGCTCAGCGACCTACAGAAAACTCAGAATTTAATGGTTTGTCTAAAGCTGAGACCAGGGGAGTGGGGTGTGTGGGGCATCAGTGGTTGCAACTTGGACTGGGGGTCAGGAGCCTGGCCTGAGCACACCACCAGTGTGATAAGGCCTCCCCTTACCGCTTCCTCATGTGCGAACTGACCACACATTAGGCAGCTGATTGACCTCAGTTGCTCATTTATTGACTGAATCAACCCTTTTCCGTGTTTCTTTGTTTGCACATTTTAGAATTACGTATGTCTGTAACCCAGTAGCACGGGAGAATGGAAAGTGTCCAGGAGATCTGGATTTGACTCTCAGCTAGCCATTTCTGAGCTGGGCAGCCCTGGTGATGCTCCAACCTCTTGGGGCCCTCCAGCTCCTCAACAGACAAATGGTGTCACTTGACCTCGCTGGGTAACAAATGAAAAGCACAGTGTATGTGAATAGTATATTGTCTTCTGCCCCACTCCTCACTCAAGTATGTTTCAGACCTTGTGCATCTTGGATACATGCAAACGTTATTCAAATGAATACCTTCTATCTTCCCTTGATGATGTAGTGCTTCAATCCCAGGTACAGAATATGCTTGTAACTCTAAATAACCATGTGCACCATTTGGAATTGTGCTTGGAGACAGGTCCAAGCCCTGGCCCTGGCACTTCCCAGCTGAGGTTCTGTGGAGAGTGACTTGTCCCAGCACAGCCTCAACATCCTCTGCTGTAGAGTGGGGAGAATACTAATATCAACCTCATGGGATTGTTATAAAAATAAAACCAGCCAGAGGACATAAAAGAACCTTGTAAAGCATAAAACTCTATGCAGATGTTACAGATTAGGGTGGTATAAATGTACCTGTGCACAGACAAAGATACAACCTTACTCCTAGCAGACATCTGGTATAAACGACTCACTGTTCAATCAGTTTATGTCCACAAGGAGAACACATTTCATTTCATTTTTCTTTTGCAATATCAGATGTGTCCAGTTCTTTCCACTGATGCTGAACCACAGAATCGACTTCTAGTTCATTATTCAACAGCTTCAATCTTTGCCCCCCAAAAGAAGGACCCTGAAATGTGCAACAAGGTTCTGAGATGGCATGATCTGACTCCAGGGTTCAGAAACATGACACCTACCACCGAACAATTTGGAATCGCTCTGGGGAAAGGAGTGCCTTTACGTTATACATACACCCCCTAATAACTGGAATCGAAGCTCTCTTCCTGAGCGTTTCATTAAGTACATCATCTGCTCACGTTTGGCACTTTTCCACTAGCTGGGAACCTACAAAAACTGATGTGGTGTGACAGCTGAGTCCGCGCTGCCAGACAAGCTTCCTCAATCGGAAACGAGGTGGGGGTGGTGAGAGCCAGGAAAGAGAGGCGGGGGCAGGGCGGCAGCTGTCATGTCACAGCTGCCACCACACAGACTCATACTTCGGATTTCACTCACGGAGGCACTGGCACCGGCAGGCCACATGACTAAGAGCTCTGCTCTGCTCCTCCTGGTGAGACAAAGAGGCCGAGACTCCCTGAGGATATCCCACCCTCCCAAGGAATCCCTCTCAACTCCCCTTTGGTGCAAGCTTTCCTCTGGTCTTTAAACCTGTTGGCTTCTGGGCTCGACATTCCCACCACCAGCATGGCACTGACCTAGAGAAGGCGCTGCTGTTCCCATTTTGACTGCCAACCCAGAGGGGCTGGTCAGTGAGTCCTTCAGCAGTCCCTGACCACTGGCTGCCAGTCTGTAAAAGTGTTCCTCCGCAGGTGGCAGTCGTAGCGTGCTCAGAGCCTGAGGGAGGACAGGACCTCTGGGGGTTCTGCTGAGCACCTGTCACCAAAGTCCATTAAAATCTCATTCATCCACCACCCGGAGGACGCCTCCCCTGCTTAGCTTGCTTTCCTCACCGACAATCAACATCCATTAACAGTCGGGGGGCAGGAGCAACAGAGAGGAGAGAGGTGCTTAAAATTAGGACAGACATATGGAAGAAACCAGCACCTGCAGGGACCCTAGTTATATACCCAAAGGGAACTGGCTAATTCCCGTCATTCTTCTCTGCTCCGTGAGAAGGTCGTGGTCATTAGGTCTCTCTAAACTGCATGTGCTCCCTTACATCTGCCAGAAGGAATGGCTTAAGATCAATTACTCCAAGAGCCAAATCATCATTTTAGGCAGATGCCTTTCAACATCCAATTGGCTCACATCCAACAATTCTATACAATAGGTCAAAACCATTCTGTTTCCTAGGGGTTTAATTTGCAACTAATTCCTCTTACAGAGTTTACCAGGAAGCTCCCGCTGTTTAAAAATGAGATGTGCTGGGGCACCTTGTGGAGATTTCTCTATGTGGTGGACAAGTGGAAATGGCTGTTCTGAAAAATGCCCAAGCTGGAACGACCGGCCATTCTGTGGGCCCACCATCAGCTGTGATCTGCAGGCGGGTGCAGTCTCCTGTCCACAGATTTGATCGATGGTCTCAATTTCAGGAGGATCTGAAGCCCACCTCTATCCCAACGACCTCTGAGCTCAGCTGTGACTCCCAGAGGAAGCCTGCTCGGGAGGGTGATGCAGCCCGGCCAGCCCGGGATGGAAGGTCACTGACCCAGGCCCCTCGGCCTGGGCATGTGCAGGATCTGTAAATTCATGCTCAGGTGTCCAGAAAGCACAGGCCTGTTTTAAAGTACTTAAATAATAACACCTCAGTTCTTTAAAAATACTTGGGAGGTGAGAATCTAAAGCTCTTATCTCTACAATACCAGCTGGCCCCCCACCAGAGTCACAAATGTCAACGCTTCTACCCTGTGCCAGGCCCTGGGATATCAAAGCCTGCTCCGCGACCCCCCCACCCCCCTTCCCAGCAACAACCTTCCCTTTTAACATCCGAAGACCTTCAAAGGCCTGGCTTAGATCCCACCTCCCTCAAGTGCTGTCCCTAACCCACTCCAGGGAGGCATTTTGTCCCTTTGCCGCCTACTCTTGCACCCATTATCTGTCCCACTCATATGTCAATTAATCACCAAGGCCTCACACATTTCTTCCTGTGCTGGCTTTGTACCTGCCTTATGATTCTCTCCTCAACTTCTTACCCTGGGATAATTTTCAACCTTGACCTAGGTTTTTGAGGTCAGAGTCTCTAGGGGAACCATCTGCATGCCCAAGTGGCCCAGTGCCTGTCTGGTACCAGCAGGGTCTCAGTGACCTCAATGATTTAATTCAGGGAGTAACAGGTGAGCTGAGGGATGAGAAGTGGGTCGGGGGCAAGTCACGATTCAGTCCTTCCTGACCGGTCCTCTGGGTGAAGCCCAAACCCCTCCCAGGGGCGCAGACTGTGCTTCCATGTGCTCTCCACTGACTCACAGCTGCACTCCTCACTTCTGGGGATGGCATGGCTCTTTCTTCCCTGCAAGGTTCCCTCCTATCTCTGCCTCACAAGAGCTACCTCTGAGTTTCCTCAGAACCCAGTTCAGCACCTGTGAAACCTCTGGTGGGTTCCCAGGGCCACTGCTGCTTATCTTTCAAGACATGGGACAAACTTCAACTCTTAGGAGGCCATTCCTGCCTCCTCTTCCCTTGGAACCCAAGTGACCACACCATCTCCATGTGACTTCCACCCTATGAAGTCAAGTCTGAGACACACCGGTGCCTGACGTGGGTCCATGGCTGCCTCCCAGAACATGCACCAGGGCCCCCAAATGATTGCTGAGTAGACGGGCTCTCCTGGAGCACTGCCACCCTCCCCCGAGTTGTCTTCTCTGTGTGGCTGACCCCCACTCCCACCTGGAGGCCTGCGGCCCCTCGGCCCATGCTGGGAGTCCTGATCCTTTCACCACAAAGAGGGACGGAGGCTGCCCCATCACTGAGCCAGATGGTCAGACTGCCCCGCGTAGAAGACAGGAGCTTCTCACTGTGCAACAAGGACATCAGCGCCTTGGGGACATCAGGTCATGGCTGTAGACCCTGCTAACGGACAGAGGGCCCTGAAATGAGGGTGGGGACAAACACGAGGTGTTTCTCCCTGGCTCATGGTAACAACCACTGACAGGAGGCCGGAAGGCCCTGGGACAGGCACATGCTGCATTTTGCTGTGGTGGAGCTTCTTTCTCTTGTGAAGCAATAGGCTGCTCACCTGCTTTCTTGCAAAAGGAAACAAGATGAGGATTTATGGCATTCCTGTTGCTCTGAGACCTCAGAGTTACGCTTTCGAGGCTCAGGGACCAGCAGCCAGCAGCTCAGGGGGAGGAGGGGGAAGCACAAGGGCCAGGGTCACACCAGGCACTTACCTGCTGCTCTAGGCTTCCTGGCACAAAACCATACATTTCTCAGAACTGCAGACGCCCCAGAGACTCACAGCATCTCCCCCCAGAGTGAGACACACTGCCCTGCACTGCTGTTTTCAAACTCAGGAGAGCACGTGCTCCCACAGGCTCAAAGTCAGTTACTCAGGCCCTGCCTGGGGTGCTAGAGGCAACAGAGGCTGGCTCGGGACTCAAAGCAAGAACAAGAGAAGGGGAGGAAAAGTGTTGAGACCTGTGGGATCAAGGAGGCTGCGAAAGGCTCCTTAGAGGAGGTGACAGAGAACTGGCCAGGAGAGAGCAGAAGTTGATAGAGGCACCGCTGCAGAGGGGCGGCTTGGGGACGGGCATTGGTGACTCATCTGGTGACCGTGAGAGGGAGGATCTGGGAAGTGAGTGGGGGGCTGGCGTGCGGGCCCTCAAACTCCCCTGCAAGGGCAAAGGGCAGTGTGCAGTGCCCACAGCGTACCGGGAGTGCAAACGGCTGCTCTTCTTTGCTCAGAGGATGCACGTGCAAAATGACAGCCCTTTAAAATACATTAAAAACACTTTCCTATAAGTAGGTACAGTGAAATTATGATCCATTTGGAAGCAGTCTTCTGCGGAAAGACATCCCCCAGGGAGTCTCGCGAGACTTCAGCTCACAAACAGGGTGCTGAGTAGAAGCTGCAGACACCAAGTGTCTTATGCTGTGAGGAGGTCTGTCTGATTACAGCTGGTGACAAGGGGACAGAGGCACCAGAAGCCACCGCCAAACCCGATGGCCAGAAGATGGAGGCTTTCTGTTTGTGGGAGATTGTGTCCCTGAGCCTAGCGGGCCCTATGTGCTTCTAATGTGCCTTACCTGTACAATTGCCACCATCAGAGCAGGTTAGCACTAAAGTCATCTCAAGGTCAGGCCGAAGCCTTGACTTTAGAGAAGGGGAAACTGAGGTCCTAGAGGGGCAGTGCTGTGCCCAAGTTCACACCAGGAATCAGTGGGTCTGGGTTGAGCTCCTGAGTCTTTCAGCCCATGATTCTTTCCTCTACCCATACACACCCATACACACCCTCTATCCCAGCCCCACTGTTTGACCATTCAAAAGTTTACACGATTCTCTCTGTTAAGATCACAATTCTGTGAAGCTAAGGAGGGGAGCTTGCCAGGCTGGGCCCTCATGCTGTCCATTGCTGGGGCAGGGGGTGGTTCTCCTCCTCCTCTCTGCAGCCCCAGGTAGGTGCTCAGGACTTACATGGGGAGGGTCAGGAAGGCGCCAGAATGGATGTCCAACCTTCTGCAAAGAAGGCAGAAAGAAAAAGGGGCAACAAGTCAAGGAGAATGATACTGCTAGCCGGTCAGACCACAGTATCAGGAGTTGAAGCAGACTCGGAGCTAAACCAGGGTCTCTCAAACCATGGGATCATCTGTCACAGAATCATGGGAGCAGGTATTAAAGAGCAGATTCGGGGGCTCCAGCCAGAGTCTGTAGTGGGTGGGGCCCGGGAACTGCACTCTCGCATCACCTACCTACCTCACCTTTCACTTCCCCCGGCTGGGTGAGGGGCCACCTGGCCTGCCTGGAGAGCAGTGCTGGGGCAGAGAGCACAGGCAGGCATCCCACCGAGCCTCCGCACCCCCTGTGCTGTGGGAGGATTCTCTCGGCAGTGCAGGTGACCCCCGCATGATTTACCCTCCCAAACTCCAGGACCGCCCTCATCACAACCCTAAAACTGCCATGCACTCAAGCCTTCAAAAGCTTGGGGCTGAGGGAGCTCACAAAGTCACCATAAAAATTGGCCTCCCAGTGCAGAAGGGTGGCTCGGGTTTAGGGTGCCAGCCTCCTATAAAGGTTTCCTCTCTGGCCTTCATCTCCCTACATCCATAATAGGCTTTCCACCACCCTGGAGCGGTGTCGGAACAAAAGGAGCAGGGGTGGTCTCAGTATGTCAATATAAACACAAGTGCTGCGACGTGGCATTTTGCTCTTGGGGGTTGGGGAGGGGGGGAGTGGATCAGGAAAAGATTTATTCTTTTCTTCCAGTTTTAGAGATCAGGAAGTAAACGGGCATTTTTCAGCAGCAGGCAAGAAAGCACTTGCATGACTGATACCTGGCGCATCCATTTCTCCTAGAAAAGAAGCCAGGGTCCTTGGTAGGCATCTCTGAATGGCCCTTTCATAATTTTGAAATCTCAAGTGTATGTTTATGTCAGTACTTTAAAAGGGAGACGGAACCACCCTTGTCAGGAGAGGAGATAATTGTCGAGCAGTCTCCCTGGCAGAGGCACTGTGTGTAATTAAAGATGATAATTACAGCTCCACGGCTAGTGTCAAACCCGGGGCTCTTTCCAGACATGAAAGATTGTGCCTTTCTCGCCCCGTGTGCAAAAAACACACAAGCCCCATTGTGAATGGGAAGAAGCTGGGCAGCTCCATCCTGTAGCTAAGAGCCAAGCCCTTTGAATGGTTTGAGCTGTGTGCCTTGTCCAGGAGAGCTGGGTCAGACACTTTCAAGCTGGCCTCTCTTCAGTTCCACCTGCTACAGGATGAGACCAGGTGCCAGGGCCACTAGGGTGATGGGTGACCCCCAGGATCGGAAAGGAGGGTTATGCTGGTGTCCCTGGATGCCACACGATCGGGGCTCTCTCCCTGAGAGTTCAGTAGGAAGCCAGGACACTGACTCGAACACTCAGCTGCCCACCTCACTTACCCACAGAGGCCTGTGTAGATAAGAGGTCCCCTGACTTCTAGCCCGTGAGCTCTGCGGGGCAGGAACTCCTGACTATCCATCAGCAGGGATCTGGCTCGGAGCACAGGCATGGGTGAAAGGGACAGGAGACAGGGGCTGATGTAATATAGCACAATGAGCACTGGACTTGGATCCTCGAGGCCCAAGGTTCCGCCTCGGCTGGGATACCCTGGGCAGGCTGCCTCCACTCTCTCATTGTCAGTTTCTCCGTCTTAAATCGGAGAATAACAGGGTTTGTTCTGAGGACGAAATGAGATAATGTCTAAGAAAGTGCTCTGTAGTCAGTAAAATGAGAAGTAAATATAAACTGTTATGATAACCCCACACACTTAACTGATAGCCAGAAGCCCTAGAAAAAAATGAGAAAGGCCAACTAATCTGACAATAGTAATTAGAAATTTCCATAGACCTAGAGATTTCCTGAAACAAAGATGTTCTCCTCACAGACTCTTAAGCCCCCAGAGAGGGAAAAGATACCACCCCCTGCAGACAGGACCCTGGGGGCGGAGCCCTGGACACCATGGGTAGGGTCCCCGCAGGGAAGGAAGGCAGACAGAGGGCCTTGTTCATTCTCTCTCAGGACTGAACACAGGTGACAACTCCCATGGGGGCCAGCCACTACAAAGTACACTTGGGAGGGAAGACGGGTCCTTTACAGATAACAAGCTCCCCAGAAACAAGGGAACACTGGCTGCAGGAGGACTCGCTTGGCAACAGTCACCAAACCACCTGTGCTGACAGGGAGGTACGCTAGTCCAGGACTTCCCTGGAAGCAAGGGTGGGGGCAGCCTGACAGCCCAAAATCCCCACTCTATGAGGAAGATCTCCAGGGCGGGGAAAGGTGTTAACACCAAGTTCTAGCATTTCAAACAGCACCACACGCCATTCAGGTAAAAGCATGTCTCAGGTAAAAGCAAGTAGGCAGCACTGGTTCGGGATGAGTCCAGGGCTCAGGGGCTCAGGCTGTCACAGAGGCTGTGAGGCCTGGCTTCAATGAAGGCAGCTCTACCAGGGTTCAGCCGCAGCGGTCCTGCCCTTCTGTCATGTGGTGCAACAGGGGTGTTCTGTGAGCACAGGGAGCCTTAGGAATTTACAGTACATCTTGGTCCAGCTGAAAATTGGTTTCAAGTCTCAGAAATAAACAGGCTGAGTGTATTAATTACAAAACTCTTCCCCTTAACTTCTGGGTGTAGATTGTGAAAATAAGGAAAACATTGTGGTGTTTCCTGTGAGGCTCAATGACAAGGCTCTTTTGTGCTGTGACCTGGCTGGGCCGGAGGTGGAAGTGAGGATGGGGTGGGCAAGTCCAGGGCCTACTCTAATTCTAAGGCCATCCTCAGCAGACCACTTGGGGTCTGTGGAGCCAGTCCCCCAAGTCCTCTTTCTGCGTCTACCCTTCCAGCATACGGCTGAGTGCCACCCCCGGGTGCCTCTGCTCCCACCACCCTTCCCTGCCTTGTCACCTGGTAGAGAAATCTGTTCTAATCCCCCCACCCCCAACCCAAGCAGACCAGATCTCCCCAGGTACATGCTTCTCTGCCCACACCAGACACCTCTGGAGGACTGACTGACTGCAGTCACTGGTCACCTCCCACTGCAATGGCCCTCCTGGGGGGCAGGTCCAGGTGCACTAGCTCCTAGCACAGCGGGGGCTCAACAGCTGCTAGAAGCTTTCTTCCAGCAGAGAGAAGCCTGGGGTTGGGCTGTCCCTCCTCCACCTTACTAGGCTCCACACTGCCCTCCCCAAACTATCTCCTCCCTCCCCCTAAAGGCTATTAGGCTCAGGATTAACTCTTTCCTTGGCAAAGAGTTGGCAGAAGCAGCTCTGAGCAAGGGAATTCAGAACAGTACAGAAGGGAGAAATAAAGCCCTAGAAAAGGCCCAGGAAAGTAAGTGGGAGGGATGCTGTCACCCACTGGTTGTTTCTATCTCTGCTGAGTGGTGAAGCTTTTGTGGGACGACACCCACCCCCACCCTGGGGCTGCCTATCCCTGTCTCTACTAGTCTCAGACCCCTGGGGTTCCCTCAGCCTGGCGTCCTCCCCCTACTCCAACAGCCACCTGACCTGCTCCCATGTGGCCTTGGGAACACAGCTCCCGGAGTGCCAGAGTCCTCCCTGCCACTCAGGCTCCGAAGTTGCTCCAGCCTCTCCTGGGGTCAGCAGTAAGATGGAGACGGTCCCATGCACTGCCTTCCTGGGACTTGCGGAGGCAGAGGAAGGCAGCCCTGAAGGGCAGGGTCCCTGATGGAACAGAACCTGGTCTGGTTCTGATTTGAAGAACTGCAGGAGTTGGGGACCGAAGTAGGTCAGTGAGGTCAGGCATGTGCTGAAGGGCTTCAGGGGAAGGTGCCCCTGAGCTGGCAGGGTTAAGAAGGGAGGGGCACAGCAAGAGCAAGGGGGAAGAAATGGATGGGACAGACTCCCCCTCCGCACTACTCTGCCGTAGTGCCGGGACTGTGTTGGCAAACTGGTGGGGGGGTGGGGGGGCAGCAGTTGGAAAGGTCATGTGGGGTTAGGTCAGAGGTTGTCCTAGCTTTGACAAACAAGATGCTGTTGCTGAGCGGGGCATGAAGAGGTTGACCATGAGAGGAAAATGAGGGCTCAGGCACCGGCTAGACGGGGAGAGGGTAAGAAAGGTGGCAATACCAGGGGCCGAGGAAGGGTGACAAGGACAATGCAGACCTGAAAGGACCCCGATCTGGTGTAGGGGGGCCTCCTGGAGGGTGCTGTGGCTGGGGCTTGGGGATATGAGAGCACGTGCCAGGCTCCAGGAGTCCTAGCAATGGAAGTGAACCTACAGAGGCCCCGGCCAGAGGGTGTGAGCCTGGGATCAGAGCCTTTAATCCTTGGGGAAAAGTTTACTAATCAATTGCACAATACTTCACCAAAACCAGCAAGCTCTGACCTGGGGGCATTCTTCACCACAAAGTTCTGGGCCAATGTCTCAAACACTGGCACTGACAGCAGAGGGCAAGGGTTCCTGGCCCCGTGGTCCTTGCCCACCAGGGGCCCCTGTGCAGCAGCTAAGTTACGACATAGCATGTAAGTGCGGTACAAGTGCTGTATCAGCATGATCCGACCATACAAAGAGGGACTGTGGCAGTTGGAGCAGGGAGGAGGAACAAGGGAGCTTGGGCCCTTGGAGATGACTCCTCCAGTGTGTCATGTTTTAGATTGCCAGGTACAATTACAAGCCTGCGTTCTGGAAGGGAGAAAGAAAAAGTGGCGTTTTATTTATTTATGCTCAAGCTGCTTGTTTTGGAAAAGGACTAGAGGCAGCATAGCACATCAGAACACATGGGGCAAGCCTGCTTAAAGAGCTGAAAGGCAGGACAATGGGGGAGGGGGAGGGGATTAACCTGAGGCACCGGCCAAGTTACCTCCTAGGTGGACAGACTTTGCATCAAAGAAAATGCAAACCTGTGGTTACTAGCCAGGCTGAGACCCCTGCAAAGAGAGGAGGGCCTAGAATGGGACACAGCTCTGGTCAGCCCCTATGACTCAGCTTTCTCATCTGCAAAATGGAAATAATCCTCCTGCTTTCTGCCAGAGCCTCAGGGAGATTCCCAGCACAATCTATAAAGCCACTCTTGAAATAGAGCCCTCTGCCATTGGTATAAACTTCCAGAAAGTCAGCCTGAGCCCTTGTTAGAGGAGAGTACTAATTAATTAGACAAATAATAATAGGGTGTGGGGCAACTGGCTCAATCTCCTTAGGTTTCTGGAGTTGCAGGAACTTCGGCAGGTGGCTTCCTTGGACAGTCTTGCAAACCAGCTCCTGTCCCCAGAGCCCCCCAGCGTGGCCTGCAGGCCACTGGAGCACCTGCGCTTTCCTCTGGCATATAAATGCAAAGGAGCCCCCATGTGAACCTACCGGCTCCTCCTCCAAGAACCTTCCTTCCCCTTTTGGATGGGACAGTCCCAGTCAAGTAACTGAAACTCTCCTCCTCCCATTCGCCAGGACCCCAGCTTCTCTCTCTGCCCCTGTCCACTGCACTGCAAGACTGGCCAGCTTTTCCCCACCCTCCCACTCCCGCCCGCAGCACCCCGAAGCCACAGTCCTGACTCAGGCCTCAGGCCCCTGGACCAGATGACTGGTAGCCACAGAGCCACAGAACCTGTCTCCCTGCCTCTTGCTTCTCTTTGCTCTAATCCATCCTACACACCCAGGCGGGCATAACTTCCTAAACAACTTCCTAACTGTGTCACACCCTGCTTAGAAATGGGCAGTGCTTCCCGCAACCTTTGCGCTCTGCTCCACACACACGGGACTGCTGAGTGGGTGAAGGCTGCCAGGAGCTTTGCTGCCAATCGCCCTGAGCCTCCCTGAGTCAATTTCTTGACAAGCATCTCCAACTGTTTCTATGCCTCCAAATCTTTTAATGTCTCGCTGGGATTCTGAGAGGCAAGGGGCGGGGATGGGGAAGTCTGACACACAGCAGGTATGTTGTCAATGGCTGTCAGCTTTCTGTGGCCTGTTCCTGTTACAACTTTCCTGAAGAGCGGACCAGCTCAGAGACCAGGGTCAAGGGGAGAGGGGTGGAGCACAGGAAGTGCCTGCCTGCATGGGCCTACTGGTCACCATGGAAACCCAGGCTTCATGCTCCTCTCCCCATGGCTCCCCCTCCTACCAGGCTGCCCTGGGCCAGGAGCTCAGCTAGTGAGCACCACCAGGCTGGGTGTGTGAGCCATGCTATTTCTCAAGATCAGGAAAGTCATCAGGTGACTAATACAAAATCTATTTACACTTGATTATCTTCTTCCTGTCCGGTAGGTAAGTCATTCTGGTAAATGATAGACCAACCAGGGAACTCTGCACAGTCCATGACCAAGCCTTCTATCCTGCCAGGAGGGTGTAGGAGCAGGTTTCAAAACATTTCAAAACACAGCCCAGGAACCCTAGATTAGAAGCCAGGAGCCTGGCTCGGCAGCTTGCTGCCGTGTGACCTTGGCCAGCTAGTGCTTGGCCCCCCTGGAACTCGAGCACAAAGAGGATGCTGTGCGGAAGAGACGCTCTGCCAGCATAGTTCCACCCTGGTGTCCCCCAGTCAGGGGAGAGCTGGGACCACCGGACACGCTGCAGACTGAAGCAACTTGGGGAGAGGGCAGGTCAGGAAGGGACTTGGGCCTGCAGAGGGCGAGGGGGCAGCTGGTGCAAGGGGCAGAGCAGACTGGGTGAGGGGGAGGCGAGGCACACACACTCGAGGAGCAGAGTCCGCAGCCAACACAGAGCTGGGCAGGGCCTGGACTCAGGGGCCCAGGCGGAAAGGCCCTTTACTTTCCCAGCTACCAGCACAGAACAGTACAGCCTCCAACCAGGGGGCAGAGAAGATGGCAAACACTCGGGGAAGGTAGAGAAATCTCAGGCTGGCCAGAGATGGCCTCTGACACCCACACTCAAAGATACCCCCCTTTCTTGGCTGGACTTTGGGGGTACTTTATTCCAAAAGTCTAAAACAGTAGCTAGAAGAAGGACCTCTGGAGCCTGCCTGCCAGCAGGGTGCAAACCTGCAGCTCCCAGTGCTGTGTCCGTCCTGAAAGAAGGCAGCATGCATTCTCCTGGGAAGAGGTGCCAGGGCCAGCTCTTCCTCACACCCTGGCAAGACCTGGGCTGATGCCACATGGAGGTGGCAGGGGTGGAGCAGACTGGGGCACAGTCCTGACCTTGACAGCTGGAGAAGCAAGCAAGGAACCCTGCATGTCACATAAAGACTGCTGTGGTACCCAGGGGAATGGCAAAGTCTGACTCTCCGTATGAGGAAGCTGAAAACCAGAGACGGAAAGCAACTTGCCTCAGGCCCGACAGCAAACCTGGGCAAAGTTAGAGCTACATTTCCTGCCTCCTTCCTCCTGAAATAGGCCACAATTGTAACATAGAGACTTGATCATGATACATACCACATACCACCATTCTCTCAGAAAGCCTATTGCTGCTAAAAGAGACAGAGGAGGAGGAGACACAAAAGGACATTTTCCCCTCCCCCAAGCCTTTAAAATCAATGACTGGCTTTACCTGGAGTGTGCCGACCAGCACATGGGGTTAAAGGGGCAAAAGGCAAGTTGTGAGCCAGGAAAACAGTCATGTCAGGGTAGCAGGTTCTGTGTGAAATGGCTTTCCTTTAATTTCCTCTTATTATGCTATAAACTTGATTTAGTAATAAAAATACGCTAAGGACTTTTTAATGTGTGATTGCTTATAATATTAAAAATTATAGGAAAATGCCTTCGATTAATGTGTACATGTCATCCTGTGAGAAGACACTTTGAACAATTTATAAGGGATGTTGGGGCTGTTGGGGGTAGGGGAGGGGGTGGGGTCACACATGAAAAATTACCAGGTATTTCTGCAAACCTTCTGGAAGACAGAACAGATGTGAGAGTATTTTAGCTGCATGCTCCAGAGGGTGTGCTTTTCCTGGTTACTTAACCTTTTCGAGTTTCAGTATTCCCATCTGTAAAATGGGGTGATAGAAGTATCCATCTCTCACAGGTTCCTTGTGGAAATTACATGAACTAATCATGGAAAGTGCCTGGAGCAGTGCCTGGCACACAGAGAAGTTCTCTGAAGAAAATAATGAGCACCATCCCCACCACCACCACCACAACCTTAGGTACCTCTGAGAATTATTGGGGCTGAAGGCCTAGGGTGAAAGATCCCAGCTGAGAAATATGATGTGCTTTTAGGTGAACTAGAGCTTCATGATCCAATCAGTCTTAGGTCTTGCCCCATCATTACCATTATGCTTTTCCTATCATTATCCTATCAAAAGCCTCATCTCAGGCCTCTCCTCTCCAGTAAAAAGATCCCACCCCTCCTTGCCTTTGCTCAAGCTCTTGCCTCTGCCTGGGTTACCAGATCCTATTTTCATTACCCCCACCCCATATGGATTGTCCAAACTGGAAGCCTCTGAATTTCTGAAGACTGACCTCCTCACTTCCATGTACCAGCCACTGACAGCCTAGACCCATAACTGTCTCCCTGCTTTATGGAAATTTTTGCAGGCAGTGGCAGTCTCTGCCCAGGTCATACAGTCTAGGCTGACCAAGTACACTGCAGAGGGCCTGAGGACCCCCTGCTCCACCACCCTGTTGTTTTGGTCCCCCTTCTCCAGGTGACTGGGGCCTGGCCAGAGAATTCAACAGCATCAAGTTCCACGTGAAGGGCCAAGAGACAGACCCTCTGCTCCCCAATAACAACAATTCACACACATGTACAAAGCCTGCTCTTTCCACCTGAGGCCACGTCAGTGCCTTGTGTCTCATCTTACCACGAGGACACCTCAGCCCTCAAAAGGCTGAGCATCCTGACATACTCAGCTACCCAAGGGGACCTGACTCAGAGCCCAGCACCCTTCCCACACATCAGCAGGCATCTGGGGCCCTCAAGCCCAGGATTAAGACTAGGGTGAAGAGGGAAAGAATGGGCTATGAGACAGGGCTTTGGATGGAGGCAACCTGATTCTACCGGCTCAATGGGAGGCTTGGCCTCGGGCACACGAAATACATAAGACACTGAGGCAGAAAGGAAACCCAGTTTCTCTTTAGTTTACACGTGAGGAAACTGAGGCCCGGGTGGCATGGGAAATAAAAAAGACCAGAGAGAGATGGTCCAAGTAAGAGAAGGGGCCCTGAGACTAAACAGCACAAGCCAGGCTTGCACTGGGAAAGGCAGTTGCCAACCCCCACCAAATTCTTACCTATTCAGTGGGTCTCAGGTGCTCCCTTCATGGGGCTGGTCTCAGGTGCCTGATGATGAGGCAGCACACAGTGAATCATGATATGCTGGAGCTCAAGGTTGACTGATACAGACCTCAGAGGTCACCTTAGCCAACTGCCCATTTGAGACTTAACTACCTTTATGTCATCTCCCAATGCTGGCTACCTTGCCTCTGCTTGGTTACCTCTAGGATAGAAAACTTAACTATCTCACTAGACAGCTTCACGTTTATTCAGTGGGTTAAAGAAAAAAAAATCTCAAAAGGATCATGACTTTGTTGAGCCTCAATTTCCCTACCTATTTTTTAAAAAATGCTTGGACTGTGTCACTAGCTTTCGACTGGGTTCTATAGAGCCTTCAGGTTATTTTTTAATTTATTGATTTTAGAGAGAGAGAGGAACTGGGTGTTGTAGGGGAGAGACAGTAATTTGTTGTTCCACTTATTTATGCATTCATTGGTTGCTTCCTGTATGTGTCCTGACTGGAGGTTGAACCAGTAACCTTGGCGTATGGGGATGATGCTCTAACCAACTTAGCTACCTCCAGAGCTGCCGCTGGAGTGAGAAGCGGTGGGGGCAGAAAGTGGGGCCCACCAGGTAATCCACGTGCATCTGGGTCTGTGAGGGTCTGTAGAGAGCTGAGCCTCACCCAGTTCCTGTGGGTGATGTAAAGGGGCTGTGGAGAGGGAAGTTGAGGCAGACAAAGGGGCGGGGGTGAGAGGTGCCCCTGGGGAAACAGGCCTGATTCTCCATACCCTCCATTCTAGCCACAGTCCACAGACAAGGCTGAGTTATCTGGTCACAAAAGCACACTTCCCAAAAGCTCCCACAGCTTGCAGAGAGTATCCTGTACAGTGGTGATCACAGGGCCTCAGCCATCGGCCCCACAACTGACCCAGCTGGATGTCTTGGGCTGGTTAGTTAACCTCTTGGGACTCAGTATCTTCATTGGTATAATGGGCACCTACATGTGATGGTGAGGATCCAGTGAGAGTTCACATCTCGTGCTATAAACAAGTACAAGGAAACTTAGCAGCTGCCGCCACTGCTGTTGCTATTATTACTGACTGAGCCATCATTTCATAAATAGGTAAAACCAGACGCACAGAACGTGGTGCCCAAGGTCAAACAGCTAAACAGCAAAATTTAGCTCGCACTGACTTCCCACTCTAAGGCTACAGCTTCTCAGGGGACATTCAGGTGGCAAATGGCCCTCCCAGACCTGCTTGACTTCAGCTGGGCCTCCTTCTGCGTGGCACACAGAGGCATGCCATCTCAGGCCTGGAGGGCATGCTGTCTGGCAGCATCTTCTTATGCACTGAAGATGCCAGCCCGATGACTAGAAGTTACAGGCACACATGTGCATGAATGTTACAGCACCCAACAGACATCATCCTAAAAGGACGGATGTAACTTTTCCTATGCCACCCTCTGCTCCCCTGCCATCACCAGCACCCACCTCTGTCCCCCACTTCCTCCTCCTCGTCAGCTTGGTGAGCTGCTTCCTGGACCATTTATGGTCCCAGCCCTCATCCCTGCCATCAGTCACTGGCGACGTTACACATAAAGAATTCCAAGTCAAAGGGAACAAGGTTGTTGTTACAACCAGAAGATGACCTATTTAATCCCCTATTTCCTTTAAAAAAAAAAAAAAAAAAAGTGGATAAATTTGGGCATAGCCTCTAAGCTAGGAAGAAAGCCTAGAGCAGCAAATGTGAGACTGTTACTTTGACGAGAGAACACACAGAGATCTTAACAGGTTCCTGAATCTGCCTGGCCTTGGACCTGGCCCCTGTGGGTGTGCCTCATTAAAAAGCCAAAGTCTCACACGACACTGCTACCCAGCTAAAGGCCACTCTAGCTGAGGCCCACAGCAGCAGCCAGGAGGAACCCAGCTCCATTCCAGTGGCCAGGCAACAGCGAGCCCTCCACAAAGGCTCCCAGCAAATGCCCCCTCCCCTCCTCAGCTCCCTGCCCCCATGTTCTGTAGACGTAGGTCTGAGCCCCTCACTTCTATATGTGACCCCGGGGAAGTGACTTGTCCTCGGTTTCCCTCAGCTGTAAAATGAGACACCTCCTTTGCAGGGCCGTGGTGAAGCATGTATGTCAAAGGGCCCAGGACAGAGCCTGGGAGCCAGCCTTAGATGGTTCCTGTCACTTCCCTGTGTCCTGGGCACCCCACCACTAGACACTGCACTTCCTTTAGTCATCTACTCCAAAGGCTGCCCTGCCAAGCACAGGCCACACACTAGGCAGGCTGCCTCCAACTTACTACTATGCGCCCCTGGGCAAGTCCCGCTCCTTCCCTCGCCTCAGTTCCCCGTCTGTTAAATGAGGCAGTTGGGTTTGGATGACCTTGAAGATCCTTTGCTGCCCTCATCCCAAAGTCGCTCAGGTAACCACCATTCCCTTCAGCCTGGGCTGATGGCTGCTGAATGCGGACTGGCCAGAGGTGTGGGGCCAAAGCTCCCCACAGCCTGGCTGGCACAAGCTGGTTTTTCACTGAGCCCAGTGGAGGTGATGGGATGTGAAGGCAGGAGCAGGTATTACTGCAGAACTGAGGTGAGGACTCCACCAGCTGCTTGCCCTTGGGCCCTGGGCTCCAATGCACATTCAGCTCTCTATCTCTTGCCACCCCCAGAGGCTGCTTTCCTGGGAGAGATCAGGAGTGTAACGGGGTGGCCCTCTAGGAGTGTAGCTCCTAACCCTTCACAGGGTGGCCAGGCATTCTGGAGACGACATAGTAGCTAGAGAATCATTTTCCATAAACAGGAGGAGCAAGAGGCAGAGTCCTGGAAGCAGAGTCTGGATTTGCGCCCAGGCCCTTCAGCAAGTGTCCTATGTGGTCTCCACAGCTCCATGAGCTTCTATTCTGGTCCAGCATGTACTATGTGCTCAGTAAATGTCACTTCCTGTTCCTTCCTTCTTCTAATCCAGAGGGAATAAAGAGAAAGTGCTCAGACATCATGAACACCAAACAAATAAACAATAGAAGGCCACAGAAGGAGGTGACTGTACCCTAAATCCTGGACATACAGGGCACCAATTCACTAGGCCTGAAAATTTAAGGCTTGTTTCCAACCTGCTCCTGGCCACCATGATGCAGGACCAGAGGGCACCGATCCACACAGGTGCTCTTCCGTCTTTGGAATGCCCTCCTGGGCCAGGGGGACCCATATGGGTTTTTTTTCCTCTGCTTGAGATCTCCCCACCAGTCTGTCTGTTCATTCTCTAAAGGTGCTCTAGGCATAATCCTGGAAAGATGCTATAGGCATTAGGATGCCTGGCCACATTCCTCTGGGACCCACACAATTGCTTTGGCAAGGTCTTGTCATTAAGGGCCAATATAAAAATAGCCATGGGGGAAAGTCTCTGTTTCCTATTAACCTACCAGGTAGAGAACAAGGAAGGATTCTTTCTGCTACTTCCAGCCCCAAAACAAAGATTTCCTTATATTTGGACAGAGATAATTTTATCTCCAATGATCTAGTCTGCCACCTTCTACTAGGTAATGAAAGAAGGTGACCCAGCCTGCTTCTTTTGGCTGCTAGGAAGCTCCAAGTTAAGTTTTTTATCTCAAATGCTACATGCTTCTTCAGTCAGAAATTCCTGACAGAACTTGCCTTCTCTTCTCCCAGTTACGTGCCTATCCCCATTTTGGTTAACTGTACTTGGTACCCCTGCGCCTGGACTTTCACTGCACCCTGCCAGGTTCCTCCTGATGTAGGTGAATCATAAAATCGCAAACTATGGTGAAAGTTCAGTATGGTGTGGCCTCCCTGTAAGCACCAACCTCCCCATGCAGAGACTGTCTGGGGACGACCCTTGTGTGTCCCAATGGGCTCTCTCCTTTCCTGATGAGTAGCGAGTCCCTGTGCCAACTGCTTGGCTTACCTGTCATGATCCTTTGGGCCTCGTAGGGCTCCATGTAGCCAGCACTCTCCCCCTTTCCCGCTTTGCTCTTGAGATCATTCTTGGCATCAAAGGGATCTGAGTAGTCATCAGCAATAATCACCTGCAGGGAGAAGGATGGAAGGGTGAGTCCACTGTTGGCTTTCGGCTTCACAGCCAGGCTTTGCTCCAACACACATAAACTGAGCCTGTGCCCCACCAGCAAGGAGGGGGAGGGGGAGGCCCAAGCCAGAACTGGTGCCCACCCTCAGGAAGCTCCAATTCTTGCGGGGACAACAAAGGGACACCCCCCCTGGCAGTGCTCCATCGCAAGAGAGGACCTCTAAGCCTCTATGTGCCCCATGGCCAGCTTGGGGCACAGTGAAGCAAGAACAGAAGGGCATCTGGGTAGAGAAGCACGGAGGCAAGAACCTAGAGGGTATCTTTGGGGATGAGAATTGCTCAATTTAATGGAATGGATACGGAGGAAAGCTGGAAAAGAGATTGCAGACAGCCTGGAAATGCTGACAGGCTCCTGGTGCTGGCTGAGGCATAGAAGAGCTTGTCTAGAGATAATTACACCGAGTGATCCGTATTCCCCAAATCTGGACCACAATCACGCCTTGGGTAATCAGACAACAATTTGGTGAGATCAACGCACTGCTAAGAACACTGTGGCCCCAGAGGGTCCCAATGAAAACACAAAAACACAAAAGCAGCTCAGGGATGGACGCGTAGAATACTGGGGCCAGAAAGGGCTTAGGAAGCAACAAATTGGAAGACCTATCTGTAGCAGACAGGAAGCTGAGGCCCAGAGGAGGAAGGGGCTCAACCAAGGCCAGATCCTCTGCTCCAGGGCCCTTCCTGGCCTCCTCACTTATCTGTACTCCAGAAAAGAGCAAAGTTTCACAACAAATGGACAGTCACCTGGGGTTAGAGTGGGGGCAGAAAGGTGAGTCCCACGAGAACATGAGAATCTGGGCTTTGAACACTTCAGAGACCAAATCCCACATTTTCCCTGAAGAAGGGTAAAAATTCTCATTTGGAGGCTAACTGTAAACATGACAACTTTCTCTTCCATCTCTTACTTCCTAACCTTCACGAGGGGCACATTTATCAGAGGGGAAAGGACAGGAGCCCACCCAACTCTTTCCCTTTCAACACATTCTAGCTCCTCTACAAACTCAGTGATTTCTCTCATTATCTATCCCTTTGGCCGCACATCTGGCAAAGGGCAAGTCCTCAGCCTCCCAGCCAGGGCCACCCAGCTGCTTCTCTAGGGAGGGGGTAGGTTAGCATTTCTCTCAGCCCTTGGGGTTACATGTATTGTTATTTAAATTACGGGTTTAATTAGAAACCACAGGGGCCCCCTCTCTCCCAGCTTCTGGAATGTAAGGCATCTGAGGGGCCTGTAAACCCAAGGGCAGGGAAAATCCCCCTTTGTCCCATTTGGTGAATGGCAGCTTGTGGCAGCAGCCCTGGCAGGGTGAACCAATGACCTCCTGCTGCCAGGAATGTGATGCCCAAGGAGGGACAGTGATTAGCCCTGTCACTGGTGTGTGGAAGGCGGTCAATGGGAGGCAAAGCACACAGCAATCAAGCTATCAGCTTGACCCAAAGGCCTAAGGCTGCAGCACCCACCATCTGGGCGTGTGCGCAGCACCACCTGCCCTATGCCTGCCCTCTGCCCCTCCAGTGTGGGTCAGGCTCTGAGACTCAGTAGGGCCCTTCCAGATGCTGACATTGTAACCTTGGCCTTTCTAGAGTGTCACTGAGCTCAAATGACACCAGGCAAAGGGAAAGAAAGATGGGAGGTGGGGGGGGAGGGCAGCAAGGTATAGTTCATTCGATACTTCTATACTACCATTTGCAGAACACAGTGGTAAAATTATATACGTGAACCACAGTCAAACAGAACAGCTCACAGCTCAGAGGCAGATCTGGCTTAGGGTTTGGCATCTTCGAGTTCAAGAGACCAGAAGTCCAAACAGAGAAAATGATGAAACTGCAGTGACTACCATCTAATCTAATGCCTCCTGCCCTAGCCTTCCTTACTGTCTTTTTTTCAACATGAACATCCTCCATCTATTCTGCAATGAGGAAGGGAGCAAAAATTTCTCCAAAAAAACCAAAATCATTTTGGGGGGATTAGCTGGGGAGGAGGGAGACAGGGGAGGGAGCTGGGCGACACGGAAGTGCTCTGTAATTTGCAAACATGGAGGCTCGCGGGATATAAACTAAATCTTTGTTCACCCTGGGACAGAAGCTCTGGGAGGCCTTTGGTTCAGCAGGCACTATCTGTACTTTCTAATTAAAACGAGATCTGAGCTCGGGCTGTCACGGCCCCCAGCTGCCTGCCCTGCTCACTTCCGTTTCAATAAGAATTTACAAACCCTAAAACCAGGAAAAGCCCCTGGTCTCTGCTGACATATGGTTCCAGTTATACCTGCTGACAGTTGAAAATCCTTCCGTTCTTTAAAAAAAAGTTTAGAATTCTGTTGGTCTAAAAAGCAAATCAGAAGGTTCCTAAAATGTATATTTAATCAATCTGCTTTCAAACTTCAAAGGGAGGTGGGTGGAAGGGAGGGAATTTGAGATTTGAGCAACCTGAAACTCTGCAAACACTCACTGAGCTGTCTGACCTTTTGCAAAATCATGTCCTGGTTTTTGGGAGTAAAAATTTAACCAGGTGTTAGGAGAGAGTTGAGCGGGCAGTTAGCCAGAGGGATGTGTGCTGTGTCACAGGCCAACCACATGCACTGGGCAGTGTGATCACTGTCCAAGCTGCCCAGGGCTCACGGTACGTCAGTGTGGCCCCACAAGGAGCTTGAGTGAAGGCTGTTGATTTTCTCAGTTAAAAAAGAGAATACGTTTCCACAGATGTGGGCTTGGAGTCCTGCTGGGGTAGCTTTTGCCTCAGTTAGTGTACAAGTCCCTCAAATCTAATTGAACAACTCAACTAAAAGGCAGCCAGCAGAGACTCCTCTGAACAGCAGGCCATCCGGGCCCGTGGGAGGCTTTCCTTGATTTTGATCTTGGATAGAAGAAGACCCGACCAGAGCACGACCCTTCACGTGGCGCACCCGTGGTCCCACGGGGCAGGTGCAGAGCTGGGACGGGAGCCCAGGCTGTTGGTCTCACCACTGTACGAAGGAGCTGAGCAGCAGCAGAAAGGCACAGGTTATAGCTGAACCCCAGGCAAGCCTTTTCTTGCTTTCAAACAAAACTAGAGACCCCAGAGCAACCCAGGGCCCTTAATGAACTTTCACAGGCTCACAAAGCAGCGAACCTGGGGGTCCCTGGGAGACCTGCTGCACAATCCCTTTGTTTTTTCTCTCTGTGGCCCCAGGCAGCCCAGCAGGTCTGACAATTCCGTCCTGCACGCCACCTCCCTGACGGGGTTCCAGGAATGAGCTCCACATGCCTCCTTTCTGTTTTGCACACACAGCTCACTCACTGCCTTCCATCAGGGTGTTTTTATCTTGGAGATTTAGCTTTGTGATAGGAAGTAGTCTTCCTGTTCGTCCCCAAAGGGAAGTGCTAAGGGAAGATGGGTGTTGCCACTTGGCCACGCATCCATCGGCTCTGGAGAGACAGCTGCACCTGGGTGGAGAGCTGAGTTCTCGCCATGTGCTCTTGGTAAAAATGGTAGCTTGGTAGAGCCACTTTGAAAGGTAATAGAAGAATCCATTAAAATCCAGAAATGTACATGCATTAAGCCAGCAACTTTGCTTCTCAGTATTTATTCCCAAATGTACACAAGGAGGCATGGGCAAAGATGCTCACTGGAGCAAATAATAATGAGAAATTGCAAGCCCTTGCTATATCGGCCTGTAGGGGAATAGCTAAACCATGCTAATTCCATGCCATGGAATATTAAGGTTAAAAAAAAAAAAAAAAAAGCAGTCACTCATTATGCGTAAATATAGTTCTCCATTACATAGCTTGGAATAGGAATAGAAGGAAGCACGTTGTAGAATGATAGATATAACCCGACACTTATTTAGGAAAAAGAAAACAGAAACCTGTATCATCTAATGTAAAGAAAAGTTCTGGGGAGATCCTGGGAGATACACACTTCACACTGACACTGCCTCTGGATGAAGGGGATGGAGCTGGGATTGTGGTGGTCACAGGTAACCAAAAAAAACTTGTCTATAATGTTAACAATTTAAAAATATATATTTTATTCATTACGTTTAGAGAAAAGGGCAAGGAGGGAGGAAGAAAGGGAGAGAAGCATCAATGTATGATCGTTTCACCTGTCTCCAGCTAAGGACCTAGCTGGAGACCTGGTTTGCAACCTGGTTATGTGCCCTGACTAAGAATCGAACCAGTGACCTTTGGGTTTGCTGGCTGGTGCCAACCTCCTGAGCCATACCAGCCAGGGTTAATGCTAACAATTTTGAACAAGGAAAACTTATGTATAATATGCAAAACTAAACTTTTTTAAAAAGCACTCCTCTTCACAGGCTATTTTTGGTACAGTAGATAAACTGTTTCCCAAACTTGCCTGAAGATAGGAATGGCTTGGAACGCTTGGTTAAGAAAACAGATGCCTAGCTCCAATAATGTGTGTATTTAATAAATAACCCAGGTGATTGTTATCAGGAAGGTTTGGGAAACGTAAGATAGAGCCAGACCCCTTCCTCCATCAACTGAAAGCAAAGCCTCCAGAGTACTCTGGATTTTCACTTTTCCCAGATATTTCTAAGCTCTCTTCATTAAAGTGAAGCAAGAAGTGGGTATTAAATGCAGCTCTTTGGCTTTTTTGCCTCAGAGTCAACTGGAATAAAAGATGACCCAACATGACTTTGTCCCTCTCCAGAATCTCAAGACGTAGAGTTAATGGCATCCTCTGTGCAATCCTGAGGGCTGGCCCCAGATTGAGCAACAGGGCTGTGAGGGAGGAGAGGGCCAGGGGCAAGCCCCTGCCCCTGCCCCTGCCCCTGCCCCTGCCCTGTGAGGGGGCCTGGCCATGAGGATGCGTAAGGCTGTGTTCAAAAAGCACAGACTCTTTCAGGACAACTCAACGTGGCTCTCAGGAAACCCTCCAGGAAGGTCCCTGGGTCCAGGAAGGGCTGGTGGGAATACAGAGGCGGCACTGGTGCAATGCCCCGGCAACCCTGCTAAAATCACTCAAACCTGATGGGGAGGGGGGGGGGGTATGTCGGACGGAGAGGTGGAGCAGCCACTACCTTCCAAGAATGGGTGACTGGTGCTCTCCCCACTATCCCAAGGACACCTCCTCAGAACCACACACAGTCCTGTCCATGTGCTCTGCTGTCAGTGGGAACTGCCCCAGCTGGGCCTCTGTTGGATGAGACAAGCCAAGTCACCCCTACTCCGCTGCTCTTCTTTCACTGTTAAGTGAGGAAGTGGCACCCCATGAGGTCCTGGATCCTTTCCAGGCCCATGACTTCTGTCTGTTATATTCCAACGGGAACTGCGTAGGAACAATGCCATTAAGACTGTACATTAAGTTTTCTGAATGGTTGGGGGCGGGGGGCACGGATCGCTCTGGAAATCTGATAATCTGATGAAGGTGTGGTGGTCTCTGTCATGTTTACATATGCCTGCCACGTGCTGGGCACATTTCAGAAGGGTCAGGAGCCCCAGGTTAAGGCCAAGTCCCCTTACATTTGAGCCACCTTGAAGAACAGTTAAGACTAGATGCACTCTTTGTCTTAGTGAGGATGCAGTAGGTGCTGACTCTGTTGTAATTCAACATTATTCACCTGGCCGAAAACGCAGTACAATGTCTGGATGTCTGACTAGCCTGCTGTTAGACTGGGGAGGGGAGAGGTGGGGGAGGGGGGCGGGGACTATGACTATGAGAATAGTCAGTTCACTCTGTCTTGGCTTGCCAGCTGGAAACCCAGCAGCCACAGCCCTCCAAAGCAGAGACAACCCTCTCCCTCACTCTGAGGACCAGGAGAGCCTCTTGAAGGTTAGCAAACAGTGTGCAGGGCATGAGGTGGCAGCAGCAGCAGCCAGAAGACTCCATGCCTCTGCCCCTCATCAGAGGTGGCATTTTTTAAAAGATTTTTTTATTCATTATCTTTAGAGAGAACAGCAGGGAGGGAGGAAGAAAGGGAAAGAGACATCAATGTATGGTTGCCTTTCACCTGCCTCCAGCTAAGGACCTGCCTGGAGACCTGGCTTGCAACCTGGTTTTGTGTCCTGGCTGGGAATCGAACCAGGGACCTTTGGGTTTGCAGGCTGGCACCTATCCACTGAGCCACCACCCAGGGGCCAAGATGTGCCATTAACGAAAACAGGGAATGGGGGTCTAGAAGGGTTCCAATTGACCAGGGGACTGTCCAGAAAGAAGTAGTGGGTAGATATCCTGCACAGACCCAAGCTCTCGGTGAGGCAAGGAAGACATCTAACAGCCAATAAAGGGACATGCTCCCTGGAAACCAGAGCTCTGGCCATTTGGTATCCAAGCAAAGCCTCTGAGGTAGGCATCTGCTTTGGGTGGAGGTCAGCCCACTACTACCAGCAGTCTGTGCTCCATGTTTTCTCAGCACAGATTCAGTGGCCCTACAGCAGCACCCAGGTTTCAAGGCATGCCTAGGTGGGTCGCTGTTTGATGAACCCCCAGCAGGCCAAGGCAGAGGGTGTTTCTGAAGCCCCAAGGGTGACCACCGGCAAATACACAGAAAGGCAGGTGGCACTGCAGACGGGACACCTCCTAGCAGGGACAGCCTAGACAAGCAGCGATCTGGAGTGGAGCTGGCGCTAATACAGCCTCGCTAGGTCACCCCCAGCAACCTGCTTTATCTCTTTGAGCTCCGGCAATTCATCTGTGAAATGGGGCAAAACTGTTTGCCGCCTCAGCTTCACAGGAACGGCACGAGGAGCAAATAATGAGATGATTTAGGGATGTGTCAGCAGTTCATAAAGGAAAGGCTCTAGGTGCAGGGGATCGAGCTAAGTACCGGGGCCCCTGCCCACTGAAAATCTCGTGGGGAAGACAAAACGGAGAACTGAGAGTGACCGCACAGAGAAAACCGGATGCAATCAGGCGTGACAACAATCATATTTACCAACCACAGAAACAAAAATGTTTGTGAATGATTTTCCCCCTTTTATGTTTTGCGTAGGATCACCTAGTCGGCGGGGCAACTGCCTAAGAGGTAGAGGACCTCTTTGGGACCCTCAGGGCAGCCCCGCCTGTGTGCTGGACAGCAGCACGGTGCTCCTGGCCTAGGGCCCCGAGGGGTCCACAGAACTGGCTGTAACCTTGTTTGGGGACACCCCATGCGGAGGTACCACAGCAAGGACCCCCACCCCCACCCTCGCCTTTCTCTGTCCTGGGCTTTGACCATCATAGACCAACTCTCCTTACAGGCGTGCCAATAAATCATTTCTGACACGGCAAGGAAGTTAATTTGTGGAAGATTAATTAGCCACGTTCACACATTCAGCTGTGATTCCTGGAAATCAGATGGCGGGGAGGACGCTTTTCCACAGCAACGGCGGACTAGCTCGATCCTTTCCTCGGAGGTCCGACCCACCCACGGCAGAATCGCCTCACAGTTCTGAGTCCCTTTCATGCATGGAGGTCAAGTGCTCCTCCCCCAAACCTCCATGCGCAGGAGCTCACATGGTAACTCTGTCAGGTGGGGCGGCCCTCCCCTGGCAGCCCCCGCACTTTGTGCAGACCTCGGACACACTATTGTAAGTGCTTCTTCATAGACCAGCCAGGACCGGCCTCACAAGTCAGGAGACAAGCCGTGTTTCAAGTGGTCTCCACTGGTCTTTCCAGTCCTTCGCCTCCTATGGCCACAGCTGCTCGCCCAGACACCTGCAGGCTCCAACTTGTAGGGAAAATCGCATTCCAAATTACAGCCTCTGTCAGCTCTCCCCAGGCCCTCCTACCATCCCCACCTCACTCACTCAACTCACTCACTCACTCTCATGCTGGCTCCCCGCTCCCCGCTCCGGATGGCTGCCTCACTCACTCACACCCTACTCTCCTTCAGGTTAACTCTGCTTGGAGGCCTGAGAGGGAGGCTGCTGGAATAGAGTGTGGCCTGGCCCTCTGTTTACTCTGAAACCCCACTACTAAGTAGTACAGACTAGCTTTTCAGCATCTCTCAAGCAATAAGAGGTTCTATTTTGAACTTCAAATAACTCAATCCAGAATTTCTTAACTGTGTTATAGATGGAGAGTTCAGTGTATCCCTCCTAAGGACAGAAGCACCCTGGGGTCTGCAGTGATCACAGGTGAGGTCAGATCTGAAAGGGCCCCCAGGAGATGGTCTTGACTGGTAGATTTTGAACGTTTTATGTGGGCAATTTGTGCCAAGAAAATCTCACAGAGAACCCTGACGTGCACCACTATCTGCAGTCCGAAAAGTATGAATCCACTGAGGAACAGGAGGCCCCGAGGGGAAGGGGAGGGTCAGTGCCAGAAATAGGTAGTGTTTCCTAACTCCCAGGTGCACGTTGTATCTGTAGGACCTGTATGGCTATCCAATTTTTCTCTGAAAGTCATCCCTAAACTGTTCAGGGTACATCCAACCATAATCATCCTCCCGGGAAAAGCTCCCCTGCACCTCTTGCAAGGACTGCCACCCACCCTTGCAGGGAGCTCCCTGTGGGAGGCCAGCCCCAGCCCAGGCTTGGCCCACCTGAGTCACCTGCTGAGCCTCCCTTTGTCCTCCCCAGTTCTGGCTCAGTGCTGCCCAGCCCTCCTGCCAACTCCATCAACCTCACCCACCCTTCCAGACAGTCTTTTCTTTCCAAACTTCCTGCTCAATGGGGGACAAGTCCTCCTTCTAGAAAATGCTCTCATACCAGCCCTGGGGTCAAGAAGGCTATGGTCAAAATTTTCTTCTTTCCCTGGCAGGGCACTTAGGGCTGGGAGGGCTGGAGATGTATCATCAGGAGCAGGGACACAGGATGGCTCTGGAAGTCATTTACCAATCTGTGCCTCAGTGTCCTCATCTATAATATGACCATGGAGTGAGGATCACATGAGCCAATAGATGTGATGCACCTAGAAAGGGGACAGACACACCACAAGTGCTCAAGAAATGTCAGGTGCAATGGTCTCAACGCGTGACCCAGCCCAGCGGATTCCCTGTCCCACGGAGGAGAAAACTGAGGACTGGAGAGGGGAAGGGTCTTGAAGAGGTCACCTGGGCATTAAGTAAGAGAATTAGCAGGGGGACAAAACCAGACTCCCACCAAATCCCAACGTCAGGAGAACCTAAGTCATTTGGTAATGTATATATTTATAGACTGCCTGCTTCCAAAATGGGTTTAGACAGCTGTATTCAAGTTATCTTTCCAGCCACCACTGCTCCTCCCCAAGGAAGGATGGGGAATGCCCACGGGGCTTTCTCACAGTAACAGAAGGCTCTGAGTGCTTAGGAAAACTTCAGCAGCATACTCACTGGAAAGGTATGTGGAAGAAAAATGACAGAGCCTAGAAGCCTGAGAGCTGTGGTACCTTTTTTTTTTAATTTAATTTTATTGTTGTTGTATTACATCCATGTGGTACCTTTAGTAACCCAGCATCTGTGTCCCACCAAGGGCCTGGGACTGAGCGGAAGGGGCTGAGCAGAAGGGACCAAGCAAAGGGGCCAAGCCCATCATTTGCTCCACGCGCAGGGCTGGGATCAGGCGGCAAAGGCGCTCAGGCCTGGTGCAGACCATGTGATCCCCAACAGTGCTGAGTTTCATTTGCACCAGTGACACAGGACCAGGACTAATTGAAGGGCCATTTCTCTCCGAATGGGGCCCATTAGAATGATTTGTGCACATTTCCAACACAGAAGCTGCCTCTGTATTGAGGACAGTTAGCATCGGCCATAATTACCACCATCAAATTGGTGGTAATTTAACCACCAATATTCACTTTTTAAAAGAATGCCATCTTCTCAAATCCTCCAGTAGCCAAGCTTGATGAGCTCTTTCTTGTGGGTGGTCCTCCAGGTGAAGAAACTGTCCCTGAACCCCAAGGCACATTTTCTCCTATGTCCATGGTACCTTCTAATGCACAAGAAAGAGACTGGGGACCGAACTTTGCAATGTCACCCCTGTCTGTAATGGTGTCAATGGCTTGTTAATCATAGATACCCCTGGCTTACAAGGCGCCAGGCAATGAGCTCTGAGCAGCAGTGAACATAGGCAGGCCTGTTCCTTTGCCCTCGTGGTGCTTCCAGTCCCCAGGGAGAGCAGGCATGGTTAAGCACAGGAGTTACTCAGTTGCCATGGGCCAAGCAGAGGAGTAAGGGCACAGGTGGGGTCCCTTCACCACTGCCCTGAAATCGCAGCCATGGGCAAGCCTACCAGGTGAATTCTCCCAGGATACCACTATGAAGCCAGGATACCCACTACTTCACCAATTAAGAAAATAAAACTATTGTTGGCACCTCAGCCCCTTAACAAAAATTAGGTTTCAAAATAGTACTTACAGAACTGCAATTTTTCTAAAATGTAACACATGCAAAAGAAAGAGATGTGTTTATGTGCGTAGACAAAGGACCACAAGGAGTACAGTACAACATGGCACATATCCACAAGTTTCCATGGAGCTTGGGGCCCAAACGCTACCCCCTCCCCTCTCCAGCTGGGCACCACTTACTAAGTCACACGCCCTGCCAGGACCTCAGTTTCCCGGTCCAAAAGATGGGCAGAGTGGATCTTACACAAAAGAGGATCACAACACTGAAAGAAATCCACCTATCATCTTTCCTCACCAACATTTTCAAAAGGAAAGAATAATGACAAGAAACGTTAAACAGGGAACAGAATAAAGCACTGTCCTTTTAAAGTGAATGGGTTTAGCTTCCTAAAACTTCCCTAGCTTTTCATTTTTCTAATTCCACTGGAGATCACTATACTTGTGAAGCATTGGACCACATGGGCATTTCAGTCCTTCCGACGTTATTTCAGGTTTCAGTGGTCCGGTGTGTATCCACCATTAAGGGGCCCATCTCCCCTCCTGGTGTTCCCCTCACTCTGAGGGCACATTCTCCACTACGGCTGAGTGTTGGGTCTATGAAACACCAACTCTGCACTTGACAGCAGCCTCATGAATCACGCATGAAAGGCCCTAATTTATCAACGCACATTGTAAAATTCCCTTCCAAACAGAAGGTCATAAATCACCCTCCACCGGAAACGTTCTATCTTTAACGGGAGGCCAAGGTATCCTGAACTAAATGCCAGACTTACCCGTTTCAAAAGAGCAAACTTTGATCTACAGCGCTGTGTTAATGGAGTGATCTGGGAGGCCCGCCCCTCGCTGATAACCCAGCTGTCACAAGACCTCACCGACCCACCACCAGCTTCCTCACTCACTTCTCTGCCCAGACCTGAGGCTTTGTGTGACTCGCAGGTCTGACTCCTGGAGACAAGGGTCTTCGGGCACCAGGATCTGAGATCCTTAGGCCAGACCCTTCAGGAGCCTGAGCGTGCTAGAGGACTGGCGCTAGGCTGTGTGCTCGTATGTACATTGTCTTAGTTTGTTCACCGTCCTAGTTACATCATTTTCAGATGAGAAAGGTCAAAGCTCAGAGACATTTCGGAGCTTCCCCAAGGCCTTGGAGCACACAAGACAGTGCAGGTTTCCACCCCGGCCCACCTTAGTCCAAAACTTTGGCTTCTCCATGCCACCCACGGCAGACGTGAGTTTAACATCCCCAGTCCCTTCTTATGTTTGTTTGTTATTGTTGTTTTTAAGGTTTTATTTATTATTTTCAGAGGGAAGGGCAGGGAGGGAGGAAGAAAGGGAGAGAAGTATCAATGCATGGTTGCCTTTCACCCGCCTCCAGCCACAGACCTGACTGGAGACTTGGCTTGCAAGCCTGGTTATGTGTGTCCTGACCGGGAATCAAACCAGAGACCTTTGGGTTCACAGGCCTTCGCCAATCCACTGAGCCACCAACGAGGGCCCCAAGTCCCTTCTTGACAGCAGGAGGAACTCTCTAAAGGGAGGTTTGAAAGGAAGAAGAAAAAAAGAAGCTCTGCCAACTTGGCTCAGATGTACCAACCCCAGGCAAGGGCCACCCCTGACACTCCCTAAGTCAGCTGGGTGCTGGAAGTCTCCCTTCCTCTTCCCGCGACAGCCGCCCTGTAACTGGAACACACCTGCAACGTGCCCAGGCCACACCTGGGGAAGCAGCCACTTCCGCTTGAAGCCTGTGCCCAGCGCTTGGCTTTTATCAATTACCTCCCTCCACCCCAACCTGCCTCATCCTTCCTCCCTGGGGGATCCCACCTCCTCCTAATCCCCCAACACACCACCAAAGATAGCACAGTATAGCTCCCAGGCTGTGTCCTTAACATTAAAGGGAAGGTTCGCAGCAGCCAGGAGGCAGTGGAGAAGCCCCAGGGCCCCCTCCCTGCATCCCCCAAACCCTTGCACAGGGAAACATCACTCAGGGCAGCGGGGGAATGAGAGCTGAAAGATGAACCTGAACCCTGGCCCCTGCTTCATTAACAAGAGTTAATACTTGGACACTGCCCAACATGCATTAAGTTATTATTATTTTCAAAGTTGACGGTAAAGTCAGTCCCATTTTTCTTATTGTAAAGTGGGAGGGAATTTTATGGTAGAATTGGTTCATTTTTCATCTTGTTAGGGTAAGCCCAGCTGCATTAAAAACAAAAAAATATAAAACATACAGTGTGGACCAGAGGTACTGGAGATGTTCTGTCTGTGCAGAAGGAGGCCCCAGGTCAGAGGGCCAGCTTGAAATCCCTTGAGGGCCTTCATGCCCAGAGGTGGTGGGGGCCCAGGAATAACCCAAAGCAGTGTTTTCCTAAGATAAAAGTGAGCATTCATCACCTCTATGGGTGCCCCATCATGTTCATTTCTTGGGGATAACATAGGTGATTGGGGCCACCTGACTGGAGCAGGAAGGTCCTTTCAACACAGACCCCAGAAGAACACACTCCCCGGAGACAATGAAAGCGATGCCCTGGCTGGCCAGCCCTTTTGGGAAGGCTTGGACTGGGTCCACCTCAGCGGTCTGGCTGCACTTGCCCTCACCCCACATTTCTCTCATGCCCATGCTCTGATCTGTGGGCAACAGGTCTAGACACAGGGTCCCAAGCTTCCCCATCCATCCCAGGTTCCCTAACTGGCGTCTTGGGCTTACAGACTGGCTTGGGCAGGCTGTACGTACGGTTCCTGGCACCTTTGCTGCACCCCTGGCCAGGGGTGTCTGCTCGGAGAGGAAGGCAGGGAAGCTTACGCAAAGGCTGCCTACAGCCTTTTGCACCAAAGGATAAGCCACTGTAGTATATTAGCAGACACCTTCCCCAGAATGGCCTTCTGGATTTAAGAAGGGGAGCGGTGGCTTCGGTTTTCAAGAGAAAATTAGATTCCCATTCATGAACTCCCCACACCAAGGGCATACAACAGGTAAAACAGGTTCCACCATTGATTAATGAGCTGGGGTAATAATGGGGCTCACCCGTCATCATTAAAAACATTAACCTCATTCCTGGCCCAGCGCTGTCATAAACCCAGGGCCCACGATGCTCTCTCACAATTGCACTTCTCATCTGCCAGGTGAGGGGACTAGATGTGTGCCTCTCATCCTGGGGACAAGCCAGGAAGGGACAGAGACATTTGGGAAGACCAGTGACCCTCCACAGAGCCAGCTGCAGATGGGAAAATGGGAGAAGTAAGGCCATAACTTGACACAGGGGTTTCATCTGCCTGGCCCTTTATTAAAGTGATGCTATGCTCAAGTGGTCTAAGGGAGCTTCCCAAAAGCCAATCTGCCCAGTGGCTGTGTTGACAACGGTATGACCTTAGGACTTCCACCACTAATCTGCACAAATCTGAGGGTCAGTGGAGAATGACATTTGGCTTTGGGTCCTGCACTTTAATTAAGAGCTGCCACCAGGATGATACGGAGCCTGGATGCCATGTCTCAGAGCATAATTAAAGAGATCAAGGAGTCTGTATGTTCTAGAGAAGATTCAGGGGTGTGTGGGGTGGGGGGGCAGGATAGGTGGTTAATCCCTGTAACAGGATGCAGGCATGCTCTGCTGGGTAAAAGGACAGAATGAGGACTCATTAGGGAGGTTACGAAATGATTTCAACTGAATTTTAGAAAGAATGTTTGATCAGACAGAGCTGTTCAGAACAGTACAGTTTGGGAAGTAGTGAGTTCCCTGCCACAGGGATGTTCATGCAGAACTTGGCTGAACACTGGCCAGCAGAAGGACCTAGCCTAAGATCCTTTGCCATTCGAAACACTACACTCCTCCTGGGATTTTTAAGGTGCCCAAAGCATGGGACTGAGGGTAGGGGAGCCAGTGTGGATGGGGTTGGTCCAGTCTTACAGAAGTGAATCCCTTTCTCTCACTTCCACAAGAAGCCGCCAAGCCTTCCTGGCTTTAGGGGCCAAAGGGTGACCACCACTGGCTCAAAAGCGTGTGAGGGTGGGGGGCTGGCTGTGCCTGCCCTTGGGGAGGCAGCATCACCATCCAGGTGAAGATGAAGCACACAGAAGGTAGCATGAGCTCAGCATCTCCAAATGGTGACAGGGTGGTATCCAGGCCACTGGAGGTTATGTGCATGTGTGTGTCTCAGCCTAAGCTAAGATCAGCCCTCTTTCCTGAACAGCATCTGATAGGCTGGGTGCTGTGGAAGAATCACAGACTCAAACCCAAAACACATTAGTTCTGGAATGCAGCAATGCCTATGGTGGGCTTAGGTCCTGAGGACAGAAGTAGAGGGTCTAACGCAGGAGGCCAGCAAGTTTATTCTGTGAAGAGCCCAATGGTGAATATTTTGTTTGCAGGCCATAAAGTCTATGTGGCAGCCACTCAACTCAACTGCCTTTGCATGAGAACGTGAAAGCAGCTACACACACAACTCAATGAGTGGGCGTGGCTATGTGCTGATAAAACTTTATTCACAAAAATAAGCAGCAGCTGGATTTGGCCCAAGGGCTGTGGTTTGCCCACCTCTGGTCTAGTTCAATGGTTCTCAATAGGCTGCACATTGGCATCACCTGGGGAGCTCTCACAATGCACCAATGCCTGGGCTCCACCCAAAATTCCAATTTAAGTGGTCCTAGTTAGAGCCTGGGATTAGTGATTTCTAAAAGCTCTCCCAGGTGACTGGACTATGCAGCCAAGACTGTGAATCACTGGTCTCTACCAGAAGACAGGCACGTGTAATCCCACTATTATCTTGCAATAATCCACCAGGTTTCACAAACCCAGCCCAGGGAAGTGACTAGCTCAAGGTCACACAATGAATCAGGCGGCATGGAATCCCAGCCCATGAACTTTACTCTTCAGCACAACAGACACCGATGGGCCCACATGCTCATCCCAGAGTGTGAGATACAGGTGCCTGCTAGCTCCTGCCCCACTGTTCCAGGAAGATGAGGACCCTGGAGGAATAAATGCCAACCACATTCCTTTCAACTTCCCTAACACAGGGGAGCTGGCCCTCTCCCCAGACCAAACTTGAATGACCTCAAACTAACACGGGAACCGAATACCCCAAACATCTCCCTTTCTTTTGAGAAGCAGCATTTTAAGCAAATTTGAAAGTTTATTAGCATCTGGGAGGAACAAAAGGACTGTAAAAATTGCATTTCCTCAGTCCTAACAAGCGCAGCCACAGGAAACTCTTTACCAATGACACCACGAAGGACCTGCCAAAACGTGCCGCCTACTCGGAGCTCTGCCCCTGCAGGACTTGAACACAAGGAACCACCAGAGCCCTGGGCAATGTTGCAAGAACTTGGCTGAGCCTGGGCGGCTACTGGCAACAATGATCTCAACATCTACCGAGCAGTGAAGCAAAAGCCCAGGCATCACTGGCCTTGTGAGGATTCTGTGTGTGGCCAGAGCGCCTCTTAGCCCAACTCTCCCTCCTTTCCACTGAGTCACGGACACAGTCAGGGGCTTGAGAGTAAGAGGGGGCCAGCAGAATAGTAACAATAAATAATGAGAGCAGCTACCAGGGACTATGTGCAATTCTCTTAATGCTCCCAACTACCCTAAGGAGTAGACTCTTACACTGTCCCCCTCCTACAGAGGAGAAAACTGCAGCACACCACGGCTAGGTACTTACGCAAGGTCACCAAGGCAGTGAGACACAACGTCAGGGCTCAAACTCAGCTGCTCTGTCCCAGATTCTGGTTCTTAATGTCATGCTCAAAGGATTTTAAAGGGACTCTGCTGAGGCAGATCCTCCCTGCAGAGATGGTGAAACAGGCCCAGCAAGAGTAAGGGGCTGGAGTGGGGCCACACACATGGGGGCTGGGGCAAAACCTAGCCTGCATACCTCCCCTGGGAGAGCCCTCTCCTTTCACGGAGAAGGGTCCTGCCGGGTCCTCGGATGTAACAGTGGGCTCACACAAGGTGCCGAGGGCCTGCTGAAGCGAGAGCCAGCTCGCAGGGCTCTTGCCTGTCAGGAGCCCCCAGGTCCTCCAGGAACCCCCCCCACACTCACATGCAGGGGTCATCAGCCCGCAGCTTCCACCCCACCCCAGTCTTTGCCAACCCTGCATGCACGTTCAAGTTCTACTTAGTCTGCAGGGCACAGTGCTGGACAACACGAGCTCCTGAGTTCGATCTGAGTTCAAACCCTAGCTACATCACCTTGGGAACCTTGCTCAACCTCTCTGGATCTCAGCTTCTTCATCTACAAAGCAGGGATACTAACAGAGCCCACTTCAGTGCGTGGCTACAGTAGTGACTCCACTGTTATTATTGGAGTGTCACTGACTCGGCCCCCCTTGACTGTCCTCTGAGACCCTCACCCAGCTAGAAGTGAGCTCTTGTCCTCTAGCTCCATTGTTATGTCTGCACCTCCACTCAGCCCCCCGGAGCTGCTTTGGGCCAGGTTCCAGGCTGGGCTCTGGGACCCAGAGGAGAACGGGACACTATTGCAGTCTGGCATGAGTTCCCAGGGGGATAGACTCTGGCTCACAAATAGCTATGAGGGGCTAAGTGACATTTTACATCCTGTCATTCTCTAACAAGATTTTTTAAAAATCTGGCTGTATTCCCACTGACTAAAGGCAGTTTTGCTAACTCCCGACAAGTTGTAGAAGAGAGTTTTTTTTTTTTGTTTTTTTTTAATCAGGTCAAACCACATTTGGCTTCCAGAATTTTGTCCCTCCCTTACTTTACAGCTTGGGCTTGCTGTCCAGCTCCTGACTTCCCCCACTCCTGTCCCCACATGTGGGCCCATGTATTCCAGGTATGCTGAGGCTTGGCTGTCACAGCAGAGGTGGGAACACAGGCACCAGACTTGAAGGGACCTCCAGACCTAGAAGTGCCACAGGGCAGGTCTTGTTCTATCACAAAAGCAACGGACCCAGAAACCAACTCTCTTTGTAAGTTCACTGTACTTCACAGTGTATGAAACCCTTCCAGGCCAGGGCCACTCACTCTTCCCAAACACCCACCAGTCATTGTGCCGAGTTTATTAAGACCTCCTAAACTGGGGGCTCCAGAGCAGGGACTACCAGGTCTGTCCCAAAAGGATCGAGCCAATGTCAATAGAATTAAAAGTTTGTGTGGCCAATACTTTCGGGGCAGACCTTGTATGTCCACTCATCTCCCTGGTACCCGTGTCTAATGCAGGGCCTGACACACAATAAGGTGCTCAGTAAGTGACAAATGAAATGTACAAGTGAGGAAACTGGCTCAGACAGGATAAGAAACTGGCTCACCACCTCACATGGCAGAATAAAACAGCAGTCTGGCCTGGGGACAAGGAGAAGCTAGGGCTGCCCACGGTGAGGTGGCAAGAGCGGGAAAAGACAGATGAAGCCCCAGAGAGGGAGTATCTGACCCAGAGAAAACAAAGTCGGGCACAGGGAGCAGGCTAGGGAGGGGCCAGAGGAAGTGAGGCGATGGAAGCTTTTGCGACAGACTGTCAGCTGTGAAGAAATGTTTCTGAACTCCTGAAGCTTATCTACAGGCTGGCAGGAAGGCGTGTCGGCCCAGGACAATGCAGCACGGGGAAGGGTCTGCCAGACTGTTCTCTTGCCTTAAATAAATGTGGCTAATTTGTTGTTAGAATGATGAAAAGCATTCTCAGGATAGTGCTGCTGTCAGGCCTTGATGCCTCCAGGATCATCCTCAAACCAGCTAACTGGAGTCTTTAAATAAAAATAAATAATTTAGAAACTCTGAACTTTATTCTAATTTGTTATTGCATCTACAGAAGAAATCTGACACAATAGGTTCACAAAAGTTCACTCTGAATAAGCCCAAGTGAAAGCCAAGTGCAAGACTTGGTAACCTCAGTGAGGGATTACCCTGCTGCTATTCTGTTGGTGCCACTGCAGATCCAGAGGGACCTATGGCTCTGGGGCCAAGGATGTCATCCCATTCTGGGGCAAAGGACTATGTGAATAAATGGATTCCATGGCTCTTGCCTCAAGCACTCTGCTTTTACAGCCCTCTGCCCCTTCCCACCCACGCCCCCACCCCCAACCCATCTACAGAGCAGAGGTCATAAGGCCACAAGGTCCCCTTGTAATCCTACTTCCTCTAGATGCCAGTCTGGCTTTCGGAACAACCACCTTCACTTCACGGCACAACCCACAGAACTGTTGTCCAGAAACAGATCTGATGTAAGAAACACCCCAAGGCAGCTCAGCTAACTTGAAAGTCCAAGACACCCCTGGTCCGGGGCCTGCCATCCACCACAGGCCTTGGTGAGGCCTTTGCCCAGGGACTTGGATCTGACAGGCCAAGCCCTCTCCAGGGTGGCTCCCCACTGAAGAAAGAGGAGAGAGAAGGAGGAATTCTGCCAGGGGACCCTTGGCCCTGCTCTCCACAGATCCCTGGGCCATAGTTTTATTTTGAGCCAGAATCATTGGTTCAGGTTCTAAGGCCACATTCTAGAGCTACACCTCAGACAGGAGTGTTGATAGCAGCCTGATTCTTGAAGTGTGAGTATTTGCAGAGGACAAGACTTGTGTTTTGTCCTCAGAAATAAGCAAACCATCCCCACAGCTCTCACCACGGAAGCCAGGTGGCCTCCTCAGACATGAGTTAGCACCTATGCAGTGTGAGGTAAAGGAGGGGCTGCACAGAGGGGACAGGACCGGCCCACAGGCTCAGATGAGACCACTGCACTCCACACCAGTGAGAGTGGGCAGGAGGGCAGCCCTCCTGGAGGAGGTGGCACAGGAATGAGGTGAGAGGATAGGCAGTGCGGCATCAGGAGGAGGGTATGGAAGGGACGGAGGGGAGCTACAATGCTGGAAGCCTTGTGAAGTGGGTGTATAACATAGATATGTAGAAATGAAATTCGGGTGTGGATTGTGAAGGCTCTGCTTTGGGGATTTACTCTAAAGAGATAATGTGTCGACACAGTGAAGCAAAGACAAGAGTGATGAGGGTGGGACAGGAATGCAGCCATTCTGGGGAAAGGTGACAAAATTGACAAAAAAGACATCTGCCTCAGAGATGTTTAGAGGCAATTTAACTTCCAGAGGACCTGGTACCTGGCAGGACTGGACCAGATGAGGTCTCAGGACATTTGTCCTCACTCGAGCCCTCTCTTCTCCAAGCAAAAAAGCCGCAGCTTAGTTTCTTTCAGACAGGGATGAAGGGTCAAAGTGTAGTCACTACCAGGTCCTTTGTTCTTTTTCTACTAGTCACCACCAGGTCCTTTGTCTTTTTCTACAAGATTGGAAACAATCCCTTTGCACCTAGACCCAGAAAGCCCCTTTCATTCATCAGGAGCCTTCATTTCCCCTTTGCCCACAAAGGTTGCTCTTAAACCACCTTTCCAATCACCTTGCACACACTGGGGCTAATCTACCACCCAGCAGGGAGTTCTGCGTGGGGGCAGGGTACAGTCATGACCTGCACAGCTACACAGGAGGCAGGCCAGGGAGTCCCAAGCAAGGCCTAGGGGCATGACCCACAGGTAAGGGATAGAAGGGAGTCTAGACTTTTGCCAGGGGCAAGACCAGAGCTGAACCTGCATTTGCTATGGAGGATGGAGTGGGTGGTGAGAAGGGGGACAGGCATACCTGCTTCAGGAATGCAGAGGTGTGAAATCTAGTGAGTCTAGGGAAGGATGTTCTCCACATAGTTGGAAAAGGAGATGGGACCATCTTGTGAGGGGCCTGTTATGCCAGGTAAAGCCGAGTGATCAGGAGGAGTATGACTCCACAGTGGTGTCGCACAGGCCGGGCCACGGCTGGATGCACAGAGCACAGCAGAAGAGAGGAAGCCTGTCCATTGCCAAAGTCCAGCCAGCTGGAGCCAGCTTTCAAAGGTACTGTTCATGAACAGTACTTTGGGCCTTAGTGAAAACAACCTTGTTCTCTACCTATTTCCTTTCTCTTCTTCAATCTTCTCCCAAGTTTCTGAGCAAGGAGAAAGTTTTTAACAGGAATGGTAGTCAGTTTTAATCACACAGCATGCGGGGATTGGCAGCGCAGATGAAGGAATGGTGCCAGCTAGCCTCAAAGGCACAAGGGCATCAAACTCAGAGCAGGCCCTGGGGTGGGGCCACCTGGGAACAACAGTCTGCCTAGTGCTGGACAGTTGTGTAAGTTACTTAAACCCCTGTGCCCTGGTATCCTCACTGGGGAGAACAAAATTATCTACGGGACAAGGGTTGTCAAAAGAATGAAGCCAAGAAGAGCCCTGCACAGCACCCAGTGTATAGGAGGAGCTTACCAGGTCTTGGTGAGGCCAGATATCACCATGTATTTAGTTGTCATTTAACTGCAAACCTCACCTCTGAACCGTACCTATGCCCTTTAATTATGAAGGAACTGCATTATGTGGTGACTAATATGCTGGGAGTGGGGAGGCCCAGCCCTGCTCTCTGACTTTGGGGTGACTGCAAACAATTCACTTCTCCATCCCTAAAATGGGAACCGGAAATTCCCACCCCCTCTGCCTCTTGAGGCAGTGAGTGCCCAGGGCAAACTGCCAAGTGGCCATGTGAGAGGTCAGTGCTCCCCTGCCTCCACCTTCAGCTGGGAGCATAAGAAGGGATCTGCCTCTGCGGGAGAGGCATTTGAGAGGCATTTCCATCTTACCCATCTGTTGGCTCCCCTCAGAAATCATTGTGACAGGCCCTTTGAAGGCCAGCCCAAGGAAGCAGATGCCATACCCAGGACAGCGGGAGCTTATTTCCAGCCTGGCCAAGCATGGGCTTTCCTGGGGCAACTCAGCCAAGCCTAGAAGTCAAATTCCTGTTAATTCCAACCATGCACCCGGCCCTGGGTTTTCCCTGGGTCCCGGTAATGACAGAGAGCAACCAGGAGCTCCTTGGACTCACTATCATATTACAGAACTGCAGGGCTAACCCTGGGGTCAGGCGTTGGGAGCCACTCTTCCCTCCACCCCACCAGATCACCCACAGCCTCACCTGTTCCCACTGTGAGCTCCAGCCCCACAGCTTTCCCAGCAGACCCCACCTGTACTTGCCAACTTCCATGATTTCAGCAACACCTCGCTCTCTCCCAGAGTACTTCTCATTCTGCCTCCAGCCACTTTTCAGGGTCAGGCTGGAACCTACTCCCACTTTCTCCAACGAGCCTGCCCAGATCCCCATAACAGAATCAATTGATCAGAGGCCCCTGTAACCTTGATCATTCATTCTACTGTGCAGTGGAATGCCTTGTGTCTGCTCCCCTGCACCGTTTCTCCACAATGTTCTGTTCTGCATTCTCCACTATGCCCAGGCCAGGGGGCTTCCCCGGTACATGTGCAGGGAACTAAATTGCTGAAACACACCCCTCCCCTTTGAACCGGGTTACTACTCATGATAGATTCCAGGGACTAACATCTAAACTGTGCATTTTCCAATATGAAAACAGTGAGCTGTATCCCCCCCGGAAAAGTGGTGGCCGAGGCGGCAAAACCACTTCGCTGTGGGGCTAGCTGCCTTTAGACAATGGAAGCCCAAGTCGAATGGCCGAGCCTGGGAACTCTGAAGCTGGAGTGGGGGTGGTAGGGGTTGAGAAATTGAGGGTCAGTGGTATTTTCCCCTTCCCTGGAATAGGAACCATCAACTGAGTCAGCAAGTTTTAGGTCGAGCTGGGCCAGCTACCTTTAATCCTTCCAGAACATGCTGGCAGGGGCACCTCTGAGAGACTGGCCTTGAGTCAAGGCCATGGCCCCTAGGATGGATCAAGCAAGCTCAGGCGGCGACCTGGAGAAGCGGGCAAGCCCTGGCTCCGCCCGGCAGCCCACTCCAACCTGCCACTGCACATAAATTACAGGGAGGAGGCTGGTGGCCAACTGGCTCCAAGGCCGGCCCTGCCTCTCTCTGACACAAGGACGCGCATTGTATAGCCCAATACCTCATTATCTGGCACCTCAGCCACACCGGAAAGGGCAAATAATGGGGTGAGTGTGACACATGTTGCACAGATGTCCCTCCCTGCACAAACCTGTCCTTGAGTCCCCACTGTTCAATTAACTCCTTAGCATGGCACTTGCAGTCCTTCAATCTAGCCACAACAAATCTTTCCAGAAAAACTTCCTCTAGTCTACTTTATTCATTCAAAAAGTATTTGTCGAGCCCTGGCTGTGGCACAGTGGATAAGGCGCCGGCCTGTGAACCCAAAGGTCGCTGGTTCAATTCCCAGCCAGGGCACATAACCAGGTTGCAAGCCAAGTCTCCAGCCAGGTCTGTAGCTGGAGGCCGGTGAAAGGCAACCATACATTGATGTCTCTCTCCCTCTCTCCCTTCCCCTCTCTCTGAAAATAATAAATAAGAACTCTTAAAAAAAAAAAAAAAAAGTCTGTTGAGCACATGTGAAGTACTGGACACGGTGCTGAATGACTGAAGGATCTTTAAGTCTCACTGCCCTGAAGCCTGTGCAGACCAGGAGGGGCTCGATACTTGGTAACTACTATTCCCATCACTCTCACCTGCCCCTGAAGGGGAGGAAGCTGCTCTTCCCTGATGCCCACCTGCCTTCTCACCCATAAGTCTCACCACCACAGCAGAAAGGTGGGAACCAAAGCTACTCCGTCTGCTGGAGGCCCACCAGGTGCCTATAACTTAGAGTATGCTGGCTGCTTCCATCTGGGGTGTTTCCCTATGCTGGAGTTCCTGAAGGTTTGGGGACTCAGGGGGTTACAGAGGTTACAATCAACCTCTTTGAGGCCCCTCCTCTGACCAGCATTCCTGGGCCCACCTAGGTCAGGACCTATGAGAGGGGCTCTCCAGCAGCCCAGGAGGGATAAGAGCCATGACAGGTGTGACCACTCCTGCCACAGACGCATGGATACATGCACGAGGAGAAAGGAAGAAAAGGAGGGCGGGAGGTTAAGAAGCCTCCTGAATGGCATGAAGGCTGAGCAGGATTGGGACAGACAACAAGGATGAAGGTATAATACACGGAAAGACACATGGGATGTACGTGAAATCCTGGAGAATGGCAAGAGGCTTCTAACTGGCTGGCCGTGAAATACGGAGCACCGGGAAGCCTTTTAGAGGGAAGGGTCAACTTGAACATCATGCTGTGAGTCTGGATATGCGAGAAGCCATGAGGAGTGTTTAAGTAATGACATGTCCAAAGTCACTTTTGAAAGATAGAGAGGAAGGACTGACCAGAAGAGTCAAAACTCAAGCACTGTGGGATATAAGGTTATGGAGCTCGTCTTCTGACAACATTTGAGAAAGCTGTAACAGTAAGACATGTGACTATATATCAATTTCCTACATCTGTATAATGAACCAGACATACATCAAGAAATCCTGCACAGGACAACACAGTTGCAGGGAAAAAATGGTGTGTTTTTAAAAGACTTATACTTCTTGACCTAAGAAACGGGCAACGTCTGCACTAAGTACTAAGTACTTAGAAACTAAGTACTGATCAAAGATCTTATAGGTCAGAGAGTTTGCAAGAAATTAAGGGTGCAGGTGAAGGAACTTTCTCATAAAATCAAGAGGTTGAAACAGGTTATGTATAAAACAGAGAGAAAAGTCAACATGGGCTGTGATTCTGAATAGATGTGCATAATGTTTCAGACCAGAGGTCTGCAAAGTTTTATATTTTAAAATAGGCCCTGGCTGGTGGCTCAGTGTATAGGCACTGGCCTGTGAGCCCAAAGGCCGCTGGTTCGGTACCCAGCCAGAACACGTAAGCCAGGTCTCCAGCCAGGTCCACAGCTGGAGGCAGGTGAAAGGCAACCATACATTGATGTCTCTCTCCCTTTCTTCCTCCCTCCCTGCCCTTCTCTCTAAAAATAATGAATAAACTCTTTTAAAAATAAAATAAAATAAAAATAGAGCTTTACTGGCACACAGCCATACCCATTCATTGCACCTATGTCTACTTTTGCACTATAAGGGTAAAATGGAGTAGCTGCAACAGAAACTGTGTGGTCCCAAAAGCCTAAAATACATACCATTTGGCCTTTACAGAAAGTTCACTGACCCCTGTATTAGGCATGTGGGGACTCACATACATGAATAAGTAGCCACCCTGGGGGCCACCTACTTATTCCCAAAGCCCCTCTGCTCTTGGGGGCAGGCCATCCACTTCTTAGAATATCTTGAAAGGGTCAATCTTCCATCCTCTAGAGTGGATTTAATTTCTGGAACCCGCCCAAGGTTTTTCCAAACCAATGCAGGTGAAAAGGTGGGTGATCATGCCAAGGAATGAAACATGTGGGCCTGCAAGGGGCGGGAAGTGTGCCTTAAACACCGGATGAACCAAAGTTGCACGGAGAAATGTGGTTTCGTTATAAAATTGTGCAACTTTATTTCTTACGTCTCATTAACTGGGGACAACAGTCATCTGATGTTTAAGCCTCGGCCTGATAAGTTTTAAAAAATTGCTCAATCGCTTGTGACCACCTCTTACAAGCCCATCCATATTCTACAGCAACCTGTGGTCTGGTTGACTATTTGGCTGGAAATCCTGGGAAGTCTTTGAAAACGGTAGGACCTGGTGACAGGAAAGAACCGCTGGCCATTTACAAATGAAGACCCTGTGGCCCAGGGAGGAGACGGGACTTGTCCAAAGTCACTCGGCCACAGAACCTCAAGGTTCAAGTCCTCCAGAGTGGCTTCAGAATTTCAGAGGCAGAGCTAGGAGCTACAGCAGCACATCAAAAATATTTTCAAGGAGCTGAGTCCCTGGCACCCAAAAGGGCAGGGATGTCCAAAAACATGGAGGTTTAACAGAGCTTGACCATGCCTCCTGACCCGAGTTTGTTTCTTTATATGAAAAACGAACAACATCCTCCTTGCAGAGTTCCTGGGAGGATTACAGTGAGGTGATATACCTAAAGCAGCCCACAGAGCACAGCAGACAATGGGCGTTGAATAAAAAGAGGCTCATAATCTCAGGTATGAGGGCAGCAATAATATCCCACTATCCTTACCCACAGGTACGTAGGTACACGTACATCTTTCCGTAGAGAGGAGACTCTAAGACGACAAGGCTTCACTGGGCACCTGTCCTGTGCAAGGGATGTTTTATCTGCCTCCTACAGGGAAGTTAACAGAGGGGAAAACTGCAAGCTCCCTTTGGAGCAGCAATATTCCCAGCCCCCTTCTCCCAGCTAACTCCTTTATCAGGGCAGTTGTAAACACAGTGCAGACCGATAGGAACCCAGAAACAGAAGCAGATGAAAAGCAGGTTGGTCTGTCTTTGGGGAACAGCCAGGGTAGATTTCTTCCGAAGGCATGAGGGAAAATCCCTAAACCTTCCTGGAAACCAGGCCAGTAACTACCTCCACTCTGGCCTTTCTCCTTTCATGGAATAGGCCAGCATGCCAGTGGGAGTTTAGCAAGAGAGTGTGAGTTGCAGCTTCCTATGCCTGGCTGTGCAGTTCCGATAACAGGTCCCTGCCCAAGCTAAGGCTGCGACACAGACAGATGATGTCCTGATCAAGTACCCAAGGCCAACTCTGGCACCAGAGTGCAAGCCTGGTGAGCTTACATAACAAAGGGCTTGTTACCACTTCCTGTGATCCTCATCACCCACATTCCAACACAATGAGACACTTCTTCAGCCCTGGCTTTGAAGTTCAACAACTTATTCAGATGGCGGGGCAAGAGCTCAGCTGGGAGGCAAAGTGCCTGCACTGGCTCACCTTCTCTTTCCCCTTTGCACTTGACTTATCACTCGTTTACTAGTTTTTCTACATATGTATGTGGGCATGGAGTAGGGGAAGAATATGAATATTCAATTTTTCTTACTGTTTTTTTAAAATTGACTTTCCTTTCTTTTTAAAAACATCAATGTGTGGTTGCCTCTTGCACACCTCAAACTAGGGACCTGGCCCACAACCCAGGCATGTACCCTGACTGGGAATTGAACCAGGGGCCCTCTGGTTCACAGGCTGGTGCTCAATCCACTGAGCCACACCAGCCTGGGATCATATCTTAGTTTTCAAAAGTATTGTGTAAGCCCTGGCTGGTGGCTCAGTGGATAAGGTGCCAGCCTGCGAACCCAAAGGTCACTGGTTCAATTTCCAGCCAGGGTAACAAGCCAGGTCTCCAGCCAGGTCCATAGCTGGAGGCAGGTGAAAGGCAACCAACCATACGTTGATGTCTCTCTCCCTCTCTGCCTCTATCCCTTCCCCTCTCTCTAAAAATAATAAATAAAATCTTCAAAAAAAAAGTATTGTGTAGTAAGCCTTCTCCCTCGTAACTATGCTGCATTGAACTGCTCGACTCAGCTTTGGTAGACTGTTTGCCTTTCGCTACAGAAAGTGCCGTACTTTAGCCATTTCTCATAGCTGGATATTTAGGTGATTTCCAGTTTTGTTTTTCCAAATGCTGTGGGTTATCAGTAACTAAATAATTGTGACTCTTTCTCCTCTATCCTTAGGATAAATTCCTAGGAGGGGAACCACTGGGTCACAGAGCAGCAACTTTTAAGGTTCTCCATGTTGTCCCCTCACTGTTTCCTGTCACTCTTTCTGACCTGGAACCAAATCTACAACTTCTAAGGCAACTTTGATTTAAGTCCTTTTACAGTGGCCTTATGGCTGACCTCATGACAAGTCAGCTATGATAAACACCGTGATGTAAACACGGGAAAAGGGCTCAGGGAGGTCAAGTGACTTGCCCAAGGCCACAGAACCGGAACCGGGCTAAGCCTGAACAGTGCTCCTTCATTGCACCACACCGCCTCTCACAGGCCCCTAGGCTAGAATTTGAGCAGGTACTGTGGGGGCATTTTAAAGATTTTACTTATTTTTTATTTTAAGAGAGAGAGGAAGGGAGGGAGAAAGAGAGGGAGAGAGACATCGCCATTTAAGAGAAACATGGATTGGCTGCCTCTTGCACGACCTGTCCCACAACCCTGGCTTGTGCCCTGACGGAATCAACCAAGCGGCCCATTAGTTTGCGGGATGGCACTCAACCCACTGAGCCACACCAACTGTGGGGGCATCTAAAATCGACACACACAGTTTGCTACAAATCCCCAAGACACGCCCTGTGATTTTGGGTCTACCTGTTAATGCTCATCAGTGTTGTGACCATCCAACCACTGACCAAAGCAGGGAAAAGGCACAGCCCTTCAGCAAAAGGTCTCCTTAGTCAGCAATGGGGAAGGCTCTCCTTTACCCTGAAAGAGTGAAGGTGTAGCTAAGGTCATGCCCCTACTGCCACGGGAATGGACTTTATAATAGACTAACTCACTTGTCTCTGACTTTCAGATTGTGAATACAAGATGACCTTAGATTTCACCTTCAAACCAGCCTTTGAAATTCAAATATACAGCTCTTCCAAGGAAGCTAGGCCTCTGCCTACACAGGGAGCCCTGATTTCCTATTTAAAAAAAAAAAAATTTAAAGAAAAGTTTGGGTAAGATAAAAACACTCGAACTTCTTGTTTTGTTTCAGTACAGTTCACAGATCTGAAGTTCATCTTTAAGTATAAGATGGCCATCAGAAATGTCTAAGATAAAATAACTCTCTGAATGAAAGTGCACAACTGAAATTTACTTCCAGAGTGAGAAGCGTCTGAGCTCAATAGAGCTATACAAGCTGCTGAACTTTAAGGAATCCAATACCCTGAAGTACTGACTGAGTTACAGAGAGATAGGTAAAACCAGAAGAAAGCATTAAAAGCAAAGGAGTATATTTTCTGGGATAACCATTCCCCAAAGGATCGGATGGATATAAAAAAGGCATTTCGGGCCTTGGCTGGTGGCTCAGTGGATAAGTGCCAGACTGTGAACCCAAAGGTTTCTGGTTCAATTCCCAGTCAGGGCACATAACCAGGTTGCAAGCCAGGTCTCCCACCAGGTCCGTAGCTGGAGGTGGGTGAAAGGCAGCCATACATTGATGCTTCTCTCCCTTTCTTCCTCCCTCCCTGCCCTTCTCTCTAAAAATAATGAATAGTCTTTTAAAAAAGAAGAAAAAAAGGCATTTCTAATTTAGGGGGAAAGAAATTAAATAGTACAAAATAAAAGTCAGGAATGTACCCCTACCCTCATCTACTGTACTTCTAAACTGCTTAATCAGCATCCCTCTGTGAGCTGTCACCACCAGCAATTTCTGTTTCCTCTGGGGGCTGCATGTTTAATAATCTGTAAGGGCTCTTTAAAACAAAGGGTTTGCCTGGATGGAGAAATTTCTCTGCTTTTCCAAAACCAGGCCTACTCCTGCCCTAGTCTGAGATGATAATGGGAATCAAGGAGGGGTGGGGCACAAGGAAGGAAGGCCAGACCATAGCCACATGGCCAGGTTTGCTGTCTGCACTTTGACAACGTTCAGGCAGGCCAAGGCCTGCGCAGACAGGGTCTTAACAGTGTTCTCAGCTGTCCTGTGGGTGACTAGGAAGCGATGACACCAATTCCCATCTTGTCACTTTGCAGTCACACCAGAGATGGCTTTCAGACAACTCCCAAGCCTTGCAGAAGCTAGGCAAGCAGGAACCAACTGACAGCTGAATTCCCTAAGCATGCGTCCCAAGTGTGGGGCAAGAGCCCCCTGAGATGGACTTATGGCACATTATCTCTGGATCTTTATTTACAAAGCAGCTCTTCTGGACTTGGAATGTGAGCTCTGATGGCCAGAGGGGCCTGTCTGATTCAGCAGCGAATGTGGAAGAAATTGGCCAAGGATCCTCAGGGGGCCCTTCGACTGAGCCTAGCAAACATCTCTTCATCAAGGCTAATGTTTCTTCCCCTCTGGGGACCTGAAGGCTCCTTCCTGAGCACTTACTGCTTCTTATAGAGCGTCCCCCTGTGTAGGATGTCCTCTAAAGGTCAGCATCCCAGTGTCGACCACAGTCATGGCATTCCCTTCTCCCGTCTGTGTTCCCTCCTGAAGGCTCCAGCTACGCCAGCAGCAGCTTTATCACAGCTTCCTCCTACCTCTGTGGACATCTACCTGCCTGGACAGCCTGCAATATGTGCAATTCCATGAGGTGCAGCCATCAGATGGGAGGGCTGTGTCTTGGTCTCAAGGTCAGGGGGCTAGTTCTGCTGGCCCCCAGAACAAACACTGCCTGCTGACCCATCGTCTTCCTCCCCCACAGCTTTCCAGGAGGATGGGCTGGTTGGTGGCTTTGCCCTTTCCTGATCTGTGTTTCTGCAGCTCTCCAGCGAGAATGACCACAGGTGGAAACAATCTCCATTCGCAACCCAGGCCCTGGGGCCCCTGGTCTGCTATCCGCCTGACTCTAGAATATGGACAAATGCTCTGGTGGACTGGATACCTCACAAACCCCCAAAAGAGGGCATCTCAGATATTGACAACAGCCACCCAGAAAAATCTATCCCCTTGACAAGTGCTTCGTCAATTTCCTCCATGGACCAGGGTGCCATCTGACAGCTGCCTGAGCAATCAGTCGTAGTATTTCACTGCTTAAGGGCGCAGACAGGGGCCAGGCCCCTGTTGCCTCTGCCTAACTGGGTGCCCCCCCTCCAGGCTCCGCTTAGGCCACCCCTCCCACACCCTCTGTAACCCATTCATTCTTTTAAGGCTTTCCTAAAGCACAGGCCTGACCCTGTCACTCCCTTGCTCTATCCTCTTTCGTTACCCACAGGAAAAAGACCACACTCTGTGGCCTGGCCCTTCTGGCTTTCAGACACTTTGTCTCATCTCCCTTTCCAGTATCTCTTCCTGTGTATCTACTTGCAGCTTTCCCTTCAGTCACTTGGGACCATTCACAGGGCTCCTTCCTGGGATGCCCTCTTCACACTCCCCAGTGTCTAAATATCCAAATCTTCCCTTTTCGTGAAGGCCCAGTTCCCATACCACCTCCTCTATGAAGCCTTCCCAACTGATACTTGTTTGGCAGCATTATCCTGGAAACAAATATGAAGAATGTCTGATTCAATAGTAGAGAACTATGGTTTTTAAATGGTCTGGCCTTGTGGCTTTGGGAGGATCAGGTGATATAGAACCAACCTCTGTCACAGTTCCCTAGAGCCTGTAGCACAGAGGCTAAGCGTAGACAGAAGTCAGACTGGCTGCCTCGTCTTGACCTCCCTATGGGCAACCCTACCCACTACTAGATGCGTCACCTACAACAAGGTACTAAATAAACAAACAAGATCAATAAAACCTTGCATAGTTTCCCCATCTATAAAATGGGACTCTTAATAGAACGTACATCCTAGGGAGAGTTATGGGCTTCAGTGAGTTAATATTCATAAAGTACTAAGAAGAGCAGTGCTCCAGGCAGTTTTTGCTTCTGTTCTCCAGTTGCAAAGAATCACGGATGAACTGTAAACTAACTGTCAAGATAAGAACAGTCACTTTCTGAGGATGACCCCACCAGGTCAGAAAGGGCAGAGCCCCCAGCCAGAGCTCTAGGCTGGGCTGGGGCCCAAGGCAGACTGTGACCAAAAAGAATATAAACACATTCGTAAAGCTCTTCCTAGACGCCAGGGCTGGTCTAGGACTCAATGATGTGATGCGGTATCCAGTATTCACAGTTTCTTAGGACCATACAGATGCTCACCAGTGTTTAAAAAATCTGCCTTTTTTTTTTCCTTGAATTATTCCCCATATACACTCTTGGACTTAATCTGCTCCAACAACCCCAATTCATTAATGTCACAAACTTCACAGTGGAAACCGTAGGATGGATGATCCTGACACTGCCCCAAGCCAGAAAAAGAGGAACACACAACAGAGTTCAGAAAGGGTCTCGCATTGATTAAACACAAGACATGTGGCTTGTAAGGGACAAAAACAGTTAGGAGCAGGGGAAGAAATTTGTGAATTCAAATCACCTGAATTGGACTTTGGTGGGTGTGAAAAAAGGTGAGTGACCAAAACAACGTAATCCCCACATGCCACCCCTTCACGTCTTCTTCACCCTTCAGGTCTCAACTTCCCCCCAACCCCTCAGTCTGCTCCACAGCTGCCCACACCACGTCAGGCTCCAAAACGACTCTTCCCCATCACTGACCCTCTACTCTGTCCTGGCGCTGAACTCCTGTCCTGTGTTAGAGATACAGCAGATCCTCAAATATTGTCTTCTCATTCAATGTTGTTTTGTTCATGGTTAATAAGATGTTGTAGAAAGTTAACTTTGGTTTTTATAAATTAGCCTACAGTGAAATTAATTTTGTTATGTCATTTGGCCTGAAGCTGCAGAACCTATTGTTGACATTAAGTGAGGATTTACTGTATTCTTGGCCTCTCCAGTAGCCCCTCCTAAGCGCGGAGTTTGGCAGGAGTCACCCAGCTCAGGAACATAGTGGGTATCTCAAAACTGTCTGCTGCCCAGATGACTAAATGCTGCACCCCTTTCTCCACAGTTATGGAGTAAAAGCTGAAACAGACACACCCAGATAAGGCCACACAGGCAGGGCAGTTAGTGGTCTGTCCCAAATCGACCTAGAGGGCTGCCGCACTCCCAGTCTGGGACGGGGAAGCCAGCCCCTCCAGAGGGGAGCAGAGGCTGTCCCAGCACCATCCCACCCACGGCATCAGGTCTGGCACCCAAAAATGAAGTGCTAATGCCCGGTTACATCCCTTAGTGCCAGATGCTGAATGTTGTAATAAGCACATGGGTATCTGCAGATGAGAGGTGTCATTTTATAAAGACAAGGTGAAATCATCATTATCATAATAGCTGATGAGACCTAAATGCAGTCAGGGTGAGACCCATTGACCCATGTCAAAATATTTAAGTCTAAAAAGGCACCTGAAGAAATACAAACAGATCATAGAACAAACAACAAGGAGAGATGTCCAGACCAATGGGTCATCCAGAAAAATAAAATGAAAACCTTACCTCATATCCTGAAATCAAACTCCACATAGATTAAAGTTTTTTAAAAAAAAAAAAATCAAAGTATTAGAAGAAAATATAGGTAAATATTAGAGTAAAGAAGAGCTTTTTTAAAATGTATTATTTATTTATTTTTAGAGAGAGGGGAAGGGAGGGAGAAAGAGAGGGAGAGAAATATCAAAGTGTGGGTTGCTTCTTAAATGCCTCCAACTGGGGACCTGACCTGCAACCCAGACATGTGCCCTCACTGGGATCGAACTGGTGATCCTTTGGTTCAATGGCCAGCACCCAATCCACTGAACCATCCCAGCCAGGGCAGGGAGACATTTTTAAGTGGTGCACTCAAGAAATCATGAAGAGCCCTGGCCTGGTGGCTCAATTGGTTGGAAGGTCATCCCATACACCAAAAGGTTGTGGGTTCCGTACCCAGTTGGGGCGCACAAGGGAGGCAACAGGACCAATTGATGTTTCTCTCTCACATCAATGTTTCTCTCTCTCTCAAATCAATAAACATATCCTTAGGTGAGAATTTGAAAAGGTAAGAAAAAAAAGAAATCATGAAGAACATTGAGATTGATTTAACAAAAAAATTATTCAGTGTAAGCAACAATAGGTAACAGACACAAAACCTAAAGGCAAATTACAAATTGGTAAAAAATATTCTACAATCCAAATATCAGGCAATGGGCAGTCACCCTATTCACAAAGAGCTCTTACAAATTAACAAAAAAGTAAACCCTGAAATAGAAAGGATGGACAGAAGATAAAAAGTGTGCAATTTGCCCTCACTGATGTGGCTCAGTGGATTGGCACCAGCCTGCGAACCCAAGGGTCGCTGGTTCAATTCCCCAGCCAGGGCACATAACCAAGTTGCAAGCCAGGTCTCCAGCCAGGACCTTGGCTGGAGGCAGGTGAAAGGCAGCCATGCATTGATGCTTCTCTCCCTCTCTGCCTCCCTACCTGCCCTTCTCTTTGAAAATGATGAATGACATCTTAAAAAAAAAAAAAAAAGTATGCAATTTTAGGAAGGAAACTCAAATGGTTAACACATTTATGCACTAGTAACCCAAGAATTTGCAAATTAAACTAAATTGCACTAGAGCAACAGGCTTAAACTTGTAAAGACTTTCTAGGACACAACTTGAAAGCATGTTTCAAAAATTTTACCATCTTACCCAATCATTCTCCTTTTGGGAATCAATTTGAGGGAAATCATTATAGACTTCAGCAAAGAATTAAATTATCTAAATATTTATTACAGCACTGTTCAATGAGTGAAAGCTTGAGAGAGCCTAAATATGCTAACAGAATGCTACACAGATATTACTGTTGCTGAATGTTTAAGATAATGTAAAAATCTTTCCATGTCTTTAAGCAAAAAGAGAATAAATAGACACATTACTTTAGTGGAGGAAAAATGTACTATATAAGCATTGAAAAAAGGCTAGGTGGACAGTGAAACAGTGGTTTCTTGGAACTATAGAATTATAGTTGGTGTCTATTTTTAGTTGTGGTATCTGCATTTTCTATACCAAACGTCTTAGTTTTGGTAAAAGGGAAAGAAAGAAGTTAACACCGAGAGAAACACTGAAACACATTGAAAGAGCCAAGCTTTCGGTTCTGAGGAACTGCCAACTTGCAACTGCCCCCCACGGAAGTGCAGGTAGGGGCTGCATCATTCCACAAATGCCAGGCAGGCCCCAGAACACAAGTGTGGCTTTGGAATGCACCGGAGGGATTCTGGGGGCTGTCTGGCTTTCTGGGAGTGCACATCCAACAAGACAGTGAAGCTTCACTGTAAGCTTTCTGACCATTTTCGTTTTTAAACTTTAGCCAGAAGAAATCAGGAAAGCTCCATTCCTTCTACTCTGTGCGCCTCCACCCTCCACCGCCACCCCCACCAGACCAAGCTTCAGTGAGCCCCATATAAGGGAGAGCTTTCCCAACAACCGTAAGTGCTTAGCAATGAAAAGCTCTGCTTAGCAAAACAGGCAGGCACCACCAGCCCAGTCCCTCGAGACTTAACCTGGCAGTCATCTTTACCCACCTGTGGTGCCCAGGCTTGCAACACAGTATGAAACTTAGCAGGCGACCCCTTTTGAATCTGTAGACCAGTGGCAGAGGAGGCCCTTCACACCCAGCCCCTTCCCCACTTTCTCTACCACCAGCAGTCACACCAAGGCAATTCCCAGGTTCGCCACACCCATAGGCAGCAATGCTCCCCTTCCAATCTGGATAGGATCCCTTCTCTAGGGTGCCTCATCAGCACTGTCCTCTGGACCGTCTCCCATGTGGCCTCTTTTTCCTGGTGGCTTATTTTCCCCAGTCCCAAATAAGGCCACCGGCGCCATCTCTGGGTTCGCAGGAACCTCCCAGTCCTAGAGGGCAGAGCATGGCTAGCTCCCAGCCACAATTACTGGATCAATTCCACTCACAGAACGGTGACCAATCCTCCAATCCCCCGAGGTTTTCCCCATCTCAGCTAATGAACACTCATCCTCCAGGCTGCTCAGGCCAAAACCTGGGAGTCATCCTAGACTCTCTTCCCCTCTTCACACCTGACATTTCATCTTCCAGGAAATCCTGCAGCTCTACCTTTACATGTCCTGAATTGGGTCCCCTCGTGACCCACCTCTAGCACCCTGGCCAGTTTCAGTGGCTGCAGGTCCCGTAGCCGGTCTCCCAGCTTGTCCCCTCCGGTCTGTGTATTATTCACTAGGCAGCCAGATCTTCTGAAAACCCAAGTCAGATCACATCATTCCACTGCTCACAGCCCTCCACTGCATTGCCCCATCTCACTTGGAGTTAAAGCTCTAACCCTGAGACCTTTGCAGTGCCTGCAGGGCGGACTGCCTGGCCTATCTCGGACCTTGTCTGCTCCTCCTCCCCACCTGCTCCCCTCAGTCACACTGATCTCCCTGAAGGACCCAGGCATGCTCCTGCCTTGGGCCTTGGCCCTGACAGTTCTCTCTGGAATGCTCTTTTCTGGGAGAGCTATGAATCATGTTAGTGCATCGTTCAGCAAAGCCTTTTCTGCACAACCGTCTAAAACAGCACCCTACCTCAAACTCTGGCCCACCCTACCCTCTGCATCCTACTTTACTTTTCTCCACACTTTCTACCTGACATATCCCATTTGCTTGGGATATGTCATATCCCATATCCCATATCCCCTCCTGACAGAGCAAACTCAGAAGAGCACAGATTTTTATCTTTGTTCACTGCTATATCCAGCACATAGCAGACCCTCAGCAGTGTCTTTTGAATGAATGAATGAGGAGAAAGGACTTGACATAGGTTCTTGTGGCCCAGCTGAGGACTCTGAGTCCGGCCTGTAAGTGAAGGCCCAGCAGTGGGCAGTGGTGTCCAGCCCCCTACCCACCTATCAAGTCACTCTCCCCTTAGTGGCCTCCTCAAGAAGCCCCTTTCTGACAGTACTATTAACAACTGCTTGGAAAATCCAGGGCCTGAGTCATTCCCCAGGGCCCTGACTAATTCTCTCTCCATCCCTTGGACCCACCTCCAAGATCCTTCCTCTAAGGCATAATGGGAAATCCAGAGAGACCTCCCCATGGAAAAAAATGGAAAGAAGCTGAATGATTTAAAGGAAAATTCAATTCTTCCTGGCTCAGCAGTTGAGAAAGCGCAAACTGTCAGGAAGCTAGTGCCTCTGAAAGTGAAACATTAATAGAAATATTACTGGAAAATACCAAACAGGAAGAGAAGGAAAATTCCATTGTGGAAGCAAGGTCCACTGTCGAGTCTCCTTAATGATCCCAGTAAAGCATTTCAGAATCAAAACACAGAACAAACCGGAAATCAATCAGACTGTCACCCTTCCCGTGGACTGGAGCTTTGGCCAAGCCACCTTCACATCACCCTGGCACAAAGCTGGGCCAGAACACAAGGTCAACAGCCTGGCCACTGGCTCGGCTAATACATGCTATGAGTCTCCCTGGAGCCTCAGTTTTTCCATCTATAAATGGGAGTTACAGCACCTTCTTTACAGAGGAACTCTGAAAATCAAATTAATTATGGGTGTGAAAGTGCTTTTTTTTAAAAAGATTTTATGTATTATTTTCAGAGAGAAGGGAAGGGAGAGAGACATCAATGTGTGGTTGCTTTTCACCTGCCTCCAGCTATGGACCTGGCTTGCAACCTGGTTATGTGCCCTGGCTGAGAATCGAACCCTTAGGTTCACAGGCAGGAGCCTTATCCACTGTGCCACCAGCCAGGGCGTAAGTGCTTTTTTAAGCTGTGGAATACTTACATAAATGTAGGACTCAGCAGTTCCTACAATATTAACAGAGGGGATTTTTATTTTTTAAGTAAAGAGTAAGTATTGCCACAACTGAGGCATGAAAGTGTGCCTGAGGTAAAGTAGCACAGTGATTAAAAACAAAGATTGTGGACCTGGGTTCAAATCTCATCTCTGCCACTTACTGGCAGTGTGACCTTAGATAATTAACATAACTTCTCTGTGCCTCAGTTTTCTTGTATGTAAAATGGGAATGACAATAGCAGTAACGTCAAAGGATACCGATAAAGGGTAAATGAGTTCATGCTCAGAGCTCTGGCTGGTGCTTACAAAGCACATGGAAGAGTGCCTGGCTCAGAGTACATACCGTGGGAGTACTGGCTAATATTACTATTGTGGAAAGCCCCCTCTGTTCGAGTGACTACTCTTTCTTTCCTCAAATGCTTCCTCTGAGAAGCCTTCCCTACTTCCCTCAATTGAAATGAATCTCCTCCTCACCCTGCTTCCGTTTGGCTCCATGGACTCACAGCTCTGCTCAGAACAGCCTCTGTGCCAGGATGGCTCTGAGCTCAGCCACACTTTGTTTATTGATAAATTCTGCTGTCAGAGCTATGTTCCAACCTTGGTTTCTGTGTCCTCACCAGAAGATAAGCTCCTTAGGGGCAAGTACCTCCTACCCCTTGGCTCATCTTGTATCCACACAGCTCTTCATAGTAGCCCATGCATGGCAACGGTAGGACAACTCCTCTGTCAATACAGGCCAAGCAGAAGTATGAAGTCGGAGTGGCAGAGACCACCAAAGCCACTGCCTCCATCCTGCAGGAAACCCACCAATGCCTCCCCTCCACCCAACCTCAGAAAGCCAGCCCCCAGCTCTCTGCTTCAAAGCCACAAATTCCCAATTATTTTCCATGGTCAAGCCTGGCCTACCTCTTCCCTCAGGCCACTGCCTCCTGGCTATCTCAGGACTAGATACACAAGTCAGCTCCCAGCTAAACTGCCTTGGGTAGCTCTTGACCACAGGTAAGTTCATCTTTGCTCTTGACCAGAGGAAGGCCATATCTGTTTCAGATTTTCTGTTTAACTCCTATTTTATGGGTCAGACATGCTTGAGGGTGGGAGCAGGATGGGGCCAAGCCTTGGGGGTTAAGTCTGGGGAAATCAGTCCTATTCTGAAATTGATCTCCTTCAAGGAAACGGGTTTTTAGTTGGTAAGAGCCAAGTCACCACTAGTTTTTGCCTCAGAATAGCACACACAGCCTCGCCAATCCTTGGGAGGGAAGGAACACTTGGTGTTGGAATGAGAAGACGTGACAGTTAAAAGACATGTTTTGTGTGGCTGTCCTTTGGGAAGCACCAACTCTGTGTGGATAATTTCTCAATAAAATAAGTCAAGCCCTGGCTGGTAGCACAGTGGATAAGGTGCCGGCCTGCGAACCCAAAGGTCGCAGGTTCGATTCCCCAGCTAGGGCACATAACCAGGTTGCAAACCAGGTCTCCAGTCAGGTCTGTGGCTGGAGGCAGGTGAAACGCAACCATACATTGATGTCTCTCTCCTTTGCTGCCTCTCTCCCTTCCCCCTTTCCAAAAAAATAATGAAATAAAAAATCTTAAAAAAAAATAAGTCAAGTGCTGCATTAACATCTCATTTATGGATCTCAGAGGCAGATGAGGAAGGGAGAGAGACAGCCAGCTCTGGGGCCTCTCCTGGGGCCACCAAAGCCCAGTCTGAAAGGTACAAGAACTAGGGTAAGGGGAGCAAGAGGGGGAGAAAGAGATACATTACACACATTGCAGTTAAGTACCACATTTACTATCCCCATTTACATTGTGGAAAATAGTGAACAAGTTAACAAAAAGCATATGGGCTTTGAATTCAGATTGCACAGTTGTGATCCTGGCCTTGCCACTTGGTAGCTGCATGACATAAGGCAAGTCATTAACCTCTAAGCCTCAGTTTCTTTCTTTCTTTCTTTCTTTTTTAATTCATTTTTAGAGAGAGTTGAAGGGAGGGAGAAATAGAGGGATAGAAAGATCGATGTATGAGAGAAATATTGATCATCTGTTGCCCCTCACATACACCCAATTGGGCCCAGCAACCCAGGCATGTGCCCTGACCAGGAACTGAACCAGCGACCCTTCGCTTTGCAGGGTAACACCCAAACCACTGAGCCACTGTGGTGAGGGCTAAGCCTCAGTTTCTTTATCCATAAAATGGGGGTAATACTACCTGGTAAACAGATGGCATTTAAGGCCTGACTGATGGCCAGCCTGTATTTCTGCCCTTTGCCAATGGATTTTGCTTTGATCAACAGAATACAGAAAGGACAGTATGCCAATTTCCAACCTCAAGAAATCTTATGGATCCATTTTTTTCTTGGAACCTTGCCACCATCATATGAACAAGACTAATCTACTGGAATATGAGAGACTACATGGAACAGAGTCCAACTATCATAGTCCAGGCCATCCTAAATCAGCTGACCCCTAAACATGTAAGAGAGTCCATCTAGGATCAGCAGGGCGGCACAACCACCCCCCACCCCTGCCACTGACCACAGATGCCTGCATGAGCCTAGCTAACATCAAAAACACCACTCAGTTGACATGTGGGCTCACAGACAACAATAATGGCTTATTATAGTTGAAAGCATAGGTTGGAAACTACGGACCACAGGCCAACTGCCTGTTTTTGTAAATAAAGTTTTATTGGAACATAGCTATGCCCTTTCATTTATACATTGTTGATGGTTGCTCTCAAGCTACAACGGCAGAGTTGAATAGCTGTGTTGGAGACTGGTCTGCAAACCTAAAAATATTTACTAGCTGGCCCTTCATTAATAGTTTGCTAACCCTTGGTTTAAAACCACTGAGTTTAGGATGACTTATTATGCAGCAATAGCTAACTTATACAGTCCCTAAACCTCTTTTAGGGTGATCACGAGAATTAAAAGATCAATTAGTGGTTGGCTTGAAACATGAAAAATCTCTGGGAAATCAATGGGAAAAACTAGATTTGATATGCAGGCATTTTTGTGACACTACTTATAAGGGATGGGACTTCAAAAGGAGAATGTGTACCAAGCCAAACCACAGCTACCAAATGTGGCTCTTCCCTTTTCAATCGATTCTTTTCTTATAACTGGAGAATGTGACATTCAATAAGCAAATGGAAATGACTTGATATACTCAGGTTTGATCTTGGCATCAATCAAGCCACACATCAATGATTTGATGTGAAAAGCACCAAAAGACAAGTCACAGCTGCCCAACAAGGCACATGACACTCTCTTCTCTTGGTGTCTCCAACCTCCATCTGCCATCCCCCACCACATCTTCACAGCTAAGCCTCCAACCATTCTCTCCCAGGCCTCCAGGCTTGGGCATACCTGTTCTATCCCTTCTGCACGGAGAGCCCTCCTCCCTACTTCCCTGCCTGGGGAATTCCCATTTATCCTTCCAGAGTCAGCTCAAATGGCACCTCCTCCCGAAAGTCCTCTTTGACTTCCCAGATGTGAGGGTCTTCTATCACTTTGCACACATTCCTGTTCTGACATTCCTCGGGTTGAGATATTGTCTCATTAGCTATATCTTTCTCCCAGACTAGACTTTGAGAAGCTGGTGTTCAATTACAAAAAGAGAAGCTTCCTTCTTGGAAAACTGGCCACCACTTTTTTTCTCTGATTTCCCCTGCCTAACAGGCTGCTCAGACACTGTTGGCTAATGTTGAAGAGAAAAAAAAATAAAGGTTAGCCATAATATTATTTATTCCTTAGGAAACATGTTATTTAACTCAACTCTGTGAACGCTGACAAACTATAAAGTGTTGGTATGCATTAGCATGTATTTAAAACTCGGAAAAATGATGTCATGATGCATCTTGACTCTTTCAGCTGTGGTGGAAACATTTACTTAATGATAAAAGAAACAAGACTTCAGCAGTAACATAAGGATGAGAACTGTTGGCTGCACAAAAGAACTACCAAGTTTACTGGCCTCTTTTGTCATTATTTATTTGTAAAGACAATCTGAAGGAATAATATTTCCATCTACTAAAGCTTTGTTCTCTCTTACCAAGAGCTCAGGCCTTCACTATCTCTCCCCTGGATTATACTGCAATTGTCCCCTAACTCTGACCCCAACTCCCCCAGATAGTGGCAGATGTTTGTAGCCTAGGACAGTCCCCAACCATGGCTCTGACTGAGTTCATCTCTTTCCTGGCTCAACAGCCTTCAAGGGCTCCCTGGGGTGGGGGGTCCAGAGTCAGGCACCCAACCCTCTTACACTGTCAACTTCCATTCCCCCAAATGAGGTCCACTACAAGAAAGCTCTGGTTTCCAAGACACTCCTTATTGAGGTTTTATATGTACACACATATAACCACACACATGCATATGGACGCATTTTGACATACACATGTGCACACACAGCACTGACTCATAAGTGCTTGTGCAGGCTGCAGTCACCCCTTTCTTTGCACTGAAATTCCACTTCCATCTCTAGATCCAGCTCAAACTGCCTCCTAGGTGAAGACCTTGTTCAACTTCCCACGACAAAAACACTGGGAGACAAATGATAAAAAGGCAGACAGTGTGTCAGTCTCCTCCGGAGGTTTAGGCCAGAGATTACTGACAAGTCTGCTGCAGCCGTTCCCTCCTCTCCTAACTCACTCTGGTACCGGAGACCTTGAGCACAGTATGCGTGATGGGTAAAAGCTGGCTACACTGAAAACACCACCCTTCTTCCACATGATTCTAACAGAGAAAATGCCCATGACAGGATGCTGGTGGTAGTAGGATTGTGGGGGGGTGGTTACAACCAGGTGTGTGTGTGTGCTGCAGGACTCACCTAGGAGAATAGAAGGATGCCAAAGTGTGTGACAGAGAGAGGCAGTGGAGAGCCCCCCAAAATAAACCATGGTGAAGGTGGCACTGGAGGCATTGAAAGGAGGATCTGTGGACCACCAGCCATTATTCCATGCCACACATAGTAACTCTCAACTCAGGCCCAATGTTAAAAACAAACACCAGGACTGGCAGGCCTTCAACAGTACATGGGTTCTTGTCCAACTGATAAAAGGAAGCTGGGCCTGAGATTAAGTGGGGTGCTAAAAGTGGGTGTACATGGATCCAAGGGCAGGGGACAGATGGACAGCTCTGGGGTGCTCAGGACTGAATGTACCACAGCATGCCTGGCCTCCAAAAGCTATCAGGCTAAAAACAATGTGAAAACCAGGTTGCCTCCTGGCTACAAGGTTGGTGGGTGGGGTGGGCAGATTAGAAGCCAGCCCCACACAGAGGGCATCCAGTTCTCTGCATCCTGAAAGCAGCTCTGACCAGAAGACCCAGAGGCCACTGTTGAATTAGTGGTCCCAGGTCAAATTAGTGGTCAAAGTGTGGTCCTAGGATCTGCAGCAAAAGATCACCTAGGAACTTACCAGAAATGCACATTCTCAGGCCCATACCAGGCTTGGTGAACCAAACAAGGGGTAGGGAGGTCTGGCAAGCTGTTTCAACCAGTCCTCCGGGTGATGTTTTGAGAACCACTGCCTCAGGTGACCCTCCCTGGCTATCTCTCCTCCTCATTAGAAACATCCAGTTAGCTGCAGTACTCAGAATCTAGAATGGGAACAACCTCTCAAAACATCAAAGGGCCCAAAGTCACAATCTATTAGGTGAAATGCAGCCCAGAGATCTTTTCCAAAAATGTGTATCTGTTCACATTACTTAGCAGCTAAATCCCTTCATTGGCCCTCACTGTGCTTAACTTACAAGGTTCTTCCTGACCCTGCCCAACTCTCCTCTCTCAATTCCAGCCACAGGGACTCCACCTGTAGCCCTCTAAAGCACAAGGCTCTTCTGCAACCAAGGTCAGCACCCCTCCCCCATGGTAATGGCCCTCCCTGATCTCTTTCCCCCCACTTCAGTCCCAGGTAACACGAAGTCCCATCACAGCATTGGCCCAGAGGGACCTGCTTTAGCACCAAGCAGGGGAGGGCACAAGAAGACCCACGAGAAATAACTGATGGCAGAACGAAGCCAAGTCTTACTCACACTTGACATTCTAGCTATAAAACATTATCTCTCAGCATTTAAAGTAGTCTGAATTGTAATTAAGAAAAAAATGTTCACCAAAGTTTTGAAAGCCATAAAAGAAGACCTTAGTGAGCAAGCAAAAGGACAAGTAGAGGGAGAGAAAGGAGATTTGCCCACCTGGGAGAGGGCCAAGGGGTAACAAGGTGGGATGCAGGGAGTCCAGCACCCCTGGCTGTGACTCTCTCCTGAGAGCTAGACCTTGAGGTCCTCCTGGGACAGTGCCTAGCCAAGCCTGGGCCATGCATAAGGTGGCAGGGAACCTCTTTGATGTGCCCCTAACAGATCAACCACAAATCCATGATCCCAGGGACTCACAGAGAAATCTCCCCTTCCCCAAGGCAGCACCTGGTGGCTGGCTACCTTGCTTCTAGCTTCTGGTTTTCTAGATGGGGCATCCTGGGAAACTGAGACCATGCTTCTGAGTGTGTCCCCAAAATGACCTCAGGGGGAGGTGGGATCCAACAGGGACTGCCCATGCTGTCATCCGCAGACCCACTGAGGAAGTATTACTCTGGGGACCAGGACCTCAGGAAAAGTATGCCAGGCAGAAAAATTAAAGAGGCACGTTCCCTTACTCCTCCCGGCAGGAAAACAAAAAAGATCCTTTTCCAAGCACCAGCTGGCAGGTAGGAGCCTGTCTCCCACCTGTCTGGACACCTAGTCCTAAAAGGAACTCAGACTCTTATCAGTCTTCCACAGCCCAGGCAAAAGTTTATCTTTGCGGGTAAGGGGGCGCAAAGAGGGACCGCAGCTTGACAACCATATCAGGACAATGGACCTCAGACAGCATCAAAACACTGCCTTCCACCAGAAGTAGACAGAACAAGTATTATTTTATGGGCAAAGGGAGTGTGTCACAGGAGTGTGAAAGGGGAGGACAGGACCCAGTCTGGCTGTAATTAACTAGCCTGCTTCAAAAGCGGGGGGCAGGGGGAGTCAAGATGGCTTGATATGTAAAGCAGGAGGTTGTCACAAAGTGGTTCCCCTCACTCCTGGGACAGTAAGGAGTAAGGGTGGGGTCAGGAGGAAAGGTGAGGGTTAGGGGGGTGAGTCTCCGGCCAGCCAAGCCTAAGGACGGTCCCCTCTGAAAAAGCTATATGAAGGGGTTTTTTTGTGGCGGGTGGGAGGGCAGCTCCAGCACAAAAGGCGTTTGGAAACCTGGCGCAGGAGGTGGGGCGGCGCAGGGATTTACATATGCACTTTTAGAGGCAGCTGGTCCGGATCTGCCACCAGGAATGCTGTGTAATCTAGGGCGAGTCCCTCCCCAACGCTGGACCTCAGTTTCCCATCTGTAAGATCCGGGGGAATGGGGGAAAAGGAAATAGACCAGAGAAACACTCTTCAGTCTGTGACAATTCTAACTTTCTTACTTTACTCCATTGGGGCGGAAAGGGCTGGCGGGGTGTTTCTTTCTTGGGCAAGGCCGGGCGCGGCTTTCACGCCAGGCGACTTCCGAAGCGGGCACCTGGCTGCGGGCTCAGAGAGGGGTTGTTTGGGGAGCAGCAGTGAAACCGAGTGTGGGCGGAAAATCCAGGGAAAAGTGCATCCGAGGGGACAGAATCAGGAAGGAGCGTGGGAGCCTTAATCCCAAGGTCAAAGCAAGAAGTTGATAGAGGGACTGGAAACCGAGGCGGTGTCTCAGTTTCCCCATGGGCACAGTGGCCCTGGATCCCCGGCTGAGGCCGAGGGGCGCCTTACCTTGTCCTTCTTGCCGGACCCGCTCTCCTCCGCCGCGGAGGCAGCACACTTGTTGAGCAGCTTCTTGCTTCCGCACGCTGTCGGGCTCCAGCTGCGGCCCCCCAAGCAGGTGCCCCCCGGGGAATCTCCGGCACTGCCCACGGCGCTCTCCACCTTGATGAGGCGGTGCTTGGGGGAGATGTAACGCACCTCGGCTGGCGTGGCCGGGCGCCGCTCGCTGCTGCTCCGGTAGAGGTGCGGAGAGCCGGAGGAGGAGGACGAGGATGCGGCGGCGCCCGCTCCAGAGGAGGCGCAGCAGCAGCCGGCGGAGCCCGATGCGGACGAAGCGGAGAAGGCGCGCTGGCCTCCGCCCGGCTCCCCGCCGCCGCCGCCGCCGCCGCAGTAGTCTAGGCGGCACATAGCGCGCAGTTTGCGCAGCGACGAGCCGGGCCCGTTGTAAGGGTCCTCGAAGTCGCGCTCCTTCTGTGCGCGGTAGGCGCGGATAAGGTCGCTGGTGCTGCCGCTGTCGTCGGGCAGCGATCCCGACAAGGCCGAGAAACAAGAAGCGGCGGCCGGACCGCAGGAAGCCGAGGCCGCCGCGGGGGCCTGCGGCACGGCCTGGGGGGGCTGCGAGGGCCGCTCGCCCCGGCGCCGCTGCTCTCGGTAGTCGGGACGCGGCGGCTGCGGGGGGCTCTTGGTCTTGCTGTTGCCCAAGCTGAAGTACTTGTTCAGCCACTTGGCCATGGCGAGAGGCCGCCTAGGGCCGCGGCGCGGAAGCCAGGTCCTCCGCCGCGGCCATTCGGGGGGCACTGCTGCAGCCCAGGTCCCTCGGCGCCCCGGCCCCGGCGAGGGGCGTCCGGGGCGCCTGCTCCCGACGCCAAGTTCAAGTTCTCTCCGCCGCCTCCTGCCGGCCGCTCCCGGGCTCCAGCAGCTGCAGCACCGCCCTCCGCCTCCGCCGCGAGCTGCCGGGGCTTCGGTTCTCGCGCCCCCCAAGGGCGCGTCTCATGGGATCCCGGCCCACCGCCCCAGCGAGAGCGAAAGGCCCGGGCGCGCCCCTCCCCGACCTGGACGCTCTGCGCTGCGCTGCGGAGCCCACTGCTGCCCCGTCGGAGGCGCAGTCTCTACCTTGGCCGGGATACCCGGCTGATAAGCGAACTTGTCGGCGTACACGGGTCCCCCGTCTTCCTTTCCGAGAGGGCTGGGGCGATCCGCGACCCGCAGCCGGAAACCTGGCGACTGAGGGAGGCAGCCGGCACCCGCCCGAGCCCGCGCGATCCGTGCCCGTCCCGGCGGCGCCTGCCGCTACCGCTGCTGCCTCCTCCCGAACCGCCGCGTGTGTGACACTCTGGCCGCCAGGGCCCGCCCCGCGCCGCGGCCCCGCCCTCCCCGGGCCCGCGCGCGCCCCGCCCCCAGCCCGCCCCAGCAGGCTCCGCCCCGCCCACCACCCGCAGCCCGGCCGCCAGACCTTGGTCCAAGCCCCGCCCTCCTTGTGCCCCGGTCTTCCGCAGGCGCACCTCTGCCCCTCCGCACGCGCCACCTCCTGCGGCCTCCTCGGCGCCAGCTGCCGAGTCGCGCGGGGGGGTGCCGGGGTCCCGCGGTGCTGCCGGCCCCGCCTCGTTCGCAGACCACTGCTTAAGACAAGAGGTAGCCAGCCCGAGTCTGCCGCGCTCAGCGACAAAACCCGTTCTTATCCTCAGGGACCCGCGTTCTGTACCCCAGGGATCCCCACTGTTGGGTGGGTTGCAAAGGTGGATTAACGGGGGGCATTTCTAGATTAGGGCATGACCTACGCGGAGGAAATGAGGTGCAGAGACCTCTTAGTGACAGGGTGCCTATATCCTTCTTAAAGGGACGGGGACTCCTGTTCAGCCCTGGTGTGTCAGATGTCCGAGGAATCTTTATGCTAAGGAGGGTATAAGCAATTCCGATGGCGGATGGGGCCAGGATAGGTGGCTGGGGCCCAGCCCTGAACCAATCCTAGAGGCAGACTGAGGAGAGGTCAGACTGTTCGCTTACTTCTTCACCTCTGAGGAAGTCGTGGTTTTAACCCTGTTTAACCTGGCGGAGGGAGCTGTGGGAATGTTCGATGCCCAAGACTGTAGGAGCTGACAAGACTCCGTTTAGTCCAGGGCCCTCATTTTGCAGATGGAGAAACTGAAGCCCAAAGAAGGCCAGGGCGCCAGTTCTCCAGTCCGGTGGCTCCGAAATAATGTCATTTACATTAGACTCTACTTTGCATCTTAAGATCGTCCTTTGATTATTAACCAAAAATGAGGAAACTGAGGCGGAGGGAGAGGCCCAGCTTGCTTTCCTGGCAGCGACATTCTCCCAGTAGAGAAAAACTGGGTGGAAATGAGGTAGGTGACTTCCACTAGAGCTAGTGCTCCTTTGAATTTGACCGGGCAAGCCCCAGAATATGACTTACCTAAGGCGTGAGAACTGAAACCTGAGAAATTCTCTAAGAAATCTGATTTATTAAGATGGCAGCCCTAATTCTTAATAGTCTTCACTTGCTACCTGTATATAATAGATGCGTATTGGGGAAGTCTGGTTTTTTTTTCCAGCAGGCAGCTGGGCCAGAGGCCCTGGACACAGCGCTGGCCACAGTAGAGGTGGATGTCAAACTCAGTCTGAGACTCTTGGACAGGGAGGGACCTACAGATGTCAACTCTTCCTCTGCCTGAGGCTGCCATTGCAAAGTAGCAGAACCAGGACTTCACCTCGGGTATTACTCTGAAGCTTGTGCTCTGTCCACTCAGCCACACGTAGTGATGGCATGGAATTGACTGCGAATTGCCCCTTCTGGATCAAGTTATTTTCGTTTTCCCTTTCTGGTCAGATAGTCATTTTCTGTGAGTCAGTTAAGTTTTTCAGACTCACACAATCACAGACACCATCACCCACTACATATCCCCTTCATTGTTGTGTGTGTGCATGCGTGTGTGTGTGTGTGTGTGTGTGTGTGTGATATGTGTCTAGGGGATGGTGGGAGGACCCAGAAGTTGACTTGGGCTAAGATATTTATTTGGGGTATCCCTAGACTTAAATATCTCCAATTACACTTTAAGTCATTCCTCTGCTGGGTAAGCACTTAATTATCCTGCAAGTAAGGGGGGCCCAAATAGAGAAACTGAAGAACATTCTCATTTAAGCCCCGTCTTTCAACCAACCACAAATCTTCTCTGGCTCCCTCCCTTCCCATCTCTGCTCAGGAAGGAAGAGCAGCCAGATCCTGGCAACGGGCCAAGTGACCGAGACAAAAAAGTCCTCTCCAGGATCTGGAAATGTGTTCCCTGCATGTGGGTTGCACATGGAAGCGTTGTCTCTGCCTCTTTCAAAGGTTTAGAAAGAGAAGTTATATTTCACAACTTATTTTTTTCATTTCACTTTCAGCAGGCCATGGGATCAGACCCACTTTTCCATGTGATACCTCTGCTGGGGTGTAATTTGCAAGCCAAAATTATTGTAATGCTATAGTATTATGCCAAGAACTTCCAGCACACTTGTATATCTGCTCAATCCCTACACAGTCTGTATTTTATTAACCCTACTCAGCATCCCAGCAATCTGGTATTATTCCCAGTTTACAGATAGGGTAACTGACCTAGGTGGTATTTACTTTAAGCAGGCAAAAACAAAAAATAAAACACATGGGTGTTTCCCTTTGGAAACTAGTAGAGACACATCTTACAAGACTCGGAGTCAGAGTAATCATTGTGAAAGGAAACAGAAAAGTTTCCTAAGGATGATGTTGGAGAAGCAGTACGTCAAGTGATTAGAGAAGACAGGGTCATGCAGGAAAAGGATCAGAGGGAGCTCTGGGAGGGTTACGGCTGGCTGGACAGACTCTCCTTTCAGAGAGCCAGCCTCCCTGTATCCAGAAGGAAAACTGGAGGCAATGAAGGAAAGAGATTGAGTCAAGAGGCACAGCTGGGATTGGCACCATCTCTTGATATCACAAACCCAACATTATGCCTTCACATTTTTTTTCCTTTTGTGTCTCCCTCCACTTCCATTTCCTCTCCACTTTTTTCTTTAAAAGATTTTATTTATTATTTTTAGAGAGAGGGGAAGGGAAGAAGGAAGAGAGGGAGAGAAACCATCAATATATGGTTGCCTTTCGAGTGCCTCCAGCTAGGGACATGGCTGGAGACCTGGCTTGCAACCTGGTTATGTGCCCTGATTGGAATCGAACCCTTGACCCTTTGGTTCGCAGGCTGGCGCTCAGTCCACTGAGCCACATCAGCCAGGTCCATGATGTTCTTATTGGAAGGGTTGGGTACGGCCCTATTTTAGTTTCTGCCCTCTCTCAACTTCTCACATTAGACCAAGTTGGAGACATGGCAGCTCTAATCTGTACCTCCTTCTAGTATCTGGAGGTAGGTTATACGTAGGTAAGGGCCTGGAAACATTGTGCTGCTAACCAAACAGACTCCTCTACTTTTTCATTTCAGTCCATCAAATGTTGATATCAGTCCCCTGCTGTGTGCCAGGCCCCAGGCAGGAGTCTGGGTCCAGAGAATAGATTTGGAAGTCATCAGCGCTCGGTAAGGTAGTAAGGGTCTGAAGCAAAACCATCCATCACCATGGGCACCTTCTTCCATTCCTACTCCATCCTACCCTTCAGCAAGGTATATGCAGAATCCTACCACTTCTCCCACCTCAGCTGCTTCCTCCTGTCCTTCATCTGTTGCCTGGCTCATTGAAGGTGTCTTACCCATTTCCTTGCCTCTGTCTCAACTGCCAACGATCTGATTAAAAACAATCTATCTCTGACTCTCTGCTCAAATCCCCCATTAAATCCCCATTTCCCTAGTAGTACATGCCCAAATCCTCACAGTGGCTTAAAAGGCCTTATGTGGTCTAGTCCCCTAAATTCCTGACCTCATCTTCTCCTATATTTTCTCCTGCTCTAACATGCTGCCTCTTCCTGTTCCCTGAACACTCTCTCACTTTGGGGCCTTTGCACTAAGTCTCCTTGCCTGGAATGCTTTCCCCCAGCTGTCTCCATGACTCACCCTTCACCCGCTTTGGGTCTTATTAAACGTCAGAGAGGCCTCTCCTGGGCAACAAACCTACAATTGTCGTCCCCACTCAACAATTAGTCTCCCTCATCCCCATTTCACACAGAGCATATTTTACTTATTTTTCTTGTTAATTCCTTATCTTGCCCCACTATGAGAAAGAGATCTTTTCTCTTTGTTGATCACATAGCTCTAGCACCCAGAACAGTGGCTGACACCTGGTAAATAGCTGTGATTGTGAGTGTGAGTGGTGGATCATGAAGGCCGGCAGGGAGCTAACACTTGACATTTCTGTCTGCCTTAGGACTAGTGCTAGTGACTATTAGCTGTGGTCTGGAGATGGGAGAATGTCAGACTTGCTGTATCCTGGGGTTCTGTTCCCAGACTGTGTCTCAAGCAGAGGAAGCAGAAGGAGATTCTTCCCCATCTTCCCAGCATCCAGAGAAGGCCCCAGGAAGGTGTGGCATCCAGGTAGCCTCTTCACACAAGTCCCAGCCATGCTGACCTGCAAGCCTGTCCCTGGTGTCGCTGCTGTTCTCTCCAACTCAGGTACAACTCGTCGCAGGAATCTCATTACTGGTCGAAAGATAATCCTCTGTACCTAGATTAAAGGCTGTGTTTTGACCATTACCGTGCATTGAGCGTTGAGCCGACAGTTTAATTGAGCTGTTTATGCCGCTGCCTTGATCTCTTCCCAGAGAATTTACAACTAATTCTGAGTGTCTCTACGAATTAAGTGGGCCTCTCCCAACATGCTTTGCCTGTAGTTTGCCTGTGCCAAATCCCACTTGTCCTTGTGTTACCCAATTATGGACTCTCGCTTACAGCTGTCTCTGGCTGATACCACTTCCAGCCTACTTCCTCCGAGGTGGCCTGAAGGATATGGTGCTGAGAAAGGCTGTACCCCAGGACAGCCTCTGTGAAATCTGCAACAGTAGAAAGGGCTGAAGCTGAGAAATGGGAAGGGAGCAGAGAAGACATAAATCATACTGACTCCTTTGAAGAGGGTACAGGTGTCTTTAGCAAAGTTAAATGTGATGGAAGGAAAGAGTTCTGGACTGAAGTCAAGATGTCCTATATGTCCTCTTGGGCACTCGGTGTTACTAGTTATAAAACGGCACCTCAGTGTTTCTCCTTCTGTGTTAATGAAGTGTATAAGGGTAGGGTTGCCATATTTAGGGAAACAAAACAAAACAATAACATGAAAGAACATCCAGGCACTATTTGGGTTTCCATGGGGGAGAAAGAGGTCTCCCCACCCCTACCTAGCCCAGCCTCTGCTGATGAAATGGACAAGAACAGACATTCTCGAGCCCTGCTGGACATTAGAATCACCTGCAGAATTTGTACAATGCCCAGTGGCCAGTCTATTTCAAACCAATTAAGTCAGAACCTCTGGGGGTAGATTCAGGCATTTGTCGATGTTGTTATTGTTTGTTCATTAGTTTTCATATGTGCCCGGGTGAGTCCAGTGCGGAGCCAAGCTTGAAAACCACTGGACTGGAGCAGCAGCTCTCAAGAGTAAGGTGCCTAGGCCAGAGCATCAGCTTCACCAGAAAGCCTGTTAGAAAAACAACTTGTCCTTTTGATTTTCAGTCCTTCAGAACCAGCAGCTGGAGGGCTGTGGCTCAGCAAGCCCTCCAGGTGATTCTGCTGTAGGTCAAGTCTGAGAGCCCGTTTAAAAATCCCTTTGATGACAATAGGGCTCTGTCCTTTGGGACCTGATCTACAAGTGTGTCCTAGGAAAGCAAATGAGTTGAATTGCTTTGCAGTGATGCATCTTAATGGTGAAACTGACTGTCCTCTGGCAATCACAGTATAAATTAGGGAGGTAGCAACCGCTCTGAGTTGCAGTGGCTTTTTCAGTCCCCAAGCTTCAGTCTGTCAGTCTTGAAGGCCACTGATAGCATCTGGAGTTTATTGGCCATAGAACAAGTTAGGCCAGAAGAGCCAGAGATGGACCAGAGGGTCCGAGGACATAAAGTTTCCTCAGGTCAGGCATCAGGTGGCCCAGCAGAAGGGGCTTGAAGCATGCAGACAAGAAGGAAATAGAAAGTGTGTCAGAAAGGAAACAGGATCAAGGGGACAGGAGGTCAGCCGAGGTCCCGAGAAGGCTGGGGCAGTGAGAATCAGTGGTGTCTCCAGGGCTAGTTAGAGGAAGGGAGTCAGCCAGGACCAGGGCAGGCTTGGCGGACAGGCAGAGGCAGGCATCAGAGGCAAAAAAGGAAGGCTGTGCTTGTTTAGTTTTGCTTTGTTTTGTGTTAAGAAGCAAGTGGTGATCAAGACCAGAGCAGCATTTTCCTGCAGCTGAGGAGGATTTCAGTACAAGCCTACTAGCACCATCAGGTTTTCTTCTATGGGGTGGGTGTGGAGGGCTGTCTCAGTCACAGGTTGACTGGTTTCTGGGATGCCCGGATGTGTGACTTCTGTCCTTGAGAGACATCTGGAGGGCAGGCAGTAGGGGCTGTGCATTGTTCATGCCTGTCCATGCCTGGGATTCACTCAGTTCCTGCCAAATGCTGGGCCCTGAGTGACTGTGCGTGGACTTGAATCCAAGAGAGACCTAACAAATCATGGCTCTTAAATATGACTTATCACCTCAAGCCTTAATGAACCACAGCAGCTAGAAACCAGACATTCCCCATGGAAAAGGGCTCATGTCACCCTGTAGAATCACTGCAGACTTTTCCCCCACTGCTTCCCCTTCTCCCTTCCTTGCACCAAGCACCTCTCCTCTGCCAGGCCAGACGTCAGACCCGCCCAGCTCCCTCCTGGGGTTTTGCACACAGTAGGGAACAATGGAAAAAGAAGGGATAAAGGCAGCAAACAGCAACACCCCAGATTTGACTCTCCTGGGTTCCAATGTGAAGGACTTTGTGTGCTGCTGTGTAAAATTATAAATTGAAAGAGTTTAATTCTAGTCTCATTTGCAAATAAACTTTGGAGTTCCTAAAAAGGAGAAATACTGATTTAAAGACTCCAGTTGGGAAAATGATTTGTTTCTTCAATGTTAAACCACAACCACACACAAAAGGCTCTTCTGATGATCCACTTCCCATCCTTTCACATGGGCTGTAATATTTAAAGATGATTTTTAGAAGTCACTTTCTGTGCCTCATTTTCTTCTGATAGCCTACTTTCTTTATTTTTCTTGAATGAAAATGGTGACAGTGCCATGCTTCCATTTGAGGCTTTTCTAAATGGGATGCACTGGCCTTAGCCAGAACCAGGGAAGAGTTAAAGTTGCAAATGGGTCTCTGTGGTCTGTTTAGGGTGGGTTGGGAGGGTGGAGGCTGCCAGTTGTCTGTCCTTTTCCCGTAGGGCTGAGGGCAGGATGTTGAGTCTCCCAAAATAACTCAGACCCTGAGGGGAGCTGGTTTGGAATAGAGGATTCTCAGCATTAGAAGAGAACTTGTGTGGCCAAATGATCTGAGAAGCCCAGCCACCTTCTCAGCCAAAAAATGTTCCCTAACAAGCCCTGGGTGGACTACAGGGAAACCAGGTACTGTGTCTGCTTCTTTCACCCAGGCGGTATCTGACAGAGTGACCTCCAGAGAGAGCCCTTTCCTTAAGGTCAGTGGGCACTGCTTGGAGAGACGCTGGCAGATCGGGGCAGAATCTAAGTGAGCCTCTTGGTCACTGGAATTTCTGAAGCTCTTGGAGTTTCCAAGAATTTCTGGTGTGGCTCAGTGGATTGAGCATCGGCCTGTGAACTTCCTGCACATGCCCAGAGGAGAGAACTGTTTGAAGTGGTGGGTTTGGGGGCTCTGGACTCTGGCCTCCCTTTCGCCCCAAGACTGGGATAGCATTTCATTCATACACTTTGAGTCTGGAGCTAGAGAAGCCCACAGAGAAACATTGCTTTCTCCCTAAGTGCCCTGCTTTTATCTCTATGTACAACTGGATTCGAATGTCCGTTCGTTCCCATTTGTGGACATTTTTGTGGCGGGTATAACCTTTTTATGTTATTATTAGGCCCTATCGCCACAGGAATTCACTTCTCCAGTGGACCAATTTTGCTATAAAGTCGCACATCCCCAACAGCCATCGTGTGTGTGGGTTAGGAGTGCTGAACTTGTGTGTGGCTCAGAGTCGCCTAGAAAACAGTATTAGAATGGGCACCCCCAACCGCACTGTCGAGAAGCCAACTCAGGTCCTGTGGGGCCCAGGACTGCAGTTTTATATAAACCGCAGCTAATCCCACTCAGATGGGCCAGTGGCCCCATGTTGAGAAGCTCTGACTAGTCTCTGAGCTCCAGACCATGGCACAAGCCAGGAAGTCATGGATGGATGTGTTGCTGACTTTTGTTCTGGTGGTCCAGCATTCAGAGGGTCATCGGGCCTGCATCCCAGTGTCCCTGTAGGGTGTCGTATTGCTTCATCTGAGCACTATGCAAGGCACATGGTGGTTCTTACTTGCTCTGAGCAACAGTCCCTCAAAGGCCAGTTTAACAGATTCTGAGACAGAAAGGATGAAGCAGGAAGGAGGGAGGAGAGCAAATGTGAACATAGAACCACAGAAAACACTGTGCTGGCCACTGAGCTCCTCCAGGTGTCACACAAATGGAATCTGCCATTGTCCCACAGAAGCGCTCACCGTGGTCTTTGACACCGTCATTTTCCAGCTGAGGAGATGAGGGCTGTAAGTGGTAGACTCAGGTATGTTCAATTTGAAGGCCTTACTCCTTTCTTGTCTTACTCAGGGTCGGGAGGTGGGGCACAACTAAAAGATTTTCAACTTTTTTCCTCCCTCGACTCTTTATTTTGAACATTTTCAAATTACAGAAAATTTTGGAAGGAAAATACAGTCTGACTAGCCTGGTGTGGCTCTGGATTGAGCGCCAGCCTGTGAACTGAAAGGCCACTGGTTCAATTCCCAGTCAGGGCACATGCCTGGGCAGCAGGCCAGTTCCTAGTTGGGGGTGTGTGAGAGGTGACTGACTGATGTTTCTCTCTCTTTTTTTTCTTCCCTTCCCCTTTCTTTAAAAACAAACAAACAAATAAATAAAATATTTTAATAAAAAATATAACCCCACCGACCCTTTAATTGCGAGTGTTTTGCCACATCTGCATCCTATCCATTTATCATAATTTTGCCAATCCATTTGAAAAGTAAGTGGAACCATTGCATTGATTTACTCCTAAATATTTCAGCTCATCTCCAAATAACAGGGGCATTCTTCCACAAAACCACAATAAAATTGCCACACTTGGGAAGTGTAATGTTAATACATCACTATTCGATATCTAGTTGACTTTACCAATTGTTTACGTGAACTGTCCTTGATGGCACTGTTTGTTTGATTCAGCATCCAATCCAGGATCACTCACTGCCTCTAATGGTCACATCTCTTTAGTTTCTTTTCATCTAGAATGGTATTTCATCTTTTCATTTGTCTTTTATAACATTGACATGTTGTAGGAGACCAGGACAGTTGTTTTGGGAGATATCCCTGAACTTGCATTTGTCAGAATGTTTCCCCATGATTGTATTCATAGGGTTTCCTGTCAGAGGACAAAGACTTTGACCTTTTCACTTTACTCCACTGCTTCTGCTAAGTGAGGATCAGGTTTGATCCTTTGAATTGTTAAAAGGACCAGTGATAGGGAGAAAAGCCACCAAGTATGGTGGAATGAATGCTGGCCTTGAAGAGCAACCTAATCAAGTTCAAGTCCTGGCTCTGTTCTCTAGCTGATTGATCTTGAGCATATCAATTAATATCCCTAAAACCTCATTTTCCAATTTGTAAATGTAGATAATTTCTGCTTTGCAGGATTATAACTAATATGTGTAAAGAACTCAGCAGATTATCTGATGTATAATTAATTGTAACTTCATATATGGCAGCTATTATTATTAAGTCCTTAATTACAATATACCAAAATATCCTATTTGTTCTTCTAACACATCTCTCAGAGGCACCTATTTCTGTGTTTTCACATTTCTCCCATTCTCAGGCACCTCTGTCGCCGCTGCTTCCTTTCCATTGCCCCAGCACTAATCTGTGCCTTAGATACCACCTCTGGTTGCCCTAAAATGTGGCCTTTGCCATCATATTCACCTGGCTTCCTCTTTCCTCAGAACATCAAATTGAATGCCTGGCATTCAATGCCTTGCATAATCTCACCTCATCCCACCTACCTGAATTTACCTCCCTCCCACCATTTCCCACAGGAGAAGTGTGATTGCTTTTGATTTGGCTACTAGCACATTCTTCCTCCTCCTCTTCCCTTATTACAGTGACAGATTTTTCCTCCTCCTCCTCCCCTGGGGTGTGTGCCTGTATCAGTCGGGGTATGGTCATAAACAGGAACTACTTGAGGTATTTCAAGTAGGAGGGAATTTAATAAAGGGAATTAGATGCTTACAAAATCGTTGGAAATTCTGGCCAAAGGTCAAGGAAAACCCCAGTTTTGTTACCAACTTTTGCAGATAGGAATTTGAAGGGATTTGAAAACCAATAGGAGTGAACATAGCTACCTTTGATCCCGAGACCCAAGAGTTTCAGGAAAATACTTTGATTGCCTCATCCTCGTTTGACTCTGCCAGGGGAGGAAATATCTGGCCCCTGCCTTGCCTCTGCCTGCCATGTCTTGGCAAGTGCTTCTCAGTCGTGTATTTTATTCTAGGATCTGCAGACAGGGGTTTGGGACATGCACTTCTCAGGCTTCCAGCCCCTGAGGTGGGAAAAGCATGGAAGGGATGCTGAGCCCCGGAAAGCCTTTCCCTGGGGCTCTTCTGATGGACCTAGTGAGGAAGACTTTCTTTTGGCTTTTGGAGCCATAGCTGGAAGGACATGAAACTGGTTACCTGGCCATCTTCCCCAACTTCTGGGGAAAGCCCAGCTGTGGTAAAACAGAATGAGTCCCTCAAATGGGTGAAAACAGAGTGAAAAACAGCTGGAGAAGGAGGGAGAGAGATTGAGAAAGAGCTGATAACATGTGATATTGTGTCAGTCTCTGGACTTGGTCATACTCTTTTACCAGTGCAATCCATGTTCTTCTCAGTTATTCCAATCCTTACATTTATTTTTGTTGCCTAAGCTAATTTAAGTTGAATTTCTGTTCGTTGCAACCGAAAGGGTCGTAATGAATAGCAGAAGGGAGATACGCAAACATGGCGGAGTGAGACCGTGTGATGTGCTATTCAGGAGGACTAAGAGTGGTCTGAGCACCCAGAGAAGATAATGAGAAAGGAGTTCATCTCCGTTTTATCTCTTATCTTGGAAATATTATATTAGCCATAATTTTATTTCACTTGTTCTTGGTCATGGCCTTTGCTTCCTTGCGGCATAGTCTTCTTCCTTTCCTTTTTGTTTTATTGTGATTTATAATAAATACATACATATATTCGGTCTCCATCCTTTTCCTTGTACAGAGCTCTTAAAACTCTTGGAATTTCTTAAGTTATAAGAGCATAAAAGTGAAATAGGTGTCTTTTGTTATTTATAACAAGCCTCTTTCAACTACGCCAGAGATTTATATTGGTGAAGTGGCTTCTGGGAAACCGTTAAGGACAGGGACTAGTTGTCAGGGGAACCAACCAGGCGATTAGAAGGTTGAAACTTTCAGGTAATCCCTTACCCTGCCTCCTCCAACAAGGAGAAAGAGGCTGGAGGTTGAACTAATCTCCAGTGGTCAATGATTTAATCAATCAGGTCTAAATAATAACGCCTCTACAAAACCCCCAAGGACAGGATTCAGAGAGCTTCCAGTTTGGTGAACACGTAGAGGTGCGGGGAGAATGGCCTGCCCGGAAAGGGCACAGATACTTTGCCCAATACATGTCTCCCAACTGGCCGTTCCTGAGTTTTGTTCTTTTACAATATATCTGTAATCTAGTATGTTAAGTTTTCCTGAGTTTCCTGGGCTGTTCTAGCAAATCAATCAGCCTAAGGAGAGGTCTGAGAAGCCAAATTATAACTGGTTGATCAGAAGCACAGGTAACTTGAACTTTCAGTTGGTTTCTGGAGGGAGTGCAATCTGGTGGGACTTAGCCCTCACCCTGCGGAAACTGATGCTATGTCCAGGGAGACAGCGTCAGAATTGAGCGAAGTTGTAGGATGCCCAGCTGGTGTGGCAGAATTGCTGGATGTGTGTGAAACCCCCACCTATGGTGTCAGAAGTACTGTGGCGGTAGTGTGAAAGTAAAGGGGACACTTAGGAGTCTTTTTATTTACTTCTGTTTTCAAAATACTTCCTGTCTTCCAAACAACAGTTCAAATCTCTCTTTCCGGGGGCCTTCTTCACTACTTCACCCCATTTCTGAATTCTTCAAGTTCTCGGCAGAGAACAACTGAACATCAAATTATTTTGAAATTTTGGGTATATTTGGACTCCCATTATTGACTGTGAACTCCTCAAGGTCATGGACTCCATCTTACATCCTCTCTGCACCTCCCCCCACCAACTCCTTCACAGGCCATTGCCAGGTTTACTATTATTGACTGGTGCTCACTGAATACTTGGGAATTGATGGACTGATTGCTTAACAGGGAGGGCAATTCACTGGAAGAGTAGGAGTGAAGGAGAGGAACACTGTCCAGATACCAGCTATCCAGGAATAAGGAAGCCTTTCCAGGGAGAAAGCTTGTCCAGATGAACTTGGCATGGCACACGCGGTGGGAAAGTCTCAAGCCATGCACCTCTGCTAGTGGCCACAAGGGGGCGGCAGGCGGCATGGTCCAAGTATCCAGCTGTCCACACATGGCGGCTGGAGGAGCCTGTAAGCTAAGCCGTGCGAGAAGGGAGATCTTTGGGGACAGGTGATTTGCACAGGATAAGATGAGCCTCCAATTAGCAGTCCTGGAAAATAGGACGCCTGGAGTAAGCTTGGGAAAGCCAAATAATAAACATGTGCATGGTGGTCATCAGCAGGCATCTAAGAATATGAGCCAGATCCTCCAAAATCAAAGCATTTGATTTTGTTTCAGAATATCCATAACTTTAAAAGATCTTGGGTATTTCGCCAAGGACAAAGGGGTGCTTCAGAGGCTTGGCAAAGGAAGCAGGATGCCCAGGCATGGTTTAATGGCCAGGGCGAAGTCTGGGAGCAGGAGGCTCAGAGGCCGATCTCTAAGCTTAGAGGTTCTCAGCCCTTTGGCTATTGAAAATGTTTGCTGTGTGACGTAGGGCATGACTTTCCCCCTCTGAGCCTCAGGTGTCACATCCTATAAAAGAAGATTGGTGTCTGGCGACTCACAGAACAGCCCTATTTTTGCACTGGGATCCATGATGGCCTGGGATCCTTCTAGCTTAAATGATCTCTGGGGTTATGTGAACAAAGCAGTTCAGTTGGTGACCGACATTTCTTCATTACCCCTGTCTGTGTACACCTGCCTTCTTTAAAACTTTTGATGGGCTCTGACCCGTGGGACAGGGTTGAAGCTAAGCGATCTAACTCTTAGATGCATTCATTGCCCCATGTCATAGCATACCTCAAAATGTCCTCACATAAATGCAATTGTTTTTGCTTTAAAGTAGTCTTGAGGGCATTTCCGTCATTTCACTTTTAAGATTATTTCGGTAATTTTCAGTGACAATGATTCCTCAGAAAGCATTGTGCATAGTTAGGAATTCCTTGAAGTGAAAGAATCCACTAGTTGTTTTCAAATATAATAAAATTTGTCGGATATCAAATAGACTAACTTAGGGAGTAGATATAATATTTACGGTATTTTGTAGACAGAAAAATTTTGATTTTGGAATTTTTGTTTTGTATCTTGACTACAAACATGTTCGTGGCGTGCATTTTTTGAAGCTCTTGAAAAGCTTTGTATATCCTCAATCCTGTGTCTGACGATTAAAATCCTCCTGAGGCAGCCAAGATGGAGTTGGGGAGGGGCATCCTCCCTTTCTGTTATTACATTTTGTCTTCTGGCCCAGGAGCCAAGCAAGCTTTGAGTGCATCAGCAAGAAAAGGAGCCCCCCTCCCACTTCCCTTTAATCTCAGAAACTTCACTGTAAGCCTATCTTTCAGCCCAGTCACCCAGGCAGGCACCCAGGTGGCAGAAACTCCCAGCTCTGGTATTTCTGTAAAGACAGGTTCCTCTCCGTTCTCTCAGGCACACCACATTCAAGCCAAACACCATCCCCATTGTCAACATTTCTACAGAAATACATCTTGCACAAAGGGCAGTATCTCACCAGAGGATTTGTTTTCTCTTGCTGATAATTTCTCTCCATAAACATTTTTGAGGGAGATGAATGGGTGTACCTTTCTGGAACGGCGGGCAGATGCTGGGGCGTGAAATGACTTTGTGTGGCATGTTTTATGTATGAGGGAGGGTCCGGGGGACCACCTGTGACTGGCTGCAGGCCGCCCCATTCCTCTTCTGCATGTGACTGAGCTGCTTCATTCACTGCTGCTCACCTGAAGCTTTCAAGGCCCAGCTTAGGTGGAAGCTACAGAGAGACTCCTAAAGAGTTGGTGCAGGACATCACCAGCCTATAACACCTGGGGTCCTCTGAGAAGTCCCAGGTCCTCTCCTGCTTCCTCTTTGTGCATTTCATAGCCATTGTCACAGTCTTCGGATACTTCATTGTACTGGTATTAAAAAAAAAAAAAATCTCCCCCTCTCTATTTATAACAGCAACAAAGGGAATGAATTTCTTCCCATCATGGTGTTAATGAATCTCTAAGGAAGGAGAAAAGGGATGCGACCTCAGAAAAATAAAGAAGCTAACATAAAAAGGGCAGACACAGTGACCTCCAACAAAATGAGCACATGCGCAATTTTTCCATTCATCTCTCTCTGCGGGAGGGGAGGGGGACCGTTAATAACCAGTGGCACCGAATAACTTGCCAGCTGTTCATCAGGGTCCCTCTAAAGCTCAGAGTCGACAACACCAAATGACTCATGAAGGTGACAAACCACAAAGGGCGGGAACACAAGCTCAGGTCCAGGCCACCCGCTCTGGGGAGGGTTTATTCCCAGCCCACTATAGGGGTGCTGGATTTAGGAAATAAAAACAAGATGCCCAGTGATATAGTTGACTCTTTAAAAAACTATTTTTTTGAAATTTATTTTTAGAGAGAGAGGAAAGAAAGGAGAAAGAGAAGGCTAGAAACATTAATCAGTGCACACACACCACAACCAGGGACCTGGCCCGCTTCCTAGGCTTGTGCTCTGACCTGGAATTGAACCGGTGACCTTTTGCTTTGCAGTATGACTCCCAGGCAACTGAACCACACCAGCCAGAGCACAGTTGACCCTTGAACAACACAGGTTTGAACTGTATGGGCCCACTAACAGGTGAATTAAAAAATAAATAAATACCCCTTTATTTATTGGGTATTTGACCCCTTCAAGTTTATGGGTTTCACACGTAGGGATTCAAACAACCTCCTATCGAAAACAGTATTTTTGCATTCCCAACTGCAAATTCCCAATCACGGATGGAAAATACTGTTTTCCATTTGCAATTGGTTGAATCTGCAAATTCAAGGAGCCCACTGTGGAATTCATAGCTAATGCTCTGTTTTTCAACAGCTTGGGGGGTCAGCACCCCTAACCCCCGTGTTGTTCAAGGGCCAGCTGTATTTGATCTTCTGGTAAGTAATGAATACTCTTCAGTATATTTGGGACACACTTGTACTGGAAATGTTTATGTTGTTTACTTGAAATTCAAAGTCAACTGGGTGTCCTGTATTTTCTCCAGCAACCCTGCCTCAGAGACATGGCTCTTATCTTCATTTCCCAAGGACATTTCTAGGTTCACACTCCACCAGGGGGAGGCCACCTCCAGTCTCAGTTTCTAAAATCTTACTCTGTCTTAACAGGTGCAACTCAAATGCCACATTTTTTTGTGAAGACTTCCCCCTAAATCCTGTTCCTCCTTCCTTTCTGCCCGCTCCCCCCATCGTGTTTTATTTTCCTATATTCACTTATATTTAGTTGTTTGTAAGCCTATCTCCCCTTCTAAAGAGGGGGCAATCCAAGGGCAAGGACTATAACTAGATTCTTTTTCCCATTGTCCCCAGTACAGCTTCCCCTGAGCCTGGTATGTAGTAGGTACTCAGAATGTTTGTCAATGAGTGAATGATCACAGTTCACAGACTCTGAAAGCTGACCATGCGCCAGGAATGGTTCTAAGCACTTTATATGAATTTCAGCCCTTTAATCTTTGAGTAACTATTTGAGGTAGGCACCTTTTAAAATTTTCATTTTATAGATGGTGAAATGGAGGCACAGAGATGCTCGGTGACTTGCCTATGGTCACACACCGGGAAGGGGCAAAGCTGAGATTTGAACCCGGGCAGTATGGCTCCGGAGTCTGTGCTCTTGACCTCTGTAATATCTTGAGTGAATGAATGGACAGAAGAAGAAAGAGTGAAAGAACAAATGAAGGAATGTGTGAAGAGAGGCAGCAAACAGGTGTTCGGATCAGGACACAAGAGGTGAAGCCACGGTAGGTGTTAGAAGAGCAGAGGCTGGAGGAGTCGGTGATGACAAGAAGACAAGCTAAGGGACAAAGCTAGGCAGATCTGTGACTTGAACATGCAAGGCAGCTCAGCAGCAGAAGGGGCTGATCTTGTTTCTGCTTTGGAAGTCAACCCTTGCTTGTGTCCTGAGCCCTCTGCATCTCTGCAGGGGCCTAGCTGTAACTTTCCTCCTAGCTTCCTGCTCCATAGCCCTCCTTTCCTGGAGCAGAACCCACCCTCTTCTCTCTCAGGCTCAGGCCAGCAGAGCTCTGGAGGCCGAGCCTGTGTTTTCCTGGCTCTCAGCTGGGAGTTAATAGGCTTGGTGCCAGCGCCCTCTTTTCTTGGGCTCCACCTCTCCGCGTCTCATGCTGCCTGGCTTTGCCACCGGTGTTGCACAAAGGAACCGAAGTTGTCAGGGATGGTGATCAAGGACTCCAGTCAGAGCACCACTGCAGGAATAATAGGGATGCAGCAACCCTTCCTCTTCCAGCCTTGGAAATGGTAGACGGTGGCTTGTTCCTGCCTTCCATCCAGGCCTTTTTACTTAAAGTAAAAAGTGGGCTAAAAAATTACCATGTGACATGAATGTACCATCTTAGCCATTTTTCAGTGTACAGCTCAATTGTGTTAAGTAAATTCACATTGTTGTGAAACAGATCTCCAGAACTTTTGCATCATGTGAAACTAAAACTCTGTACCCATTAAAGAAAGTGTTCCCCTCTTCCCTACCCCAGCCCCTGGTAACAACCATTCTACTTTCTGTGTTTATGAATTTGACGACTCCAGGTATCTCATATAAATCGAATCATAAAGTATTCATCTTTCTGTGGATGGCTTATTTTACTTAACATAATGTGTTCAAGGAGCATCTATGTTGTAGCATCTGTCAGAATTTCCTTCCTTTTTAAGGCTGAGGAATATTTTGTTTATTCATTTCTCTGTTGATGGAATTTAGGTTGTTTCCATATTTGGCTTTTGTGAATAATAATACTGCCATGAACGTGGGTGTGCAAATATATCTCCACAGCCTTGCTTTCAGTTCTAGATACCCAGACATGGGATTTCTGGATCATATAGTTCTGGTTTTTTGTTTGTTTTTGTTTTGTTTAAAAGATCTTGTTTTTAAATTGTATTTATTATTTTCAGAGAGAGGGGAAGAGAGAGAGGCTGAGAGGGAGAGAGACATCAATGTATGGTTGCCTTTCACCTGCCTCCAGCCACGGACCTGGCTTGCAACTGACTGGCCTGCCCTGACTGGGGAATTGAACCAATGACCTTTGGGTTCGCAGGCCGGCACCTTATCCACTGTGCCACCAGCCAGGGCAGTTCTGTTTTTAATTATTTGAGGAAACTTCATACTGTTTTCCATGGCCACTACACCATTTTACATTCCCACCAACAGTGCACCAGGGCTCCAATTTTTCTGCCTCCATGTCAGTACTTGTTTTCTGTTTTGGTTTTGTTTTGTTTTGATAGCAGTATCCTCATGAGAGTAAGGTTGCCTTGAACCTAATCTTTATTAGGAGGCTGTGTTTCCGCAACGGCTGAGTGTGATCTCTAATTATCCACTGGAATTGAGCAATGGGGAGAGCGTAGCACCAGGCTGTGGGCAGATAACCGGATGACCTAGACAGAGAGCTATCCTAATTCTGTCAGTGACTTTGCGACTCTGGGGAAGTTGTGCAACCTCCGAGTTTCCATCTGCTCACTGGGGACAAGCCTTCTTGATGGCAATCTTCTCCCTCCTCTGCCCTGACATTTCCTCCAGGAAAAGACAGGAAGTGAGAGATGGGAAATGACTTGTTAGGTATGTGTCTTATGCTCAGCAGCCATCAGCCTGACTGTGTTTTCCTTTCTGTTATAAAAATAATTCATGCTTACTTTTTAAACATAAGAGAGCTCAGAAAAGCTTTAGAAGCTAGGAAATATTTATCTGTCATTCTGTCACCTAAAGACACCACTGATAACATTTTGGTCTGTTTCTTGTAGTTTTGTTTTATGTTTTCCTAAGTGAGGCCAACTTTTTTAATCCTTGAGAGTTGTTCTTATTCTAAAGAAGAGCTACTTCTCTTCACATCAGTCAGTAGTAACACAGTTAACTGAGCTCTCAGTTTCTTAAATATATCTTCCTTTGTGCTAGTTCACTTCTTAGATGTGTCACTTTGAGTGAAAAGCAATTCATTATAGGAGAAACACTGCTTGGAGACATCTTATGAAATTATGTTAATATGTATTGAGAGAAAGAAAGAAAGAAAGGGGAAAGGGAGCTGATAGGCCAAACAACCAGTGTATTTAAATAGATAATTTCCTTTCAAGTTTCAGAGTTGATGGTCACTATATTTCTGAGAGGACTAGAAAGCCAGTATTGTCGTTTTAATTCATTAAAATCAGGAAAACTGGACTGACAAGCAAAACTGATAAACTAGCAAAAAGAATGACTGGTAAATGTAAAAAAAAAAAATTTAATTGAAAAAAAAAGATTTTATTTATTATTAGCAGAAGAAGAGAAAGGGAGAGAGGCAGAGAGGGAGAGAAACATCAGTGTATGATTGCCTTTGACCTGTCTCCAGCCGTGGACCTGGCTGGAGACCTGGCTTGCAACCTGGCCATGTGCCCTGGCCGGGGAATTGAACCAACGACCTTTGGGTTCGCCGGCTGGCGCCTTTTCCAGGCTGTGCTACCAGCCTGGGTTCAAAATTTTTTAAAAAGACGACTGCTGTATCAGTTCAGGAAAAAAACCTACGTGACAATTTGAAGATTAAAAAGGGTGGAGTGTGGAGAGCTGTGGGTGTAAAAGGCACCCTGTCAAGAATTTCTGGCCTGGCCTCAGGAACCCATGCTCGGGAGAGCTTTGGGGCTAGTGTTGTCTACAGGGATTGTGCTTTGTCTGTGTCACCTGGCCTGGTTGGAACCCCTGAGGAAGCCCTGACCTGGCTCCTGGGCTGGTAGAATAATGTCTTCAGCGTAGCACCTGGCACACAGGAAGTGCCCAACATTTGCTAGGTGTAATTGCTACTTTCTGGGGTTGAGAAGAAAGCCAGATTCTGGGTCTTCTTAGCAGTCTGGTAATGGGTGAGGTGGGGTGGTCACACTTGGGAAGGGGACAAAGTTGGGGAGTTGATTGTTCCCTTTATCTAGATTCTAATTCCTCCTTCATCTAGGCTTCCAGGGTGTGTGTGTGTGTGTGCATGGTGTGTGGTGGTGTGTGTGTGTGTATGTGTGTGTGTGTGTGTGTGTTAGGACATATAGAGTGGGAAAGGCTCAGGAAGGAGAAAGAGAACTAATATTTGTTAAGTGCCTATTGCATACCAGACACCATGCTAAGCATAAAAAATTAAAACTCTTGCAAGAGAGATTAGCTAACTTGACTCAACATTTGGACCAAGGTTGCATGCTTAACTCTAAACCCTGAGCAGAGACGTTCCCTTCATTGTCTGTGGGCCTATAGAGATTTTTCCCCATCAAGTTTCAAGAATTCAAGTCTAACCTTGAATTTTTTACAAAAATCTTTTTCTTTTATTAATTCTAGAGGGGAAAGTGAGAGAAAAAAAGAGGGAGAGAAACATGAAACATTGATGTGACAGGACTGGTTGCCTCTTGTACATGCCCTGACTGAAGACTGAACCTGCAACTCAGGCATGTACCCTGACCAGGAATTGAAACCTTGACCTTTCAGTTTGCAGGACAATGCCCAACCCACTGAGCCACGCTGGCCAGGATGGTAAGGTTTTAATAGGCAGAATTTCCCCAACTCATGAAACATCTGAGACTCTCCCTTTTCCAGTGTCAAGGGGTTTTCTGCTGTTAATAAGGAACTGCCCCACCACTGGTTCCTGTTCAGCAGCCAGGGTCTCTCAAGGGGCTGAGAGGGGCGTCCTGGGCCACGTGGGAGCCAGGAGGCCTTGTGGCCCTATCTGTTCTGACCTAAACCCTGGGTAGAAGGGAAGCAGGCCCCAACCTGTGGACCAAACCTGATACACACGGGACAGCAAGCAGATTGCCATCCATAGCACCTCTGGGGCCAAATTTCTTGCCAAACAGGCTTGAGTTTCAACATGTTGGGAGAGCACAGGAGGCTGGAGTGTAACTTTGCTGTCAACCTTGAAGCTGGGCCATAACAGACCCCAGAGAGTCAGGCAGCACTGCAGCTGGAGGCGGGTGGGTGAGGGCACTCATCTCCCAGGGACTTGGGACTCTGCCCTGGCGAGGGATGTGCGGCACTAGCCAACTCCACCTGTGACTGGGGCGTGTCACAAGCCAGCCCAGGATGGAGGTGAGCTTTCTTCAGGTGTTTTACCTGTGAGATTTTAGGAGTTAAACTAGAAAGGTCTTTAGAAATGATCTAGTCTACAATGATTTCCATTCTTTTTGCGCCTGAGTCAGGAGAGGAGGTAAACTATATAATTAATAGATGCTGTGTAAGAAAGCAAGACATTTTATGGTGCGTTTTAGAAAGATTTATATTCAAAATGATTATAGTTCTTAAATTTATATCCAGAGTAATTACAGTTTTTAACATTTTGGCCAACAGAAAGCTTCAGCTATAGGTAAGTAAGTTTTATTTAAGTGGAATGGAGAGTACCAGATTTTGCTGAGTAGTGATAAGAATCACACATATTTCAGGCTCTATTCTAATTGCTTTATTTATATTAACTCCTTTGATCCATAGGATAACCCTATGTAATGGTTCCAATATTACACTTGTTTTAAATATGAGGAAGCTTAAACGTAGAGGGGTTTAGTAACTTACCCAAGGCCACACAGTTCATAAGTGGCAAGCCTGGATTTGAACCCAGGGAGTTTGGCTTCCAAGACTGTGCTCTTAAATACTGTGTCCTAAGGTGCCCCAAATAATGAGTGCTTCATTTCTTTGGCTGTTTCGGTAAGTGATCATTCATGTGAAGTGTTTGTGGGAACTGTCACAGTGATAGTCTGAGGGTCAGTTACAACAAATTGTGAAGACTGGAGTTTTCCACTTTGACTCTTCCCTTCCCCCTGTGCGATATTACAGATGAGAAAATTAAAGCCAGAGAATTAAAATAACTTCCCCAAGGTTATATCATGAAAAATTGACTGGAAGTCAGAATTAACACCCAAGCTGGGCTTTTCTCAGGATATCATTCTTTGTTCTCTGTGAATGCTAGAGCTGACCCTTGGAGTTCTGAATGCCACTCCCTGCCCCACCCCTGGTTTCACAGTTCAGACCCCCTCATCCAGAAGGCCTTTGCATTTGCCTCTCCGGTATGTGTAATTCTGGGTTCTGATTCTGTCAAAAACACTCCCTAACTTCCCCCCACCCCCGTTCTGTCTTGCTTCCTTTGCAGGGGCTGTGCATGGAGTGAGGACACAGCATCTGCTTTGCTCTTAATCAGTGTCAGAATCAGAGCAGAGCAGCCAGGAAAGGACCGTGAGCCATGAGGCTCAGACCATGGGATCCAGGCATGTGATGACAGAGTGTGTGTGTGCAGTGGAAGTCAGGACCTGGCAACAGCCAGAGTCATGGCGGACCTTACCTATCACCCCATCAGCTCCCCTCTCAGCCGTTTTCCAAATCACTAACAGTGCTGAGATGCCACAAATAAAAAGAGACATAGGAAACAAAGGTTAGAGGGTTAGGGTTGGATGTTGGACGTACTGAAAAAGCTCTGGACTTGGAATCAAGAGGCCTGGATTCCAGGCTTGGTACTTCCTCTGATTAGCTGTGTGGCCTTGGGCAAGTTGATACAAGTCTCTGGGCCTTTTGTTTCTCTTGTGTTACATGGGTCAATCAGCTGCTTGCCTATTCTCACAGGATTTCTGTGAGGCTAAAATAAGAGAGTAAAAGTGAACATACTTTGAAAATGACAATGCAATGTATAGATGCAAGGGATGACTATCATTTTGTGGAGCTAGATCCAGGCAGGCAGCAGCCCCTGGTACCTGCCCTGGGGATAAATGAAGGCATGAAAGACCTTTCCCCCTTTCTTCTGCTCTATTAAGGCTCATTCCTTGGAAAGGATTTGGGCACTGAAGAAACAGCTTGGTTTGGGATTGCTTCCAACCCTTCTCCTCATGTTGGCTCTTTGGAGCACTGTGCCAGGAGTCCAGAGCCTGAGCGCCGCCCCTCACCCTACCACAAGCAAGCTGTGTTCCCTGGACGCCTCTTGGCCTCCTGGTACTCTGGAATTCTGATGCCACATCATCAGCTTTAATACAGGGAGTTGAATCAGCTGTGGGGTCCAGGAAGGAGGAAAATGGGAAAATGTGCCTACTAAGTGCCAGGTCCTTTCCCTGTCATCATCCCCTTTCATTCATTTAGCTCATGATTGTGCCAAGCTCTGGGCCAGATGCCAGAACCAACCATAATAGGCAGGTGTAGCTTTTTGGGGATTCCAGTGAAGCAGGAGAGGCAAGCATAAATCAGATGATCTCACACATACAGGATGACAACTGTGGAAAGGGGCAAGAAGGAAAAGGAGAAAGAGCTATTGGGAGTGGGGGAGAATCAAACCAGCCTATTATGGAATTGAACTTGACTGATAACAAGGACATGGCCTGCGGGAGGGAGCATACCTTCCCTGCACAGGGAATAGGTGGAAAGCCTGAGGTTTGAAGAAGGACATGAGCCAGAGACCAAGGGACCCAGCAAGTGTGTACACAGAGCGGTGGGCTAGGGGTAGACCCGTGTTGCTGTGATGGCCAGCAGCAAGCTGAGCCCTTTCCTATAGGTCACAGTCAGAAGCAGAGGTCTTGATCCAAGCTTGACATCTTTTAATTTAAGAATATGAGCTCCACTGACCAAGATCTTCTAAATACAATTAGAATATATTTTCTGGACAATCTGATTGATTATATTCAACTAATTCAATAAACAATCACTGTACTCAGCCCTAGAAAAACCAGACCAAAAACAAAGAGACTTTGTCACTGCCCTTCAGGTCCCCATTTGGAGGACAGGCTGGGAGAAGGCAGAGGGTGGGCACTTTATTAAATGACTCTAAAGTGAGAGATGAGCACCACCCAGAAAAGTGCAAAGGCTAAGATTCAATGACCAGATCTGACAGTTATAGGAACATGTCACATTAATGGCCACATCTTTGAAAAGTTTGTCATATCCATGGTGAGGGTTTCCAGGAAAAAGTGTCATTTAAGCTGAGCCTTGGACAATGATAAGAGTTTTCATGTTTAATATATTTTTCCAGTGTAAAAATAGCATATGCTCCTAAAAGAAAATTGGGGAAATATAGAAAAAGGGTAAAGAAGAGAGTTATAGCCACATGTAATCCAGATAAACCATTGTAAACATTTCAGTGAGCACTCTTCCGGACGTCTTACCTCTGTTTAGCAATGTTGAAGTCATTGTGTAGATACAATTTCACAGCGTTCTCATTTTGCATTTCACATGTCAAGAGTCTTTTCCCATGTTGTTAAATATGCTTCAAAACCGTGCTATAGAATGGCTGTTCGGATTCTGTTCGGATTTGCGTAACCTCTTTACTATCATTGGATATTTTGGTAGTTTCCAAAGTTGTTGCTACTATGAATAATGCTCAAGTGAACATTTTGTACATAAAACCAATGTAGGACAGATTTGGAGGAGTAGGGTTCCCGGGGGAAAAATGGGGTGAACATCACTATGGACTCATTACACTCCCACCAGCAACATAGATGCACCCCTATCCCACAGCACATTTGCCAACATTATTTTCTTCAAAACTTTGTTAAAAATGGTTAAGAGAGAGAGAGAGAGAGAGAGAAGCACTGATTTTTGTCGCTCCACCCATCCATGCATTCAGTGGTTGCTCCTGGTTTGTGCCCTGACTAGAGATTGAACCCACAACCCTGGTGAATCAGGACAATGCTCTAACCACCTGAACTACCCTGCCAGGGCTCCAAACTATTGTCTTTTTAAAAATATTCACTGTTTGGCCCCTGACTGGTAGCACAGTGGATAGTAAAGCGCTGGCCTGTGAACCCAAAGGTCGCAGGTTCAATTCCCCAGCCAGGGCACATAACAAGGTTGCAAACCAGGTCTCCAGTCAGGTCTGTGGCTGGAGGAAGGTGAAAAGCAACCATACATTGATGTCTCTTTCCCTCTCTGCCTCTCTCTCATACCCTCTTTCTAAGAATAATGAAATACAATCTTTAAAAAAAAATTTTAAAAAATAACTATTAAAAAAAAAAAATATTCACTGTTTAGGTGGGAGAGAACAGAAATCTCCTGTTGCTTTAGTCTGCCTTTCTTACAGTAAGCTTGACTTTGACCAGCAGAGCTGGGGGAATGGGAAAGTGGGGAAGAACAGAGATTAGTTTCCGGAAAGTCCTGGCATGGCTCCTCCTCAGGCGGTTCCGTGGAAGGGTTGGGATGTTTAGCGAATTGCACAAAGTCTGACTCATGTCACTGGGCACTTGGAGCAGCCATGACTCTTGACACTTCCACCTGGAGGGCAGGTGGCCTCCTGAGGCAGAGTTTTATTTGTCTGAGGATACGCCCAGGCCAAATAAAACCTCACCTACTCTACAGGACAGACCCCACTGTCCCTTAATTTCCTTAGTGAGAGAAGAAGCCTACTTTCAACGTCTGTGAAAAGTGAAATATGTTGAGGTGGGATTTGGGAATAAAAAATCCTTGGGAAATGCCTTCAAAACAAAGGACTAATTCCACTGGAGGTAGCATAAATTAATTCAGTCTTCTTAAAGGGCAATGGAATGATATGACTCCAATTATAAAGTTATATCTGAGGAAATAAACAGATAAGAATGCAAAACTGTGTGCACAGGGATATGTGTAGAAGGAAGTATTCGTGGCATTAGCGGGGAAAACAATGGAAACCATCAAAGTGGACATCTTGCACGTGCCTGAGAAGTAGAGACACTTGCGTGAGAAATTGCTAGAAATCTGGTGTCAGGAAGGGGCTGATACCAGCTAAGAAAAAACCATCTGGAGAATATCTGGAAGTATCCCTTGGCCAACACTCAAGAGGAGACTTACCTCCCAGCTCATGTTAGGCAAAGCAGGGCTTGTGCCTCACGTGGGGGGTCACCTAGCGTGGACACTTCAGTCGCAACCACAATGGAAGGTAAGTCACTCAACCAGGAAGCTGGGGGCCCTGTCAGGCAGCAGCCCCTCTAGGCACCTCTCAAGCATGAAAGTGGCCAGTAGGGCAGTAATTTCATCTTGGCTGGAGACATTCCTGCAGGAAATGGGAATATCCCATCATCAGACACTATTATACCCCCAGCCCCAACACCATCATATATCTTTCATGGGATTCAAAGAAGTTCTAATCAGGGGACCAGACAGACTAAATGACCTATTGCAGGGAACAGAAGAAAATATTAGAAAATATTTCCTTTCAAATGACAATGGGCTTTTCGAGGACATGCCCCTGATTCATTATAAAAGGCACGGAGTGAGAGCGGAGCCTGTGCTGGGGTGTACATGGCAAGGCGGGAAAAGTCCCTGTCAGCATGGCGTTTATCCTCCAGGGTGGGGAATGGTAGGTGTGGGCTGAGCTGGGAGGCGTGCGTGTGAATGGGGCTGCTGAGGTAGTGACCGGAGGGAAGGTCTCCTGGAGGAGGGGACTGATAGATGACGCCTGATGGTGGAGAAAGGTTGAGAGCCATGAGAACACGCAGCCCTGCAGGGAAGGGCACTCCAGGCAGAGGGCACAGCAGCTGAACAGAGAGGGCAGGGGCCAGCCAGCATGGCTTCATTGCACAGCAGGGAGAGCGAGGTGGGCTGGGGGTCCCCTGGGGTCTGCTTCACTCTCATAACAATTAGGAAGTCCTGGAGAGTATGTAGCTTATGTCTTTTGCTATTGTGGCTTTTTAAAATTTGTACCTTTAAAATCATTTTGTAATTTTAATTTTTAAAATTACAGTTGACATTTAATATTATTTTATATTAGTTTGCATTGTAGAGCACAATGATTAGATATTTGTATGATTTACAAAGTGACCGCCTCCCTCCATAAATCTAGTACCCACCTCGTATAGTTATTATAATATTTTAGATTATATTCCTTATGTTATTCTGTTGTGTATATTTTAATTTATTGAATATTTTAAAAATTGAGATATAATTAACATATTGTAAAATTCACCTTTTTAAAAGCATTAAAGTCAGTCTTTTTTATATTCACAAGATTGTGTAGCCATCACCATTGTCAGTTTCCAGCACATTTTCATCATCCAAAAAGGAAACTCCGTATCCATTGGCATCACTCCGTTTCCACTCCCCTCAGCCCTAGCAACCACTAACCCACGTGTTTGTTCCCATGAATTTGCCTGCAAGGATACTTCCTAGAAATGGAATCATGCACCATGTGGCCTGGGTGATAGGCTCTTTCCACTTATCTTCTTTTCAAGTTCATTCATGTTGAAGCATGTATTAGCACTTCATTCTTTTTATAGCCAAGTAACATTCCAGCACATGGATTTACCCCATTTTATTCATCCATTCCCCAGCTGATGGACATTTGTGTTGCTTCCACAGTTGAGCTATTATGAAGAACGCCGTGAGCATTTATGGACAAGTCTTTCCCGGGCCTCAGGAAAAGTTGAACTGATGATTTTTGCCACGGTTTTCATTGCATGTATGGAGAGGATTTTTGGAGATCCTTACTCTGCCATTTTGCCAATGCCACTTCTGATTTCTTCATTTTAAACTCTGTATTATGATTTGATGAATCAAGATGAATTGAATTTTAAAGGTAAGTGACCCTGAGGTTTGTCTTTTAGATCATTGCTGTGGTCAGCAACATCACCTGCCGGGTTTTTTTTTTAACTTAGTGGTTCCAACGGGCCAGATGTTGAATAAAATAAGGGGCCAACTAAGCCAGTTAGACCTTTAGTCAGGGTGGGGAACAGCACACTTGTGTTTTTTGGAAAGAAGGCAGGCTTTGCACGCAAGAAGCTGCTGGGATGGAGGAGGAGTGCAGGTGCTGAGAGCCCCTGGCTGGCGGGAGGAGGCAGGTTCGTGGCCCTGACAGGCTGTGGGAACTTCTTCCAGAAATTAGATGCCCAGCTTTATAATTCATTGTGGCCAGGGGTCCCCAGTAGCTACCAGGGTACATTGTCCTAGGAAGGCTGTGTGTCACTCAGTGTTGGAGACAGTTACTTGCTGGTGATTTTACACATCACAACTTGCGCACGGTTTTCTGTTCAGAGAGGTTGAGAATGTGCTGCCCAGCAGCAGAGGGAGGCGTGAGCTGACCTCTTAGAGCCCGTTGCTCCTGGGGGATGGGGTATGAGACCCTGGGCGTGATCACTTCTCCTAGACTGGCAGAAAGCAGATGTTATTCCGGCGCCTGTGGCAGGCAGAGGAGCTGAGGGCCGAGCAAGGCCAAGACCACCTCAGCTCCCTCTCACCTGCCTCTAAGTCCTCAAAAGGGTCTGGCGAAGCTCTTTGTGTTCCGGTTTCCAACTGGCTTGCCTTGTAGACAGCCCCAGAGCAGAGTGGAGTTTGTCCAGGATCCATATCAAGTCTTACCCTGCAACTGGAATTTAAAGTCCAGTTGCAGATTTCCAGCTCAACAGAGGTAAATGAGAGAAGAGCTCACGCGACAGAGTTGGCTGAGAAGTGTGGGAAGTATGAAGGGCCACCCACGGGGGCTAAGAGGATCTCAGGCCGCATTAAGGGTGCAGTCTGGAAGGAGGGTGGTGAATGTTCTATGCGCGCTGGGCTGCACCAGGCACTCCTGGGATTTTGTGTCCTGGAGTGTGTCTCAGGCGGGTAGGGCAGCCTGAAAACGATACTGGGTTAGAACAAGGGAAGGATTTGGGGCTGTTCGACTGAAAAAGAACAGACTCAAGGGACTTGGACATTGTGTGAAGATCTCTACTGGGCTGTTCTTGGGCACAGAAAGCAGGGCTGTGAGGCCCCTGAGGGCAGAGTTGGGCCCAGAAGGGGAAGCAGTGGGGAAGGAGCCTAAGCTCAGCATTGGAAAGGCCTCTGCATCAGGCTGTGTCTGCAGGCACACGTGCTCCCGTGTCTGTAGGTAGTGAGTCTCCAGCCAGTCCCAAAGGGCCAGGATGGTAGAATTCTAGAAAGTGTTTTGCACAACTGCCAAAGCGATGTTCTCTCTAAAACATGTTGGAACTGGCTAGGTCAATGTATCTTCACTTCTGTCCCTCCCTCCACAACTCTGAAGGAAAGGCCCTGCCCCTCATCTGGCCTACACAGGAACTCAGGTGCTCTCCGAGGTGGCTCCCCTTCTCCCACTCACATCAGTCAGTCAGTCAGTTGCCAGATCTTATCCAAGACAGAGATATCTCTCACACCTGGCACCCTTTCCTCCAAGTCACCGCTGCTGTCTTAACTCAGATCTTCATCATTTCTTGTCCTGGCCTCTGTTACAGCTTCAGCACTGGAAACAAATCAGGGGCCATTTTAACTGAGCATCCTTAAGTGCAGACCTGTCATGTTGTCACCTTTTGAAATACTTGCCATCCCTCCACAGGGTAAAGTATAGTCACCTTGACATGGTGTTAAACCCACCTCTCTGGCTCACTGTTCTGCTGGCCCTCCTGCACGTCACTGCCAGCCTGGCCTTTGTTTATGCTGATCTTTTTGTCTAATGTTCTTTCCTGATTTTTTTTTTTTTTAAGAGGAGTTTTAGGTTTACAGAAAAATTGACTAGAAAATACAGAGTTCCGCCCTGGCTGGTGGCACAGTGGATAAGGCGCCGGCCTGTGAACCTAAAGGTCGCTGGTTTAATTCCCAGCCAGGGCACATAACCAGGTTGCAAGCCAGGTCTCCAGCCAGGTCCGTGGCTGGAGGCAGGTGAAAGGCAACCTTATACATTGATGTCTCTCCCCGTCTTTGCCTCTCTCCCTTCCTCTCTCTCTGGAAATAAGAAATAAAAATCTTTAAAAAAAAAAAAAAGAAAGAAAAAATACAGAGTTCCCACATCTACCTCCCCTCTCCAGTGTTTCCTGTTATTTATATCTTGTATTAGTGTGGTATGTTTGTGATAACTGATGAACTAGTAATACATTATTATTAAATCCATACTTTATATTGGAGTTCATTCTTTGTGGTGTATGTCCCATGGGTTTGACAAATGCATTATGGTATGATCTACTATTACAGTACCATATCAAAGAATTTCATTGCCCTTAAAGCCTTTATACTCCTTCCAATTTATCCCTCCCTTTAACCCCTCCTGGCCTTTTGTATATCAAAATCTACCCATCCTTTTGGGTCTTATGTAGATGTTACTTCCTCCAGGAAGCCCTTACTGATTCTTTCAGTTGAAAATATTTTCCCTCTTCTCTTAATAAGCAATAGTATATATGGCATATCGATTCTGCCCTGGGTATGGTACCAATCCTCTCTCTTTCTTACAACTCTGCCAGATAGATTGGAACTTGCAGATGAATAAATAGAAGCTTGTTTATTCAAATGAGTGGCAAGAGTGAGGACTGAGTGTGAACTGAGGTCTGTCTGCCTCCCAACCTGTCCAGGACCCTTTCTGCTAAATCTTTGGCCTTATTCACTATCTGCTTTCTCCTCTAGAGTAAGAACTTGAGATCAGGGTCCATTTCCAAGTCATCTCCTTTGCTGGGATCCTTAGAACCCAGCAAAGGAGCTAAAAACAGACCAGGTGTTCAAGAGCAATGTGAATGGATTGAAAAATATTTTGATCATGGAAATTCTAATAAACTACAAGTTGGAAGCACTGGAAACAACTCAGGGTTCTTTGGGCTGTCTACAGAAGAAGGTATTTGTTCCATGCACTCCAGCAGACCCTGGGGTCTGGAGCAAACTCATTAATTTCGATGACAATGACCTGGTGTGTGTGCGTGTGTGTGTGAGCACAGGTGCCTGTTAGTGTGGAAGAGCCCTCTCCCACACACCTAGTTCACTGTTTAGAGGGAAATGGGCTCCTTCTATCTCATCCTGGAGAAGCCCAAGAGGCCCCTACTTTCCGCTGGACTCCGCTGGGGATGGGCCAGGCCTGAGTACACTCACGTGCGTGCACTTGATTGAGCTCCAGTGCCTTCTCTTCCTCGAAGATTACACCAGCAGATGCATAGTTCTTCTCTCTGCTAATGCAATTTATATGTCTGAGCATGAACAGAGGATTTGTGAGCCTTCAAGACTGGGGCTTTGGAAATTACCTCACAGGCTGGAGCTGCTGGGAAGAGATCTGGGGTTTTAGGAGACTTCGAGGGAATTATTTTCAAAGGTCCTGGCAGGAGGAAGAGCCATCTGTACCCTACATCCTCCCCCAGACCCTTCCTCTGGTTCCTTTTAAAACACACCCAGTGAGACTTTCTGGTTTAACAATGAACTTGAAGGGAGCTACACAACATGGCAGAACAAAGGTTCCTTGAAAAGATCAGCTGGATAGGGAGGTGAAGGGGAAGGACAGCAGGTCAGGCTTGTGTTCCTGTCCTGGATTGGGCACGCACCAGCTGGGAGTGTCAGTAAATTCTTAAATCTCAGACTGACCTCCCCCCTGATGAAGCTGAGAAGGATAAATCATGTACACCAGGAGGTAGGGTCTCATATTGAAAAGGACACAGGTCTTTGTGTCCAAAAGACCTGTGTGGGCTCAGACAAGCTCCTTAATCTCTCTCAGTTCCTGTCTGCCCTTTGTGAACTTGGAAATAATAACAGCTACCCCGCAGGACTGTTTTGAGGGACTCAATGAGATAATGTGTAGAAAGTGGCCACAGTCATGCCTGGCACCCAGTGAGGGCTCAATGATCTTTGGTTCCTTTCTCCCTCCTTAGTATGTGCCAGACACTCTCTCCTGCCCCAGTGCAGGGCCTCAGCTTCTGTTATATCTCTGTCTGACCCCCATCATCTCTCTTGATTGACAGTCCTGAGTCTGTGATTTTTTTTCCTACTTGCAGGGACCTTATTGCCTTCCATTCCTGCTTAGAAAAGGTTGTTCCCAAACCATTCTGACCATGTCATTTTCCTGTTTAAAAAACCTCTATGACTCCCCTTTGCCTACAAGATAAAACCTAAATTCCTTGCAGCCTCCCACCTTTCCAGTCTTACTTTCTCTTCCTTCAAGAGCAGGCCACACTGCAGTAACAGATCTGATGACTACGGATTCTAATTGTGTTGTGCATGCTTCTTGTGAATTATTATTGATCTTTCTCCCTCCCAAGATTTTAATAATGAACTTCGAAAATGATGGTTTCTTCATCTAGTTTAAGAAATAATTCTATGGAAAAAGAAAATAGCATCCTTTTCTTTTTGCCTCGAAAGCCACCTGAGTTTGGCCACGCATTTATTCACTGTTTTCCTACGTGCCAGCTGTAACCATGGAATGATCAGAGCATTCTGCATCTTTGTAACTTCCCCATGCTGGGTTGCAGGCCCGGGAAATGATAGATGCCTAAAATTGATCAGGGTAATCGATGCTACGTGAAGTAATTACACATGATGAATGTATCATCTGCCAGATGTGAGTGTTGGCAATGGCTTGCTTGTTTATAAAACCTCTGAGATCCCATTTGTAACACTGACTAATGTTTGCACACAGGGCTGTTTGCAGTGTTTCAGAAATGACTATTTATTCAATATGACCACCTTTCTCCTTTAATTCCTCATTTATCACAAGCCTTGCTGCTCTTTTCTCCATCACAAAATCAGGGTTTTATTCAATCTTCTTTCTCCTTGACCTCTGTGATATATGGGGTGGCTTTGTTTTGCATTTCCATCTGGCCTCCCGCCTCATCTCTCCCTTCAATTCAAAACTTACATGTGTTCTCTCATGAGGCCCTGACTCCCCATTGCTACACCTACAATATAAACTCCATACCCCTGGCATGACATTTAGAATCCTTCCCAACTTGGCCTCTGCTGAGCTTTCCAGCTGTATGCCTTACTGAGGACCCCAGCACTAGACAGGGGTATTCTTTTTAGTGACAGAAACCCAGCCTGACCAGCTTATACCCGCAAGGCTGCCTGCACCAGCCTAGCTCTTGGAGAATCTCAAGGATTGGATCCAGGGTCTCCAAAACCATCAGTAGCTCTCATCATGCCATTTCTACCTTTCTCTTATTTCTGTTTGTCTTGTGTGATTATCCCCAGCAGACAGTTTTTCTCTGTAAGGTGAGGGATCTGTCTATTGTCAGCTTATCACCTCAATGGAAAGCCTGCCTCCTCCAGGCTGCACTGGGGGTGGGGCTCTGATTATTTCTGTTTGGGCTCCCTGCATCCCTGGAGCAGCCACGCTATTTGGGGTGTTGGGGGCCATGACTGGTCCAACCGGTATCACTGGCCTGACTCTGTGGCCAGGAGGGCAAGGTGGGCTCCTAGAAGAAGGGGGCTGGAGAGTATGCTGGGCACACAAAGCCACCATCCTTCCTCCCAGGAATAGCCACAAGGTGTATCTTCTCCAGGTAAAGGCTTATGAACACCAGTGCCCTGTGCCTCGATCCCAGCGCCTCCCTCCTTCACCTGAGCTCACAATCTCTTGGAGGAATCAAATACCCAACAGACCATAACAATGCAGGGTGTAAAGTGTGATAGCGGAGAGTGGCTCAGAATGCTGTCAGAGCGCAGGCAGGAGGCCTTGAATCAAATCTGCTCTGTCAAGGAGAATTCTTGGAAGAGCGACAGACCTGAGCAGTAGGAGTGAGCGAGGTAGTGAGGGAGGGAAAGGCATTCCAGGTGAACACAGTGTGAAGGTGTGTAACTGCAGGTCTGAGCCCGGAAGTATGAGTGGCCCAGAAAGGTGAGGATCCTAATACGAGGTGGAGAGGGGCAGGAAAGGGGGGCAGAGCTCCAAAATGCCTTGGCTTTTGCTCTGTCCCCTCCCTTCTGCTTTCCACTTGGTGAAATCCATCTCAGCCTCCAAACCGAATTCCAAAGCTGTCCTGTCTTTTTGAATCCGCTTGTCGCCAAGCGCGGCTTCCTCAGGGACTCCGCAGCATCTGTCAGGTGTCTCTCTGCTAGGCGTCTCTTCTGCCTTGCTTTCAGTTATTTATTTACACATCTGAGATCCTTTTCCACATCAAAAGGCGCTTGAATGCAGGAACCGTGCCCTAAATGTCCTTCTCTCCCACAGCCCCGCTCAGCGTAGGGCCTTGTTCAATGTTCAAAAAAATAATTGTTGAATTGTGATCTCTCGGCTAATTGGACATGTTTCCCCCCTTGGGAGCAGCTAGCCAAATGATATTGGTTTCATGCAGGTAGAAAGAGTTTTTTAAGTTATCAACATTTTCTCAACATAGCCAAGTTGTTTTTTTTCCAAAACAAAAAGCGTTATGGATTTTACTGATTATAGTCATTAAATATGCATATAGAAACTTTAAATGATACATAAAGGGATAAGAATACATTTAAAACCACACGAGACACCATCTCCATTTCCTAGCGGCAACCACGGTTGCCATTTCAGACGTTTCCCTGTAAGTGCAACTGTAGTATGTAACTTAGATAGTCCAAGTGCAACATAAGCTAACCTTTGGAGTGATATGTTCAAAAAAATGTAACAGTTGAATAAAATCTTTTTTTCCCTAGATAGTTTAGATGAGTTGGGTTTTTTGTTTGTTTGTTTGTTTGTTTTTATTTTTCTTTGAAGAGAAGGGGAGAAACATTGATAGTATACTCCCAGCATGGGACCTGGCCTGCAACCCAGGGTTGTGCTCTGACCTGGAATCAATCCAGTGACCTTTCGGTTTGCAGGATGATGCCTGACCCACTGAGCCCCACCAGCCAGGGCTAGATGAGTTCTTGATGCTCCCTGAGTGATGAAACAACCACTCAGTGTTTGCTGCGGGAAGTTCTAGCTGTGTGTTCTCTCTCTCTCTGAGGTATAATTCACATACCATAAAATCTACCCTATTAAAGTGCACAATTCACCGGCCTGCGAACCCCAAGGTTGCTGGTTCCATTCCCAGCCCAGGGCACATAACCAGCTTGCAAGCCAGGTCTCCAGTCAGGTTCGTGGCTGGAGGCAGGTAAAAGGCAACCATACATTGATATTTCTCTCCCTCTCTGCCTCTCTCCCAACTCCTCTCTCTAAAAATAATAAATAAAATCTTTTTTTAAAAGTGCACAATTCAGTGGTTTGTAGTATATTCACTGATTGTACACCTATCACCGGTATCTAATTCCAGAACATTTTCAGTCCCTCCAAAAGAAATCCTATGTCCATTGGGCAGTCTCTCTCTATTCCTCTCTCCCCTTAGTCCTTGGCAACCACTAAGCTACTTTCTGACCCCTGGCTGTGCCTTATTCTGGACATTTTGTATAAATGGAATCATATGCTATGGTGCCTTTTGGGTCTGGCTTCTTTCAGTCAGTAAAATGTTTTGAAGGTTGATCATGTTGTGGCATGTGTCAGTACTTCATTCTTTTTTTTTTTATGGCTGAATATCACAGAGTATAGATATACCGTGTTTTGTTTATCCATTCATCAGTTGATGGACATTTGGGTTGTTTCCACTTTTTGCTTATTATGAATAATGTTTATGTGAATATTGCTGTAGAAGTTTTTAATCTGAACATATGTTTTCACTTCTCTTGGTTATATGACTAGAGGTGGAATATGTAGGTTGTTTAGTAACTCCATGCTTAACTTTTTAAGGAACTTCCAAAGTAACTGCACCATTTTGCATTTCCACTAGCTGTGTGTAAGGATTTCGCTTTCTCCACATACTCAACAACACTTGTTATTGCTTGCCTTTTTTTTTTTTTTTTTCTAAATCATAGCCATCTGAGTGAGTATGAACTATTATTTTACTGTAGTTTTGCTTTGCATTTCCTGAATGATGAATAATGTTAAGTAAATTTTCATGTATTATTGGCAGCTTATATATCTTCTTTGTAGAGAAAGAAAATATTTCTTCAAGTCTTTTGCTTACTTTTTAATTGGGATATTTGTCTTTATTACAGAATTTTTAAAATTCTTTAAATATTCTGGATATTAGAATCATCAGATATATGATTTGCAAATACTTCCTCCCATTTGTGGCTCATCCTTTCACATTATTTGTGTCCTTCAAAGCACATTTTAAGTTTGATTACATTCAATTTATTATTTTTCTTTTGTTACTTTTGTTTTAGGTATCATTCTTAGAATTCATTGTCTAATACAAAGTCTTTAAGATTTATGTCTGTATTTTCTGGTATTGTTTTATACTTTTAGCTTTTACATGGAGGTGTCTAGTCTATTTTGAGCCAAATTTTGTATGTGCTACAAGAGAGGGGTCCAACTTTATTCCTTTACATATGGATATCCTGTTGTTCTAGTATCATTTGTTAAAAACTTATTTTTCCCCTTTGAACTGTCTTGAAGAAAATCAATTTATTATAGATGCGTAGGTTTATTTCTGAACGCTCAATTCTATTCCATTGATCTATAAGTCTATTTTTATGCCAGAACCAAATAGTCTTAATTACTGTAGCTTTATAATAAGTTTTAAAATAGAAAGTGTGAGTCCTTCAACATTTTTTTTTTTCCTTTTTCAAAATTGTTTTACCAATTCTGGATCAGATCATTTTCCTATGAATTTTGGGACCAGCTTATCCATTTCTAAAAATAAAAAACAAACAAACAAAAATTCCCAACCCCACTGAGATTTTTATGGGGATCAAGTTGGCTTTATAGATCAATTTGAGGAGTATTGTCATCTTGACAACATTAAGCTCATAAAAATGAGATGTCTTTTTATTTAATTAGGCTTTCTTAATTTTTTTCAATGGTGTTTTAGAATTTCAGTGTATGAGTCTTATAATTCCTTTATTAAATTTGTTCCTAAATGGTTTCTTCTTTTTTTGTTTGTTTATTCTTTTTGATGCTACTATAAATGAAATCATTTTCTTTCTTTCTTTCTTTCTTTCTTTTTTGAAATATTTTCTTTATTTTTATAGAGAGGGGAAGGGAGAGAGAAAGAAAGATCGAGAAACATCAGTGTGTGGTTGTCTCTTATGTGCCTCCAACAGGGGACCTTGCCCATAATACAGGCATGTGCCCTGACTGGGGATCGAACTTGCGACCCTTTGGTTAACAGGCCTTCACTCAATCCACTGAGCCACATCAGCCAGGCCTGAAATTGTTTTCTTAATTTCATTTGGATTCATCATTGCTAATGTGTAGAAATAGTAATATTTTGTATGTCAATCTTATATCCTGCAACCTAGTTGAACTCACTAGATCTAATTGTGTGTGTGTGTGTGTCTCTGTGTGTGTGTGTGTATTTCTTAAGATTTTCTGCTTATAAGATTATGCCATCTGCAAATATAACTAGTTTTTTACTTCTTCCTTTCTAATCTGTATCTATTTTATTTATTTTTATTGCCTAATTGTCCTGGTTAGAACCTCCAGTACAATGCTGTAAAATAGTAAAAGCAGACCCTGATCTTGGGAGAAAGCTTTCAGATTTTCATCATGTAGGACTTTTACCATTAAGTGTAATGTTAACTATGGGTTTTTCATAGGTTGAGGAAATTCAGTTCTACTTCTAGTTTCTTGGATGCTTTTCTTATGATAGGGTGTTGGAATTGCTCAAATGTTTTCCATGTGTCTATTGAGATGATCATGTGTTTTCCCCTTTATTTTAATAGTATGGTGCATTACGTTGCTTGATTTTCATATATTGAACCAACATTGTATTCCTGGGATAAATCTCATTTGATCCTGATGCATAACCCGTTTTTATAGGTTACCTGATTCAGTTTGCTAGTATTTCATTGGGGATTTTTATTCTTGACTGACAGGTTATTTTCCTTTTAGCATTTTGAACATGTCATCCCACTGGCTATTTATTCTCTATTATTTGTGATAAAAAAACAAATTACCTAGTGATCTCAATGAGGCTCATTTTGTGTATGCATTTTTTCTCTCTTGATGCTTTGAAGATTCTCCATTAGTCTTTGGCTTCTGGTGTTTTGGTTATTATACATCTATGCCTGGATCTCTTCATGTTTATCGTATTTAGAGTTTGCTGAGCTTCTTGGATGGGTAGATCCATGTTTTCATCAAATTTGAGACTTTTTGACCAAATTTTTAAGAAGTTTCTTCAAATATTCTTTCTCCCTTTCTCTCCTTTCTTCTTGGGACTCCCATTATGCAAATGTTGGTATGCTTGGTAATATACTACAGATCACTGAGGGCCTGTTCATTTTTCTTCTTTTAAAATTTTCCTTCCTAATTGGATGGTTTCCAATGACCTATCTGAAGGTTCACTGATTCTGTCTTCTGCCTGCTCTATTCTGCTGAGCCCCACTAGTGAATTTTTCATTTCTCTTATAGCACTTTTCAACTCCAGAATTTCTATCGGATTTATCTTTATAACTTCTATCTCTTATTGTTATTCTTATTTACTACATCATCAGTCTTATACTTTTCTTTAGCCTTTGGCATGTTTTCCTTGAGTTCTTTGAAACATATTTGAAACAGCTGATTTAAAATATCTGGGTTTCCTTAGTTTCTATTGATTGCCCCCCCACCCCTCACCCCCAGGTATGACACACTGTTTTGTTTTGTTTTGCTTTGTTTGGTATATCTTGTATCTTTGGTGGTGTTGTTGAAAACTGGACAAATTTAATATATAAAAAGCAAATCTGGCCCTGGCTGGTGGCACAGTGGATAAGGTGCTGGCCTGTGAACACAAAGGTCACTGGTTCGATTCCCCAGCCAGGGCACATAACCAGGTTACAAGCCAGGTCTCCAGCCAGGTCCATAGCTGGAGGCAGGTGAAAGGTGATGTTTCTCACCCTCTCTGCCTCTCTTCCTTTCCCTCTCTCTGAAAATAATAAATACAACCTTTAAAAAAAAATTAAAAAAAAAAAAGCAAATCTGGAAATAATAGCTCCTCCCCACCCCCAGAGTTTGTTGTCGCTATTCTCTGGGATGTGTTGACTTGTTTCTAGAGAGCCCTCATAGATTTGATTGTTGTAATCCAATCCAACTAGAGTGCTCATCAGTACTCTGACTGTCCCCTCTAAGTCTTCTAGGTGGCCTGGGTACCTCCAAACATTGAGATTTCTTGTCATTCGAGGTTCTTCTGTGTTTACTATGATCAACACATCTTCACCACGCAAGACATTTGGCTTAAAACTTTCTCCAACCTGGCTTCTGTGACAAAGACTCTATTCTCTATCTGGCTCCATTTGCTTCTCTCTGACTGCTTCCTGGGCTCATCATTAGCTTAGGGTTGGCCATAGTCTCATTTTCCTCTCTTCCCTCTCTACTTTCCAGAGTTTATCTATTCTTGCTTCAACTGTCTCCCCTCTGCAGCAACTTGGTGATGGAACAGGAGGCTTAGCTTTGGAGTTAGAAGGACTTGGGCCTGACATCTAGTTTGGACACATTTACTGACAGCTCCATTCTTCAGTTTTTCATCTGCCTAATAAAGAAAATAATAGTGCATTCTCAAGGAGTTCTTCTGAGGCTTAAATAAGATTATACAGGTACTCTGTGCCCTTGTTAGGGTAAGTGCTCAAAGAGATTATCTTGGGATTTCATCATCACTTCAAACTCAATATATTCAAACCAAGCTCATAATTTCACTGCAAACAAGCCTTCCTGTCTTCTGCCTGCTCCAGCCCTCTAGCCTCCTTACTTTGGGGTCACCTCTGACCTGTCCTTGTTTACTAACAATGATGACAGCATCTCACACCACCAGAGATTCTAAATGCCCAGACTGCTGTTTTCTTTCCTCTTGGAGCAACATTCTCTTGATCCTTCTAACTTCTGTTTCAGAAATATCTCTTTCCTCACCTTTTCTATCTACCGTTACTGGCTCCTCCCTATCTCTGTTCTCACAGCTCTGAGTGGAGTGAAAGTCCTGAAACCACGAGTGCATGCCTACTTCATAGCAACTAGGGATCACAGCACCTCCCTGTGGTTGCTGTGGCTCCTGTTTGTTTTTTTTTCCTAGCAAGGAAGAGCCACACACTAGCTGGGAAAAACACAAACTGTGGGATTTGGAGGCAAAGGTCCTTGATTCTAGACCCAGGCAAGCCCTTCATGCCCTTTGGACCGGGATTTTCCTATCCATGCAGTGAGGATGAGGAACTGAACTGCCTTGGAGGCTCCTGCCAGCTTTGATGTATGGTGATTTACCACGTGTGGTTTCTTTCAAATGCAGGGCTCATTCAAGGGCCTTCCCAGGGGTTGTTCTTCCTTTTCTCTCCCTACCTTGACAGACTTGTCTTCTAAGGTAAGTTTGCCAAGTCCTACTCAGAGCTCATATCCTGTCCCTGACTCACTGCGTTTGGCTCCTTCCCCTACCCTAGAGCCTAGGGTGTACCAGTAAGCGCTGATATACTTGTGGAAACTGTTTCTGTTTCTGTTTTCTCTTGGTCTTTTCAGAGATTCTCTGCCTTCTTCGGGTCCTGTTACATCCCAGCCTCTACAATGATGACCAGTGGGATCTTTCTAAAGTGTAAATCTCAGCTTGTCACTCCCCTGATAAGAAAGCTTCAATGGCTCTCCAGCCCTCCAGGATAAAGGTTATTTCCTTAGCATGCTTTTGTAAGCTCCCACACCTGTCTACATTCTGATCTCAACTCAGTTTCTCTGCTCAGCTGTTCCTGGTGATTCCTCCATTCTCTTGATGAATATAGTGATTCCTTTGCTTTGAGTTGCACCTTTCCCCACACTGTTCTGTCCGTGAATATCCTACTCACCCACCAGGCCCTAGATCTATGGTCACCTTTTTGGGAAGACTTTTTCGATCTGTTGAAAGCAAAATCCTGTTGCTTCTGCATTTTCACAGCATATTATTTATTTATCAGAGAAGAATCATTTTCTTTTTGCTTCATGTTATTTTAAAGGCAGAGACACTGATTTAGGTCAAGTATTTGGCACATGGGTGGTGCTCAGTAAACATTTGTTGAAAAGGGAATGACTTCTCTCTCTGGGTTCCTGGCTTTAGACTCCCTTCCCCAACAGGCTACTTGAAAGATCCCCTCCAATTCACCTATCATAGGCTGATCTTCCTGAAGGGCAGCTGGATTCATCTGCTGCCAAACCCAATTCATGTTCATCCGCATTTAAACAAAGGAGCAGGAAGAAGCAAGGATTAGTGCAAGATCCTAATCACTGAGCACAGAGATGCCTGCTGGCATGGGGATCTCTGGTGGAATTCCCAGCCAGTGTCCACAAGTGCAAACTGTCAGTGATGCCCACTGCTAGTATTCACGCTGGCTGAGCTGGGGAACAGGAGCATCTGGGTCCTTTAAAATCCTGGGTCATCAGAGCTGGAATTGGGGCTCAAGATCAATGTGTCCCAATGCCCTCATTTTATAGCTGCAAAGAAAGCTTCTTAAGATCACCCAGCAAGTCAAGGCAGGGCTGAGAAAGAAATCCAGGGCTCTCATTCCCAGGGCTGGGCTCCTCCCTCTCCACCAAGCTATGAGGTTTTGTAAGAATTGTTGTAATTCCTGGATGTGTTAGTTCATAAACAGTGATTTTCCTAGAGCTGAATTAATAACGCCTTGAAATTGGCACCTATCTTTTAAATTCCAACAGAAGAACTAGTAATGTATAGAAAACGAGAGTGGGTAGGGAGGGAGAGAAGAAGAGAGATGAAAGAAGAGGGAAACAAAAAACCCAAAAGAATAAAATAGGGGCAAAGAATGCGACAGAAAGAGAAACAGAGGTAGAGATGAAAAAAATTTCAAAGATGAACAAAGAGACCAAATGAGAGTCTGAAAGGGGCAGACAATGTGTAAGAGGGACAGGAAGCAGAAATGGAGGAAGACAGCGAGAACAGACCCTCTCTCTGCACTTTCTCCTTCTGCTCCAGCCCCAGGAAATGCTTCAAAGGGGAGTGCAACTCCCTTTGTGTCCTATAAGGCTCAATGGATGACACAACCTCAGAGGACTGCATCCCAAAACTATTTTTGCGGGGGGGCTGGGGCTTCTGCTTTTCAGATGGTGTGTGAGTTGCAGCAGTTTTGTGGCTATGAGGTAGGATTTTTGAGAAAGGTTTTGGGGTTTATCAAATAGCTACTGGAAAAACCCGGTAGCTTTTCCAGGTTTCCCAGGGCTGCAGAATGAGCTCATCAGGGCAGGAACATCAGGAGTTCTGGCCCTGGTTTGGGAGTGCTTGGCTGGGGGTCTTAGGAAAGTTTCCACCCCAGATTTTGGGCCAGCTGATCCCCGATGCCCTTCCAGCTTTAAATTTCATGAGCACTCGGACCTAAAGATTCCTTATTGGATGCTCAAGCCAACTACTACTTTGGGTTCATGTCTGCCATCAAGGGTGTGAACAGGGAGGGATCATCCATTCTAACTCTACCTACTGATTTCTCTTTAGCAAAGAAATCTTCTTAGTGGCTGCCCTGACCAGTGTGGCTTAGTTGGTTGGGTATCGTCCTGCAAACAGAAAGGTCTCTGGTTCGATTCCTGGTCAGGACACAAGCCTGGGTTGCGGGTTGGGCTCCAGATCAGGGTGCATGTAAAAGGCAACTGATCAATGTTTCTCTTCTCTTTCTCCCTCCCCCCTTCCCCTCTCTTTGAAAAAAGAAAAGAAAGAAAGAAGTTACAGATCATGAGAACTGGAAGAGCACCAGACATTTTCGTTGTTCAGAAGGGGAGACAGAGACCCACAAAGTCATTGTCAGGGCAGAAGCCTCAAGTTAGAACTTAGATCTGCCGGCGCCCAGCCATGTCTGGGGCAGTACACTACATGCTGAGGGGCAGAGGGAAGTTCAGAGGATAAGACTCTAGGGTTTCTTAGCCAGTGAGAATCACTAAGGCCCCAGGAGCATTCACAGAATTTGGGGCTGGGTGTGGGGTGGGTGGCACTGCTTCTCCCTTCCCCTTCACCACTTTAAATTAGGTTGCTAATATAGAGCTCCTTGGACCGTTCCACCTCATCGCCCTAGGAGTTGAGAGCAGCTGGCCACACACTTCCCCTTCAGGCACCAGAAACTCAGACTTTCAACTCCTCTGCCTCCTCCTGGACAGCATCTAAGCACTATCTTAGAGAAGGTTGCTCTTTGATGGGGCTTTGGGGGTGTGGAACGATGGCTGGAGAAGGCAGCAGATGTGTGTAAGTTGAGAACATGAAAGGAATGTTTAAAGGACAAAGCTCAAACATATAAATCTATCTACATTCAACACCACAGAGCACCAGATGGTGGAGCTGACTTTCTTTCATGGACATCCTAAGGTTGTCTTTTTCTTCATTCCTTTATTTATTAATTTGCTCACCCACTCATGTAACCAACCAACTAACCATTCACGGTGCACATGCTCAGGAGTGGTCATGAGGGCGGAGGTGGGTGGCAGTGGCAATGGTGGTCATAGGGAATACTTTTTTGTCATTGGGTGGTATTGATAAGTATGGGTTATTGTGGTGGTGCTAAGGTTGAAGTGAGGGTAGAGGGGGGTGGTGATGGGTTGGTGGTATTGGTGATGATTGGTGATGGTGGTAGATGGATGTTTTTGTTTTATTGGGTGTATTGATGGGCAGTGGTGGTTGTGGTATTGTTGGTAGGGTAATAGTGATGGTGGTGGTGGTCCTGACTAGGGTGGTTGTCTGTGATGTTTGCGGTGTTAGTGATGGTGAGTATAGTGGTGACGGGTGATAGTGGTTGTGGTGATGAGAACAGAGGTAGTAATGATTTTGGTGGGTTGTGGTAATTGTGTTGTTGGAAGGATAATGGTGGTGGTAATTGATGGGAGAATAGGAGGAGGGGGTTAGGCGGTAGAGACAAATCACCTAGTTTGGTCCTCAGTGCACTCATAGGCTGATTGGGAAGGAGGTACAACTAGGACACAAACTAGAACTGCAGACTAGTCATACTCATGGGTGTGGGAGAGACAAAGCGAAGAGCTTTAGGAGTTGGAAGAGGTAAAAGTTCTCTCTGGTTAGAGGTTATGAAGCTTTTCCAGGACCCTGAGGGTCAGGCAGCCAAAAGAATAAAGATCTATATAAAATTAGTAGTTTTATTGCTTTTATACTTGTAATACCTGCTGCTAACTAAACAGAATCAGGAAGTACAAAAAAGCACTAAGAAGAAAACATTTGAATTAACCAAAGTCTCACTTCCTAGACATAAAGATGGGGGAGGGAGGTCATTTTTACACTCAGAGATGGAGGTTGGGAGTTTCCTGCCTCGGATAGACATTCTCTTCCAGATGGAGGACTCAGTGTGAGCGATGGAATGAAGGTGTCCAATGGTAGGGATTGTTCCAGAACAGCTATGCCCATCAGCAGAAATGAGGGCCTTGCCTTCTCCGGGAGGAAGGGAAGAGACAGATGAGGTGGTAAGTGGAGGTGACCAGGAGTGAGTGGGATGTCGGGGTGGCACAGAACGGGCCCTCCCTCGGCCTGCCCTTTGTCCTGTGACCTGCCTGGGCAAGCAGATCAGCTCCTGATTGTTGCTTTCTGTGTGTCGCTCCTGGGCAGTGTAGTGAAGGGCATTGGTACAACCCTCTGGGAATCTCAATGAGCAAGAGCGATCTGGAAAGGAGCGAGATCATGTCCCTTTCATGTTCTCCCCCTGCCACCAGCCCTCCCCTTCTCTGCCCCTGAGCAGAGCCTCTCTGCATCCCCAGCATTTTTCTTTATTGGTGAATCTGTGTGAGACCAAAGGAGCACACTTGGCAATGACCTTGGGGGAAAAGACCTCTTTGGGTCCTATTAAGACTAAAGATCACCTGAAAGTCTTCCGAGCAATTTTCAGTCCTTCCTTCTCTGTTTCTTTTTTAAGCTGTGGCATCCTTTTGCCAAGCAGCATCTTCAGTGAAAGTCCAACATGGACACCAACAAAAAAGATGCTGCTTTGATTGAAACAAAGGAAGAAGGTTCTGCCTCACTGAGCCCTTGGTCCAATCACCACAGGGCCTTGAATTGACAAGTGAAGTGGGGACAATCATACTTACCTTCAGGGCTGTCAGGAGGACAAAATGTAATGATGCATGTAAAATTCCTGGGGCTCCATAATTCTGGGAGGCAATGAGGGTTTCCTTGCGGCTTGGGATTCACTCTGGGTCTGCTGGAGAGCAAGGGGCAGGGGGCAGGGGAACAGGGATTGGGAGCCTGGAAGTTAGCCCTGAGGGTCTCCAGGAAGGCAGGTTGCCATTCTTACAGATGGCATCAGACATCTCCTGCTTTGACGGGTATTACTCAACACACTTCCTGTCCACCCAAGTCCCAACACCATTGTAGGTGACCTCTGTGTCCTCTGGCCTTGCACTTCACTTCAGCCCTGCAGTCCCAGGCTGGCCTTTTATATCAATAGTAGTTAATATTTATGGTGCACTTTTCTCATGCCAGCCACTGTTCTAGGGGCTCCACATGCATTATTCCAATTGATGCTCCCCAAACCCTTTTTACACTGGAAGAAACTACATCACAGAGAGGGTAAGAGATTTTTTCAAGGTCATGCATGCAGGTCATAAGCAACAGAGCTAGGACCCGTACCCACAAGGGCCTTCCCCATCCCTGACATCTCAGCTGCCACATCCCCTCCGCCCTCATGCCTCCACCTTACCGAGACTCCTAGGCCTTTTTTGTACTGTGCCCCATTACGCTCAGTCTCATAACCCCATCCTGTCTTTACTTCTTTATCAGCCCAAATCCTTGGACTTGTAAAAGCAGCCTCACTGGCTTCCTGAAGCCTCAGTGCTGCTCCTGTGTCTGGTGGAAACCCAGCATCCCTGGTTTGGAATACGAAGGAAAGCTTGTTTGAAAGCTCACTGCTTTGGAACCTTCTGGAAGGTCTGCCAAAGTCTTTGTCTGGAGAAAATTGCCCATTTGTTTGGAGAGACTTCTTCAAGAGCCTTTAGGTGAGACACAGGGGGTGGGTGAGGCTACAGTGGGAGAGCAGGAGCCACCAGGGAAGGTTGACTCCAGGTTGCAGCCTTTCGCACCCCTGGGGTCCACCCACTTTGCCTCTTTCTATGTGAAAGAAGTGAAGGGTGTCCCCTCTGGCCCAGGGAGCACCTCGGCACGCGTCTCCTCCTGAAGTGTGCAAGGGAGGAGTAATAACCTCTATCTTAAAATTCTAACTCACCTGTACCTGCAATCCAGAGTCCTTACCTAGGACTCAAGACCCTAAGCCACTAGGCCCCTGCTTCTCCCAGAGCTCTTGACCCATCAGGATCCCACCACAGCCCCCACATTAGCTTCCCAGCACTGCTAAACTCCCAAGTGCACTCTGGCAGCAGCACCTGCCTTTGCACTGGTGTTCTCCTGCTGGGCCGTGCACCCCTAGATACCCATGCAGCCTGCTCCTTCCTTTAGCTCAGTCTCTGCTTGAATGTCACCTCCTCAGAAAGGCCTACTCTGGCCTGCCTAGCTCAAATTGCACACTGTTGCTCTCTATCTCCTCACTTTTCGTCAGCGCCCTTCATTGCACCTTTCATTACCTGATGTCAAAGTATAATTTTCCAAGAGTTAAAAGCAGGACTCTCATACACATACGCATCCAGGGGGAAGAGTCAGTGCTTTGTTTAACCTGTCAGTGTGGGAATCCGCAGAATGACACGGCTGGGTCAGAGGGGCTGTGAGAGACCCACCTGTGTGGTCAGCAGAGAAAACTGGGCCAGAATCAGCTTGCAAAGTTAGATGCTAAATTGGTTCATGTGCTATAGCACAATTAAACCGTAGCCTTTGGGGTTATCTTTTCTTCCAGACAGAAATCATTTGCATCTCTGCTGGGCAAAAATCATTTGCAGCTTATCAATCTTCTTTAAGTTAACATTTCACTTCTTGGTGTCTGGGCCCTAATCAATAGTAAATAGTAAGTCAAAAGTGAAAATTACTCTCCTAGAATAGTGCTGCCCTAAAGAACCTTCTACAAGGAAGGAGTGTTTTAGATCTCTGCTCTCCAATGCGATAGCCCCTGGACTTGCGTGGCTAGTCAGCTCTCGAAATGCGGTTGGTGATTAAGCAACAATTTAAGTAATTATTTACATAAAATTAAATTTCAATAAATTTAATACATGTATACTAATAGAATATGGAAATGTATAGAAATGTAATGTAATAGAAATGATTTAATATGATACAAATATAAGTGCAATGCAAATATATAGTTTATTACATTATATATTATATTCCATTAATTTAGTGCAAAGTTAAAAAGTTACATTTAAAGAGCCACGTGTGGCTACCCTATTCGACAGCACAATCCCAGGAAGTCAGATGACAAGTGGGCAGCTTGTTAGACAATGCTGTAGTTGACAGGGCTTTCCTTTTTTCCTATTTTAAATAATTTTTCTAGACTGACATCATATTCTATGTTTGTTTGTTTGTTGTCTTTTGTCCCATAGAAAGTGAGCTTTGTAATAGCAAAGCTATTCCCCACATCCGCAGCACTTGGAAGCAGTGCCCAGCGCATGGCGCGTGCACAGCCGGTGACCGTTGAGTGAATACATAAGCACAAGGAGGCTGGAGTCCTACCAGAAACCAACGCAACGGTAAGGCTGGCTGACGTGCTTTAGCAAGAGTGATGCCTGAAGTTTCATTTTAAATCGTTTTCATATTCTCAAAAGTAATTCCCTGCTGTCAACCTCAGGCCTTCAGTGCACACTTGTGGCTCCAGTTGATGCTTAGGAAGGGGTGGGGTGAAGGGTGTGGGCAGAGGGCGGGGCCTGCAGGGTGAAGTGCTGGGGGTGTGAAAGGATCAAGCAGTTGGGTGCAGAGATGTAGAGCCGGAGTGAGCAAAAGCCTCCCCAGGGGAACGCGAGTGTCGTGGGGATCCTCAGCTTACCAGGGACAACCTCAGGTGCCCCACAGTTAAGGAAAGATAGAGCTAGTTATGTCCTTTGGATAGGATATTAGAGTAGACAACCTGCAGTAACAAGCAGTCCTACAATCTCAGCAGCTGAGAACGGAGCAACGTCCCAGGGCAGGGCCTGACCTTGGAGGACAGGACCTAGTGAGGGGAGATCTGACTCTTTGTCAGTTTACATAGAGTGAAGGTGCAGCTGAAGCAAACCTTAGATCATTTTTCTATGTATTTGAATTGTGTTAGGGCCTACATTTAAGCTTTGGGGCTGTTTATGTAGATGCCATCAGGCAACTCTGATGTTCTGGATACAGAGAAGTCAGAAGACCACAAGGCCAGACTCCTCTTCTTTATTCCTGACCCCTGCATTGCTCTATCTGTTGCTGGCCTGAGACCACACAGCTGCCTCTTAGATCCTGGTGTCTCACTGCTTGTTACACAGAGGACAGACCTGGGGCTGGAGAGGGGAAGGGACTGCTGAGAGCCCGCAGCAGACAGTGGCAAAGCTGGGCCTTGAACCAGGGTCTCCTGGCTTTCCGTTAATGATTCCCCCAAAGCCTCCATCAAAATTGCTTGCTCTTTGGCCTTGTCCCCAGGTCCTCCTGTCCTCTTCTCTGCCATCATAGGGGCCAAAGTGGGAGGAGAAGTGGTGGGATTCAAAGAGATGCCTCTTTAGGCTACAGGGGCCTTTATTTATGAGGTCTCCCTTTCTAGGAGTGGGACCCACATGTCACCCTGTTTTCTGAAGGGAAGGGGCTTAGGGAGGGTGGAAAGCACTGGTCTCAGGTTACGGGTGGGACTGAGGCCCCAGGCTACCACTTTGCTACATACTCCTGACGTACGTGCTACATGCACTCTCTCCTCCTACCCCTGGGAATTCCCTGTTCCTTCTCGTTTCCATCTAATAAGAATTTACCAACACAGAGTTGGAAGGGCCCTTAGAAATCCTGCGACTCACCCCCCTGCCGCTGTTGCCCCCCACTTTACTCCTAGAGAAAGCGACCAGGAGAAGGGGAGGAGTGTGTGTTTGGCCGCAGGGCCATCTGGGGCAAAGCTGGGACTAGAGCCCAAGGCTTCTGAACCAGCCAGGGATTTTCCAGTGCTCTAGGCTGTCTGTTGCCTATTATCTTATCTTGTTTCATCTTGTCTCATCTCATTAAGGATTAGGGGCTGAAGAGGCAGCACTGAGATGGGATCTTCAAATTAACTTGAGAACACTCTCGGCTTGTACAGCGCATCATCTGAGACCAACGCTTCTCTGCTCCTGTGCCCCTCACCTAAGCCCAGGAGTGGAAACCAATGCCGGCCACCCTCCCTCTGCTGGCCAGGCTCTCTGTGGGGTCATAGGACAAAGTCTGGATGGGGAAGGAGTAATAGTGAGTACACCAAGGAAGATGGACAGAAAGGACCCTATTAGGATAGTCCTTTGGGATTTAATGGGATTGTCTAGAAGGGAAGGTAGAGGGAGATTGGAGCAGGTGAAGAAGCAGCAGAAGCAATGGCTGAGGACTCTTGTTGACCCAGGAGGGTGATGGAATATAATAGGGTTTCTTCCTACAGATAGTCTTCCAGGCTTGACTTCAGGATTCCTTACAACAATGGCAAAACTTAGAAGGCTCTGGGTTCACTCGGTTAGGATACTTTTGGTTATTGTAAGACCCAACTCACATGTTAAGTCATGGGGAAGGAGGGGTTATCGGGAAAAAGACACTGGGTTTTCTCATGTTACTACATCATGGAATATCCTTTCACACACCAACAAATCATATTTCTGTCCACTTCAGGGACATAGGAATCCAAATGCAGCCAAGACTCTTCCCCCATTTTCATCTGTGCTTATCTATGTGTTAGTCCAATTTTCTAATGGCTTTTTCCGTATCAGGGCTGACCAAGTCTCCAGTGTCCCACAGCTCAGAGCTTTGCTCCAAGAAATGGATGGTTCCTCTTTCCCCAGGTCCAGTTGGAGAAATCCCTAGAAGGACTGAAACCATCCTGAATTGGGTCAGATGCCCACCCATGGCCTGAATCCCAGGGTGTTGGGGTTTGGACTTGTGCTCAGGGAACTATCTCTAGAGAACTGACAACCACAGGGAGCCAGGGAGTTTCCTTAGACTGTTTATTGATGTCTCCTATATACCATGCCCTGTCAGGACTGAGCCATGAGCAGCAGCCTTGAATTTAGGGTGATCGAAAACACAAGGCAGAAAGGGCTCCAGACCTAAAAGAGAGGCAGAGATGGTGCTCTGGGATGAGAATGATTTTAGAATCAACTGGAGCAGAATATGCAAAGGCTTGGCAGGAACTGTGGATCTCTAGTGCACAGGGCAAGGTGATGAGGCTTATCAAGGTTATGGAGCTTCAGATTTGTGCTAGAGGCCGCGTGGGGCCAGAGAGGGCAGGGGAGAAACCGGGTCAGACTTGTGTGACTCTGTCCTGACACAGCCCAGGGCTGTGTCTGGCATGGGGCTGCTGAGTGACTCTGTTTAAGAATTCCCACTCTGGCTGGTGGCATAGTGGATAAGGCACCAGCCTATGAACCCAAAGGTCACTGGTGCAATTCCCAGTCAGGGTACATAACCAGCTTGCAAGCCAGGTCTCCAGCAGGGTCCATAGCTGGAGGCAAGTGAAAGGCAGCCATACATTGATGTCTCGCTCCCTCTCTGCCTCTCTCCCTTCCCCTCTCTCTAAAAATAATAAATTCTAAAAAAGAAAAAAAGAAGAAGAAGAAAAAAAGAATTCCATGTCAGGAGCTGAGATTGGAGTCAGAAGACCTGGTAGGGGTGAAGCTTATTCAAGGGTGGCACTCCAGACACAATTATGAAAAAGCTGATATTAGTGTAACTGAGCTCCTTTGTTCTTGCGCTATTTCTCCATGGGAGTCCAGAGAGAGCCAGCACAACTCTAAACAAAGGCAGAAGGGATCACTCTGTAAAAGCTTAGTTCATCAACTAACGAAGCTGCTTTGGGTCAAATTCTACTGTCTCACTTAGCTTTCCTTCCCTGACTTCCCCTCAAACAGGCTGTTTCACCATCAGCTCAGTTGAGGTCAGATGGAGCTTTGACCAGACACGGTGAAAAGGAAGCTCTGGGCAGCATGACTGCTGACAGGATACCACCTAGGGCCCAGAGGGAGGAGGGCAGACAAGGGTCAGATACATGGCCTCCCCTCAGGCGGATTCTGGTGTCCTGGCATCTTCCTAAAGTGTCAGTTGTTATTAAATATTTTTAAACAGAAAAATCATGTGTTATTTTTACATTAAAATCAAATGGATATATTATGGAGTGGAACACACATTTTGCATACTTAAGATTTTTTTATAGGCCCTGGCTGGTGGCACAGTGGATAAGGCACCAGCCTGTGAACCCAAGGTCGCTGGTTCGATTCCCAGCCAGGGCACAAATAGCCAGGTCTCCAGCCAGGTTCATAGCTGGAGGCAGGTGAAAGGCAACCATACATTGATATTTCTCCCTCCCTCTCTGCCTCTCTCCCTTCCCCTCTCTCTGAAAATAATAAATAAAATCTTAAAATTAAAAAAATTTTTTTTGTAAAGTGCACCTAACATAAAATTTATCACCTTATCCATTTTTAGGTGTTCAGTTCAGTATATTAAGTATATTTCACCTTGAAAAACAAACCCTATACCCAATAAACAATAACTCCCATGCTCCCTCCTTTCAGCACCTGGAAATCACTATTGTTTTCTGTCTATAAATTTGACTACTCTGAGCATTACATTTAAGTGGAAACATACACTATTTGATTTTTATACCTGGCTTACATGTATAATTTCTTTTTTAGAGAGAGGGGAATGGAGGGAGAAAAAGAGGGAGAGAAATATTGATCGGCTGCCTCTTAAGGGGCCGAACCCACAACTCTGGCATGTGCCCTGACCAGGGATTGAATCAGCAATCTTTTGCTTTGCGGAATGAACACAACCAACTGAGCCACATGGGTCAGGGCTATATCAGGCTTATTTTACTTAGCAAAATGTCCTCAAGGTTTCATGTTGTACCATGCAAGAGGATTTCCTCCCTTTTTAGGGCTGAATAATACCCCATTGTATGTGTAGGCCACACTTTGCTTATCCATTCATTTATCAAAAGGATGTGTGGGTTGCTTCCGCCATTTGGCTGTTGTGAATAATGGTTCTGTGAACATAGGTGTACAAGTATCTCTTAGACATTCTGCTTTCAATTCTTTTGGGTGTAAACAGAAGTGGACTAGATCTTATGGTAGTTCTATTGTTTATTTTTTGAGGAAATGCCACACATTTCCCTCAGTGGCTGTGCCACTTTATTCCCACCAAATGTGCACAAATCTCTAGCTTCTCCACCACTTCACCAGCATTTGTTATGTTATTTTCTGTTCTTGTTTTGTTTTTTTGAGTAGTCATCCTAATGGGTATGAGGTAGTATATCATTGTGGGTTTGCGCATACATTTTTTTTTTACAAAGAAACATTTCATCTCTGATGGTGGCTTTGAACCTCATCCTTAGAGGCTGGGGGGGGGGGTGTGCTCCTTCATCAGCCCTCAGGAAGCAGAGACAGGGAGAGCATCCAAGTCAGCACACAGTTGGTCTGTAGAAGGAGTCCCTGCCTTTCATCCTCCTCCCCTTCCTCCCATTTTGTGCTCACAGCTCACAGCCTCGAGGGTAGGATACATGACACACAACATGCGACATGCAGATGTAGCCGGACACATAACTGACATGCAGCAGGACACCCTCCCCTTCCTCAAGAGTTGGAGCATTAGGCTTAGAGATGAGAGAATTGCTCCCACCTGGGGATGCCAGAGGGCGGCTTGGAGGAGGAGAGCAATCAAGTTGGGCAGTGAAGGTGGAGGGGCCTAAGCAGGTGGAGGGAAATGGTATTAGAAGAGAAGCTCACACCTGAGCAAAAGCCTGGAGGTGCTGCGTTTTGTTTGAAGGAGTCATTTATTGAGGAGACAGGAGAGGGTTTCTCTCCTCAGTACAAGAACAGGTCTGAGGCATTTCCGTGGCTCAGGACTTACTGCCACCCTCCTCGTCCCTCTCTAGCCAGGACGCACTTCCTTTAGGCCGGGGAGCCCGTGTCTTCTGGCTCCTTCCCCAGACTTCTCCTCTGATGTGGCTATTGGCCCTGCACACTACCCCTCTTCCTCAAAACTCTTTCCTTCACTTCTTGACACCTGCCTCTACTGATTTTTCTCCTCTTCTTAGACGGTTCCTCCTTGTCTCCTCTGATTCTTCCTCCGGCACTTGAAGTGTTGCTAAGGGAGAAGCCTTGGCAGCTTTCAGCGTGACATCTTCTTGCAAACCTGCCATCTGGATCCCAGGGAAGGGGCTGTCAGCCTTGATTGCTGGTGCACCCAGAGGAGTCCCCCTCTGTCCTTTCACCTCCCGTACCCTAGATAAAGCAGCAGCTGCTCCGTTTTGGCCAAGCGTCATCGCTTCAAACTCCCAAAGGCAGCTGGGCGTCCAGTGAAGAGGATAGTACCTGATGGCATCCGGTAAAGGTGTCAGGGGTCCTTCTGGCATGTGGTCTTGCGATGGAGACAGAGATGAGTCCGCCTGGCCCCTGCCCTCCCGGAGGAGAGCCCGATGTGGGAGGAGGCAGTTAGAGTCACTGTGATGGGCAGTGTGAGGGAGACATCATCCATCCCACATGAAGGGGAGGCCTCAAGCTGACTTGACAGCCTCTCTGGGGATGTGAGCTGTGTGAACACTCATGGCCCAAGCGCAACATGTTCTCAGAGGCATCAGGGCTACAGATACTGGAAAAGTAGGACATTTTTTCCTACTTGGAAATGAAGGTGGCACAAAGACCCCCTGGATGAAGCAGAGTTTGAGCAACACGCTGGGCACATGGAAGCAGAGATAAAGTGGAAATGGCAGGACTAGGAAGGAGGGCCCTGGGGCAGGAGCCTGTGCACTGTGTAGGGAATGGCTTGGATCTAGAATGGCTGGAGCCTTGAGGTGATGGGGCGTCACAGAAGATCCTTGAGTGGAGTGTTGGGATGGGAGGTGGGCAGGGATAGGCACAGCCATTAGCAAGAAGTATTAGGTTTGGGAAAAGTGAAATCCAATCTGTATGGACTCATTAAAGTGATTTCTGGGTCAGCAGAGCGGGAGCAAGTCTGACCTTTGGAAAGCAGTTGCTTGAGGCATCCGTACCCAGCACCGGCTCAGCTGATCCTCCATCTTTCTAAACATGTCATTTTAACCCAGTTTCCTGGGGCTTGTACAATTGAATAGCTGATGCTTTAAAAATTGAATTGGAAAATCTCGAACAAGGTAGAGCGAGCTGTCCTTTTAAGAGCGGTGGATGAGGTCACCTAGAGAGACTGTATAGAGAGATGAGGATCCCCAAGTTCAGGGTAGGGGGACAGGCCAGAACGTCTTTCAGGAGCCAGGAGAGGCAGGAGGGTCCGGGTCCAGGCTCAGCCACAGCCTGGGAGGAGGCATTTCAAGGAGGAAATGATGCGCCAGTGAATCGCAGAATCTGCCCGTGCTTTAGCCGGAGAGGGAGAGGGGTTTGATGAAAGCCAGTTTGGGGGGAGGGGCACTGTGAGAGGAGTAAGAGCCTAGGAGCCAGAGGGGTCATTGAGCTTTTGGTTTTTCTGAATGAGGAGACACCCAATCATGTGTTAGGGCTTACGGGAGAGGTTGAAGTTTGGGGAGAGGCAGGGGATTCCAGAAAAGGTGGGCAAGGGCAGGAACGGAGGTCAGAGGCAGCAGGATTACCTGTGTCTCCAAAAGATCCTCCGCACGCATCCACGCTACCTGCAGAGCGCACATTCCATCTTGTCGTTCTGTTTTGGTCACTTAAGATTATCCATATGCATTTCCCATTTGCTACACAGTATTTATACATATCTTTTTTTAAAAAGAGATTTTACTGATTTATTTTTAGGGAGCGGGGAAGGGAGGGAGAGAGAGGGAGAGAAACATCGATGTAGGAGAGATACATTGATTGGCTGTCTCTCTCGTGCACCAACCAGGGACCTGGCCTGCAACCCAGGCATATGCCCTGACCAGGAATTGAACCAGCAACCCCGAAGCCTGCGGGATGATTGCCTAACCCACTGAGCCACACTAGACAGGGACACACTTATCTTTTTTCTTTCTTTCTTTCTTTTTTTAAGATTTTATTTATTCATTTTTAGAGAGAGGGTAAGAGAGGGAGAGGCAGAGGGAGAGAAACATCAATTGGTTGCTTCAGGCGCACTCCCAGCTGGGGACCTGGCCCACAACCCAGCCATGTGTCCTGACTGGGAATCAAACTGGCGACCTTTTGATTCTCAGGCCAGCACCATATCCACTGAGTCACACCAGCCATGGCAAGTGCCATGCTTATCTTTTAAATTTAGTTTTTAAATTACAGAAGTAACACACACATATGGTTAACAAAATGCAAACAATTCAAAAAGGAATAAATGCAAATAAAGATCTTCTCAATTTTCTTGCAGCTTGCCTTCCTTGATGTCACTGCTTTTTATGCTTTTCTTGGGAATTCTTCGAAAAACTTTTAATGCATATATGTGTATTATGCATACATTTTAAAATAGACAAGTGGAATCCTGTAGTGTGTTCTGTTCTGTACCTTGCTCTTTTCACTTGATGGTATATTTGGAAATATTTCCTTGTTAGCATATGCAGAGGGAACTCATTCTGTTTCAAGAGCAAGATGGTATTATGGAGATGGAGCAGAGTTTGTTCAACCAATTCACTGCTGTGTTGATTTCATTTTATTTCCAATTTATTGCCATTATAAATAATACTTCAATGTACCTTTTTGTCTATTCGTTCTTGTGCACAGACAGAATGAACTACATTGGTATAATACATGAAATTCCTAGGAATGCAATTAGTCTACAATAGCATATACATTTAAAGAGGATATATATTATTACATGGGATTGTTGGATTATATGTGAACATATAAATTTACTAGTGTTATAGCTAATGACACATTGCTCCTCAAAAAACCCCATAAATAGTAATATTTCACAACTTGGTAGGAGATGCACAGATGCTAAGTGTATTACTGCCTGTAACTTTCTGTATGCTTGCATAGTTTACACACATGCATAATAGGTTATAATATGTACACCCCCATGAACAGTAAATGAGCATGGCCCCACCCAATTTTGCCAATAGGACATTAACAAAATTTTAAATCTTTGCCAGTCTGAAGTGAGTAAAACAATATATTCCTATTGCCTCAATTTCATTTATTTAATTATAGAGATGGCTGATCAATTTTTTTTAGTGAATTTTTTTTTTTCTATTGAGTCACACTTCAGGAATGTGTACAGAATATTTCATTTTATGTATGTGCCCTTGTTACTTAACTACGTTTTTTGTGGGTTATTTATGCTGTTTCCAAATGACTGTGAACACCTTTGTACATAAAGCATTTTTTTTCTCCTTCCTTTAGGCTTTTTCTTTAGCGTACCATTACAGAAGATGAATTACTGTGTCAATAGTGTGGACATTTTTATGACTCAATACATATTGTCAGATTGCTTTCTCAAAGGACAGTACAATACATAGTACCTCCAAGTTCATTATGCTCTTATCAGCACTGAGATAATAAAAATAATTTTTGCGACTTTAAGAGCTAAAATATACTTTTTGCAAAATTTTCATACATAAAAATGTTTGCTAATTTTATAGGCATTTCATTTATTTTTATTTTTTATTACCAATGAGGTTGAATTATTTTTGTTGTTGTTGTTTTTAACTTTTTTTTTTAAGATTTTATTTATTATTTTTAGAGAGAGAGTAAGGTAGAGAGGCAGAGAGGGAAAGAGACATCAATGTTTGTTGCCTTTCACCTGCCTCCAGCTAAGACCTGGCTGGAGACCTGGCTTGCAACCTGGTTATGTGCTCTGGCAGGGGAATCGCACCAGCGACCTTTGGGTTTGCAGGCTGGTGCCTTATCCACTGTACCACCAGCCAGGGCTGAATGATGTTTTAATATACGCTTGTTAATTAAGTGCATTTGTACCTCTCTGAACTGCCAGTTCCTTTTCTCTGCTCATTTGACTGACAGCACATTTTTATACAAAGGAAATAAGATAATGTCTTATTAGGGGAAATTCCTATTTCCTCAGGCCCTGTGACTTTCTGGGACCTTATTCACTGATGCTGGATTATCAAAGTCAATCTCTTCCATGAGACCGTGGGTAGCAATGGTAAAAAGGATAATAATGTGGATGGGAGAACTGAATAACAGGACTCCAGGTTATGATGAGAAAGGTGGGAAGGATTTTGTGAGTCAGGACAAAAATTCGTGGACAGCATAGCATCTGTGCTGGGCTCTTAGATCTCACCGTCTCTGACCTTCCCAGTGGTACTCCAGTGACCAGGACAGCCATGGCTGTATTTGGGAATTCCAGCCCTGTGTCATCATTTCTGCTATGTGAGGCTTCCTTCCAAGGCCAGTGCTGCAGAGGAGAAAAAAGGTGGGGATGAGAGAGGGTTTCATCTAACCCTGGGTGAGCCATTATTGAGCACAGTCCCCTTTCTTTATCCAGAGAGCCATTCAGTGTCATCATTATTGAACAACCTTTGTTAATTAATTTGATACCTAGAGTTATTGTTTTAATTTTTATTTCTTTTATTACTACTTCCTGTATACAGAAATATCTCTTATCATTTATCATATTTAGGTATATATGAGTAAGTATACACACACACACAATGAATAATATATACCCACACCATTTTATTACTACTTTTCTTATGTGTGTGCACATGCATATGTGTGTGTTTTGGAGAGACTTTTGTTTCCTTTGGGATCTTAATATTTTTCCAAGTAATCTTTCTGTATTAAAGTTATGAGACTGTCATATTTTTCAAAAATGTTATGTCTAATTTGGCATTTATCTTCTAAGCTTGCTTATTTTTTTTTTTTTACTTTTTGTCATTGGGATGCACAGAACATGTTCAGTTTCATGAGTTTTGACAAACGCATATACCTGGGTAACCTACATTTCTATTACCCCAGAAAGTTTCCATGTCCCTTCTCAGTCAACCCTCATCCCCTGTATGCTCTGCCAGAGGCAATCACTGCTCTGATTTCTATCACCATAGATCAGTCTTGCTTGGCTTAGCATTTCCTGGAAACTAACTCACAAAATATGTATTTCTCTGTGTCTAGCAACCTGTTTGAAATTTAGCCATGCTGTTACTAACTTTATTACTTGTTATTGCTTACCGGTATTCCATTGTATGAATATAGAAGTTTGTTATAAGAGGTTCTTGTTTCTCCATAATCTTGCCAACTTTGGTGTAAGTTTAAAAAATTTTAGTAATTCTGTGGGTTGTAGTGGTATCTTATTGTAATAATAATTTTCACTTCCCTGATGACCTAGAATAGCGAATGCTTTTTCCTGTGCTTATTGCCATTTGTATAATAGTATATTTGACTTAGAGACTTTGAATTTTTTTTTAAAGATTTTATTTTATTATTTTCAGAGAGATGGAAGGGAGAGAGGCAGAGAGAAAGAGAGACATCAATATATAGTTGCCTTTCACCTGCTTCTAGCTAAGGACCTGGCCAGTCCATCCCCTTTTTACTCCCCTCTGTCCCCTTCCCCAGAGACTTTGAACTTTATGTAGCCAATTTTAAACATATTTTAAAATATGAATTGTATTGCTTTTATCCTGAAAATTCTTATTAATACCAAAGTAATAAATGTTTTTATATTTTCTTCTATTACTTTTTTGGTTCAACTCTTAAACATTACAGTCTTTAATTTACCTATAATTTATTTTGTTTTCAGTTGTAATAAAACTGTCTATCTGCACATAATTAACCAATTGAACTATATATTGAATAGTCACTTCTTTCCCCACTTATTTGATTTACATTTATCTTAAATCAGCCTTTAATATATAGATGAAATTATATATTACACAGTTAAACAGTTGATTTTTGCAAGAGTACACTGTTTCAATGGTTAGAATTACAGTTCATTTATCAAATAATCAAGTTTATCTTTGTTACTCTTTTTCCAATTTTTCGTAATAGTTTATTTATTTGAGCCAAACTGGCAACATATTCCTGAGAGGAAGATCTCAAACATTCCCCCTTCATTAGTCTTTCTTTCTTCAAAAACGTCCTAGGAATTCTAATTTACATATTTGTCTCATCTAATTGTGGCAGGCTGAATAATATCCTTCCAAAGATGTCTATATCCTAATCCCTGGAACCTGTGAATGTTATGTTACATGGCAAAATTATTTTTTGCAGATATGGTTAAATTAAATTAAGGGTTTTGAAATGGGAAGATTATCCTGGGTTATCCGGGTCACATGCAGTTACAAGGGTCCTTATGAGAGGGAGGCAGGAGTAGGAGAAAGAGAGATGAAGGAAACAGAGATTGGAGTAACAGGACCATAAGCCACAGAATGCAGGCAGCTTCTAGAAACTGAAAGAGGCAAGGAACAAATTTTCTGGAGCCTTCAGAAGGAACATGCCCTGCCAACACCTTGAGTTTAGCTTCTTAAGACTCATCACAGCCTTCTGACCCTTGGAACTATAGGAGAATAAATTTGTGTTGTTTTAAGCCACTAAGTTTGTAGTAAGTTGTTATAGCAGCCATAGGAAAGTGAAACACTGATTTCAAAATTCTTTTAAAAAGCAAAGTTCTAAATGTTGTTCCATTGTGCTTTTGATTGGATTGTATTAGCAGAGACTTTCATTGGGGAAGAACTGACATTTTTATATTATTCGGTCTTGCTACCTAGATTTTTCCAGGAAAGTGCCCCCTCTCCCCTCCCTGACATGTCTCTGTTGCTGCTGTCTTTGTTTGGGTTCCCCAGCGGTAGATCTGAGGCAAGGGTTTGAGTACAAGTAGCTTATTTGGAAGGTGATCTCAGGAAGCACAGAAGAGTGAGGGAGTGAGGCTGGGAAGGGAATCCACCTCTGGGTTCCCCAGCTTTTTAAGAAAGCGAGTACTGGGATGGAGGGGCTTTAGGGTGGAGAAAGACCATCAGGCCTGGATATCAGCAGGAGGGTCCTCTCTCCGCAGTCACTTGTTGTAAGGGCACTCACTCCCCTTCCTGGAGCCCAGGGTGCCCACAGCCTCAGGGAGGCAAGGTTACAAAAGGGGATAAAGCTGGCCTAACTCTGCACAGAATAGCTTCCCAGAGCATCTAAGTAGTGTAGCAGAGGATCTCTTTAGTCTTTCCAATGCAGTGAATGCCTGGTTTCCAGGTGTCATGTCTGCATCTCTGCCCAGGGACTTACCCTGCTAGCCAGAGTCCACAGTAGGCCAGAAGTGCCAGAGAATGAAAAGTGGCCTCCCCAGCAGCCTCCAGCCGGTGGCCAGCTGAAGCTGGTGTGTGCATAGCCCAGCAACCTTGCCCCAGGCATGGGAGAAGGAGAGCTCTGACCCCCAGAGTTCCTGTGGGTGGAGGCTTAACCACACACCCATGTTAGCTGCCTTCCCTTCCCTGCCTCACATCCTGCTCTCCAGCAGATGTTTCCTGGGGTCACCTTCCAAGTATGCATTTACACCTAAATCCTAGTCCTATGTTCAGCCTCTGGGAAAGGCCAAATAAGACAGTAGGCAATAGACCTGAATGGCCAGCGGGTGAAATGCAAGCATGGGGATCAATCACAGACCCCATGGAGACGCAGGATGAATATCTGGGGGCCTCGAGTGTAGGCAGAGAAGATCTGGGCCTTCTTTACACCTTATATTTTTGTGACTCCCCTGACCATTCTTTCTGCTTGGCTGGCTGGTCACCATGGCTACTACTGGGGGTCTGACTCTGAGATGGGGGTCCTAATAGTGGTTCTGGTCACTCCTGAGAGAAGTAAGAGTGAGGTCCTTCACTTGTCTGGAAAACGTGGCTCATTGGGTTTCATTGAGACAGCAGGATCTGCAGCCACCTAGACTTCATTTTGGCAAGAGAGCTAGGAACAGGGGCTTCTGGCGGAAGGAACTCTCCGTCCAGGAAAATTTAATGTGTCCCTAGGAGGGGAGAAATATCAGTGGAGGTTGAGCTAGTGCTTCAAGGAAGCCGTTCCACTGGGCTCTCCCAGGTAACCATGGGGATGGAGGGGAGTGGGAGCCTAGCAGGATCCATATCCCATTAAACATGGTGGCAGCTAGACTGCAAGATGAAGGGTCTGCAGATACCCTCCAACATCATGTAATTTATGGGGTAATCAGCACTCCTCCTGAAAGGCTGCGAGGGAAGAGGAGCTGCGGTTCGGGGCCTCCAGGGCTTGGACATTTAATGAGGCACTACAGATTTAGATCAGGATGATTCGCCCATTTAGGTGCTGAATCTATCTGAGCACCGCCCTTGAAAGGATGCCACTTCTCTGAAATGTTCGGAGTCTGGGTGTAAAAATCAATGACCTAGCTCTTGAGTGATACCGTGTAAGGACCTGGCCAAAGGGCCCAGAGGTCAAAAACTCTCCATCTTGGCCCTGTCACCTGGCTACCACAGAGAAACAGAGAACAGAAGGCTCTCCTCCTGGAAAAGCCTTTACAGAGGGAGAAGCTGAAGCTCAGAGAGGTCAAGCAACTTGTCAAAGCCACATGGTGCACCAGAGACCATTAGCATCAGTGACAAAATCAGCTGGAGACAATGACAGTGGAAGGCTATGCAAGGGAAAGGGCTGACATAAGTTCTTAGAAGATGAAGGGCACTCTATGTGGTGCAAAAGACGCAACTAATATCTTTCGAGGTTTCTTTTAAGGTTTTAAAGCTTGAGCATTTAAATTGCTTTTCTAACTGCAAAAGATGTATTAGAGCATTTTCAGAATCTCTAATGGTTGGTTCTGCAATTAAGAAGAAGCCTATTAATTTGTGATGACTGGCTTGTGAAATGGGTTAAAAATGACCTTCGTGTGGCTCTAAGCTGATACATTCCCAGTGCCTGGAAGCACAAGGCCTGGAAGCAGGCTGAGTGGATATGCAAAGAATCACAGGAAAAATGAGGCTGGCCCTGTCGGCAGGACTGGGCCCTGGCCAGGAGTTGTTCATTTCCCCCCCTTTTCTGATCCTAAAGTTAATACATGTTGATTGTAGAAAATTGGGAGAATACCAAAAAATGTAGAAGAAAAAAATTTATCCATTAAGCACCCCCTCCAACCTTCCAGAAAATAACCTTTCTTAACGTTAAGATATATTTCCGACAAGCCATTTCCCTTTTTCTTGAATATATGTCTTTTTTTTAAAAAAATGGGGTCAGCCTTATTTAGAGGTTTGTATTTTACTTTGCTTCCAACTTAATATTTAACGGTCTCCAGATAGATGAATTTAGGTAGCTGCATTATGTTCCATTAAAAGGTTGTGGCATGATTTACCAACCTGTTTCTAGGTCACTTCCAATTTTTCAACATTATAAATAACATGATGATAAACACCCTGGTGCATAAATCTTGGGTGCCACCTCTGCCTGCACTTGAGTTCTGTTCCCAACAGTGGGAACAATCAGAGAATCCTCAGCCTCTCTGCACCCAGGCCCCAGCCCTGCTCCTGGCCCCGCAGCCTCGGCATCCTGGAAGCTGACCTAACAAGGGGCGCAGAAAGTGTGGAAATGTGGGAGCTCATTGACTGCGCTGTGCCTTTGGGCAAGTCCCTCTGACGTTCTGTGCCTCATTTCTCCTTTTGTAAGAGGAGGAGTATGGACTAGAGTATTGGATTTCAATTTTATTATATATTTTATATTGGTGATTATTTTATTGTTATGTATATTATACTATACAATTTGGTTTGATAACATTAAGGGTATTATAGATCATATATTTATTTATTTATTAAGAAAAATGTTTTTATTTATTATTTCCAGAAAGAGAAGAAGAGAGAGAAGCAGAGAGGGAGAGAGGCAGAGAGGGAGAGAAGCATCAATGTATAGTTGCCTTTCACCTGCCTCCAGCCACAGAGCTGGCTGGAGACCTGGCTTGCAACCTGGTTATGTTGCCCTGTCTGGGAATTGAACCATTGACCTTTGGGTTCGCAGGCTGGTACCTTATTTATTTTTTTAAAAGATTTTATATTTGTTATTTTTAGAGAGAGAGGAAGGGAGAGAGGTGGAGAGGGAGAGAAACATCAATGTATGGTTGCTTTTCACCTGCCTCCAGCCACAGACCTGGATGGAGACCTGGCTTGCAACCTGTTATGTGTGCCCTGGCTGGGGAATTGAACCAGCGACCTTTGGGTTCGCAGGCTAATGCCTTATCCACTGTGCCACCAGCCAGAGCTTAGATCATATTTTAAACAAATATGTATGCATACCATATGGAAAGCAATAACATTTTGAAGGAAAGGAAAGAGCCATGAAAATATTTACCTAAAATTTTGTAATACTGGAAAACACTAGGTTTGTGCGTAGTAATGATGAAAAGCTTTGCAATACATCGGAACACTGGTAAACCTTAGGGTCTCTGAGAACAACCTGGTGCGGGAAGAGTTCAAGGTAGATACACCCAGGTCCTTAGAAGTGCACATCTAAAAATAAACCCCTCCACCTACCAGTACACAAGCTTTCTCTCTTTCTTTGGCATTTAGCAATACAGTTCCACTTTATTTTTAAAACCCCCTTTGTTTAAAGGAAAATCTACATAGAAGCCCATTCTGTAAAATGCAAGAGGGGAGTCAGAGCCCTGGTGCACTGTATAACTTTTTTAACCCAATAAAAATGATTAGAGCCCTGGCTGGTGCGGCTCAGTGGATTGAGTGCCAGCCTGTGAACCAAAGGGTCACAGGTTCAATTCCCAGTCAGGGCATATACTTGGGTTGCCAGCCAGGTCCCCAGTTGGGGGTGTTTGAAAGACAACATTGATGCTTCTTTCCCTCTCTTTCTCCTTTCCTTCCCCTCTTTCTTATAAATAAATAAATAAATAAATAAATAAATAAATAAATAAAATCTTTTAAAAAACTGATTGGAGATTTGTATGGCTGTCTGTGTGCTAGGTGCTGGGGCAGAGTATGAGCAAAGATATTCAGCATTTTCCTGTGCTCAGGCCCCTTGGGGCCCCTTGCATGGGAAGGGGCTTGGGGTGCCAGGGGACATTTGCTGACTGCTAAGATTGATACCAGCTAGCACCTACTTTTCTGTGACATTCATTGCATATGTGTCTGCATTTGTTGAATTGCCCCAGCCTCTGGTCCCTGATTCCACCATGTCTAGTGGCCCCTGAGACCTCAGTCAGCATCTCAGAGCCCCAAGGCCCTGCAGGCCCAGTGTGAAAATGCAGCCTCTGTCCATTCTGCGATGCCACGGTTCACACTACTCATGCTGTTTTTACTACTATGAGCATCTGTCGTCCACTGGGCTCTCATTATGCACTTGGTGCCTTGCTCAGTGCTTTAGGTGCATTATCTCTCTTCGTCCTCACAAACACTTGGCAGTGGCATCTATCATTGTCCCCATTTTACGGATGAGATTACTGAGGTTCAGCAGTGCTAAGACCCTCATCTAGGATCCAGTCTTCTGGCCACAGAACCTGTGTCCCTGCCCACTGCTTGCTCCCTGTGGGAGCCCTTCTTGATGGCAACACTCTGCACGGGATGCAGGGGACTCCGCTACCAGCAGCTTGTGCCCAGCCTGTGGCAACCCATCACAGCATCTACCTGCACCACAAAGGTAGATGAAATTGGCCTGCTTTGGGAGAGATGCTGGTTCCATCTGGAGAAGCCATGGTCCTGACCAACTGGATCAGGCCGATTTTGTGGTTTGGGGCTGAGGGACCTCGACTGCAACCCCTGACCCACCCTGAGGCCTGCTTGCTGTCTGCCCTGCCTGCCCTTGTTGGTGGAAGCTATTGGCAGCTTTCTCCTTTCTTGTCCCCTCAACTCAGGTACTGTGACAAACCTCAGTAGTTCCTGGTAAAAACTAACTTTGGGTCTAGGATTCCCAGAGAGCTCTGGCCCAGTAGATCTGATGCTTGGACCCCAGCTTCCTGCCTGTGAAATGGAAAGCTGACTTCTCACCTCCTCCTTCTCAAGGCTTTGGAACTCAGACGCCTGGTGAGAATCTGCTTTGTGCATCCTGGAGAAGGAGCTGGGCTGTGACAGGAGATAGCACTACAGGAAATGGTGGTCTCAAAGGGACTGTGTGTCCTGCAGGCTCTTATGCCAATGCTTCTGGCTTGCAGACCTTGGTCACTGGCAGTGATCCCTGCAGCCCCTCTTTGAGCCCAGTGCTTGGACAAGCAGTGTGGGTTGGGAACAGCCAGCATCTGAGAAAGAGACAAGCCGCTGGGGCTCTGGGAGAAACTGTGAGGATCAGCGGCCTGGTCCCCAGGTAAGCCCTAGGTCTTGGCTGGGCGTGAGAGCAGTGGCTACCCCAGGACAATGGCCTCTGTCCCCATGAGCCTGAGAGGTGAGCATCTGGAATGGGAGTATCAAGTTCTTTTCTCTATTCTCCAAATCTCAGCAGCTGCTGGGAGAGCAGATATTATTTCTTTGAGATTCCTACTTTACAAGCTGAGGAAAAGGGTGGGGTGTGAAAATGCTTGGATTCCTGTTCTAGGCCTGCCACTGACCTCTGAGTGACCATGGGCCAGCCTCCTCCCCACTTTGGACCACAGTTTCTGTCCCTATAAAGTCAAGGTTTGGTTCTGTGCAGGCTGAGCAGTTGTGACCTGTGAATCTGCCTCCGTTGCCTGATACTTGGAGGTGCTTTGGCTGTGTCTGAGTCCTTTGTTAGTGGGATGGCTATGTGTCAGCAGCTTGCCGTGTCCACTGGCCCATGAAATCCCTGGGGACAAGACCATGTCTGACCCATCTCATCTGCACCCTCCAGGGCCAGCCCCGTGCTGCTCAGCTCATGTTTGACTGAATGAGGGAAAGAAGGGCCCTTTGGGTTGGGGCTGTGGCCAGTGTTGCCATCTATCTGCCTTCCCCCGTGACCAGCAAGGCTTCATCTGAGGGGAGGGGCCTGGTTTTATGTGATCTCATTATTATTTTCTCCAGGGTAAAGTGGGGTTTGTCTAGGCAACGCTAGACAATGGCATACAGGACTTCTATTATCAGCTTCTAGATCTGTCCGCTTGGCCAGGCTGGGCTTCCGGAGTCAGGGGCCCAGTCAGATTCCTCTCTGCATCCACGGTGCCAGTGCAGGCTGATGCCCAGTGTGCGGGGAAAGAAGCCCCTCAGAGCGGTCGCTGAGAGTTAAGCCAACAGGGGCCATGGGAGGACAGAGATAATCCTGGCTCAGTCCAGATCCCCAAGGCGCTCACAGTGTGATCAGAAAGAGGCTGACAGGTCTGCCTACGGCTCTAGGGGACAGTGTGCTGTGTCTAGGGGACAGTGCGCTGTGGGGTTAACGGAGGACAGGGAGGGCAGTGGGGATTTAGAGGAAGGAGAGAGTAACTGGGGACACGAGGCAAGCCAATGAAACTGCAGGCCCTGGGGCCAGACTGGGTGTGTTCCAATCCCAGCTCTGTCCTCTCAGTGGTGCAACCTTGAACAAGCCATTTTATCTTTCTGTGTCCAGGTCCTCATCTGTAAAACAAGTAGTACAAGTAGGAACTAAGAAGAGTGTTTGGCAGATAGTGAGTAGTCAAAAATGTCCGATAAATGACATTCATATTTGACCAGCCCTACAAAAGGAGGCAGGAGAGGGACCCTTCCCCACCAACTCACTCCCAGGCTTCTATAGTCCTTGGGACCCTTTTCAGAATTCAGGATTTTTGCCACCTGGTTTGAACACTGCTGATCTAGGGGGAGACAGGCCCAGAGGAGGGCAAGTCCTTGTCTGAGGCCACATAGCCAGTGGCAAAGCCACGACTGAATCCAATAGCTCCTGCCTCCCAGCCTGAGCAACTTTCTCTTTGCCAGACCACCTTTCTTATAATCATCCCACATCTGTGTACCACGTGCACTGATCACACAAGTCCTGCGTGAAATGCAGCTGGATGCTTTGCAAAATTTGGCTCAGAGAAGCATGCAAGCTGGCTTTCATGGACCAAGGCACCAGCCAGAGTTGCACTGGTCTTCTTGGGATTGAAAACTGTCTCTCTTTTTAAGTGAATAATGTGGTTGGCTTTTGCCATTTAAAAATATATCCAGGGAGACAGAGGGGAGCAAAAAGGGGATGGATGTAATACAACAACAATAAAATTTAAAAATAAATAAATAAATAAATAAAAAGTTAAAAAAAAAAAAATATATATATATATCCAGCCCTGGCTGGTGGCTCAGTGGGTAGGTGCTGGCCTGTGAACCCAGGGGTCGCTGGTTCGATTCCCAACCGGGGCACGTGGCCAGATTGCAGGCTGGGTCTCCAGCCAGGTCCGTGGCTGGAGGCAGGTGAGGGGCAACCATGCATTGATGTTTCTCTCCCTCTCTTCCTCTCTCCTTTCCCTCTCTCTGAAAATAATAATTAAAAAATATATATATATATCCAAGGAGGTATGATCAAATCCCTTCCTTTTCTTATATACATCATCCAAACAAAATGGAACGTTCATTATTCTTTTTGAAGATTACCCGCTGTCCTCCACTTCCCTTCTTACAAAAGCCACCATTCAGTGCGGGCCCCAAGGTCGCCAGTTTAAAACCTCTGCAGGGCAGCCCCTTTTCCTACCCATCTTCACTTGGTACGCTCTGCTCTTGCCCCAGATAACGGTCCCTCTTTTCCCCAAACATGTGCTCGTCCACCTCCAAGCTTTCCTTCCTCCTGTCTCTCCATTCCAGTTTCCCACCTCGCCTGATACCTTGCTCCCTGTTCAAGTTCTTCTTCTTCCTGGGAACCTGTTTCAAACGCTGAGTCCTTCGCTGGGTTTTCTCTGATTCTTCCCCAGGAGGTAATCAAAACATCCTTCCTTCCCTTGGGTTCCAGGGCCCCAGAGCTGCCCTCTGTCTGGGCAACAAGGGTTGTTCGTTTGGCACCACAGTTATTTTGTTCTATGACTCATCTCTTCACTCAGAATCATTTCTCAAGTTTAAGAAAAGCAAAGTGACAGTATGAAAAGGGAGAAAATAATCACTTTTATCCCACCGCCAGCACACCTTTTATCATTTTAATGTATTCCTTTCTAGTTTTTCGGTCCATGTGTTTTGAATTTGTAGCACACTTGTAATGTTGTATCTGATTTTCTTTTTACCCTCTTTAGGTCAAAAGTCCCTTTTCCCCATGTTGCTTCCATTGTCTCCAACACAATTTTTACTGGTTAGGCACTGTTCATTGTGTATTAGTCATCTTTTGGTTCTAAGTGACAGAAACTCAACCTAAATGAGCTTAAACAAAAAAGGGATTTCTGTGTAGAGGATACTGGTTCATCTCACAATAGCCCAGGTGTGGGCCAGGGCTTGGAGACCCTGGGAACAGGGAGGCAGATGCCTGAGATATATCTTTGTCTGTGTCAACTTCATTCCCCAACCCCACCTCCACCCCCACCCCCAGCTTCCTCTGCTTTTCCTGTCCCTGTGGCAGAAGACACGCTGATCATGCCCAAGCTTTACATTTGACAATCCAGCTAGCAGACAGACACTGGTCTCTTTTTCTCAGGAGCAGACTCTTCTTATGTAGCAAAAGCAGGGTTCCGTTCTACTAATGTGGGTCACCCTTAAATAACCAGGCAGCTGGGCTGGAATAGGGATCTTGGGAAGAGAATTCCACGGGAAGATTTTATATTGCTTCCAAATAACTGCTACAGTATTAGTCCCATGTATTAGCGTAGAAACTTTTCCTTACTTTGAATTATTTCCTTTGATCCAATTCTTAGATGTGGGATAACTGGGTCATGAAGTTTGTACATTTTTATATTTAATACTATTACCAAATTGATTTCAGAGAGTTATTCAATTTCATTCCCAGCCAATAGCAGTGTGTGAGAGAGCCATTTCATTGCACCACTGAGAACACTGGCTATTATGACCCGAAATAGATTTTTACTATTGTAATCATTGTAAAAAGATATCTCACTGTAATTTTTATTAGCATTTGTCTGACTATTAGTAAGGCTGAAGATTTCCACATATATGTTTTACGAAAGTACATTTCCTTTTGTGAATTGCCTTTTCCTGGTTTTGCCTATTTATGTAGTGGGCTGTTAATTCCTGTTAATTGCCTCTTCCTTTTATGTGTGCATTTCACCTTCTCTACCTTTCTTCTGGGGCACAAATCATGGTCTAGCTTGGATTGTAGTTATTTGTGTCCATGACTGATCTTTCTTATTGGATTCTGAGCTCCTGATGGACAGAGCCAGGCCTGGGTGGCTGCCTAGCACAGAACCATGACCTAGTAAAGCCTCCCATGATGGCTAATTGGGTAAAATAAGCATATGGTTACAGTATGAATTATGCACAAGTAATTGTTCAGCCTGAGCAGCACTGAATGTAGGCTGCAGGGATGCTGGAAACACAGGCCTCATACATTCAGGCTAAAGATTTTTCCATGCTAGGATCCAAGGGTACAGGACAGTGAAGGAGAGAGAACTAAACGATTGCACAACTAGTGAGAAATCCTCCTGACCCACAATATTCCTGGGAATTCTATGCACTGGAATGGGCCGGAGCACAGTTCCAACACTACCTGGAGCAGGGATTGGCCAACATTCTGTAAATCACTAGATAGCACGTATATTAGGCCTTGCAGGCCACATCCAGCTCACCATCACATAGCCTTCCTTGTGTTGTGTTTTTTTTTTTTTTTTTTTTTTCCTTTTACAGCCCTTTTAAAAAGTGTAGAAATAATTCTTAGCTCATGGCCCATACAGAAACAACGAAAGGCCAGATTTGGTCTGTAAGCTGCAGTTTGCCAACCCAGGTCTAGACTACAGTTACAGAACATGAGAGCTGGAAGGGTCACTCCCTCATTATTATGCACATGGGGACACTGAGTCCCAGAGGGCAGAAGTATGTGTTGGGTAGCCTTGCTGATACCTGTGCTGAACTGGGCATCTGGTGATTTTGCCTGGACTTTGGTGTGGTGCCCTCTGCCTGTTTTCCCGGGGTAACATGCTTCCTTCCTCCCTTATGAACTGCAGATGGTGCTGCCCCCCGAAGCTAGGGGGTGGTCTGTTACTAGAGCACAGGCCTCCTTCCCCAAGGGGCAGTCCCTGTCCCTTCCAGCATCCTCCTCTTGAATTGGGGTTGGGGTTACAGAAAAGGTGGGGCAGCAGCATTATTAATTAACGCACGTGTGCCCTGAGGCAGAAAATTTTATTGACTGTGGAAGCATTTCCCTTATTATAATTGATTTTTATAAGGAAGGTTACATTCTTTTTTCAACTGAATGGTGTATGGGGCAGAAAATACTAAATCTAATTGCTGCTTCTCTCCTGAGGTAACCCCCCTGACCAAATACATACTCAGCAACAAACGGGAACTGAAGCTGCTTGCTCTGTCTCTGGGGGCTTCTGAAAATGTCGGGCCTCACCCAGTCCTCCCTCACTGTGCAGGGTTACGAAGGCCAGAGGGAACGTCCCCCTGGAGCTGCCCCCTGGGTGGTGTGTCACGATGTCCTTGAAGATGCCTAGACATTCAAGATGTCCACTCTCCCTTGGCCCGGGCCACCAGGCCTCATGGGAACTAACACCTACTCAGCTTTGGGTCCCTTGGGGGCTCCCATCTCTGCTGTCAGCGAGCTGTTTCCTACAAGGAAGAGCCACTCTGATTCCCCAGCCTTGTGTCCTTAATACTCTTGCTTGGAATGTCTTGATGCCTCAGCTCAGGGTGGGCAGGAATGATTTCACCTGCTAATCAGATCATTAGTTGGGGGCTGAGGTTCTGGCATTCACACTGTTCTGGGCCTCAGTTTCTCTTTTGTTACTAAGAAAGAATAATTGCTATTCCTTAGCCTGCTTGTTTCTGGAAACAAGCCTGACTTGGGGTCAAGTTCAGCCTTGAGGATGACCAGAGTGTTCCTGGGAGCCAGGCTGCCCTCATGGACCTCTGTCCTTCTTCTTCCTTGGAGGTCTCTCTGGTCTTTTCTTCTGACCCCTCTCTCTTTGCGTTTTTGCCCCACTCATACTACTAACTGATTGATCAGAGCGCTCTCCTCTCCACAGCTAGTACCTGACTCCCCTCCTCCTGGAATGCCCCTCCTCTCTGCTTCACCCCTGCCAGCCACACTGGAGCAACCCCTTCACCAGAAAACACTGAGTTCCCCCTCCTCCTCCCATGCTGGGTTGCAATGGAGTTTTGGGGAGAAGGTGGTAGCCCCAGCTCTGATTCTTCATGGTAACCCTGCACCTACCATGAATCTGGACACCAGGCAGGGAAACTGGGAGGACCTGGCAGGAGGCAAAACAGGCATGGGGAGTGGAGAAGATATTGGTGAAATCACACCCCCCCCCGGTATTTGTTTATTTAAAAGAGGTGTTGGAGCTCTGACTGCCTCCTCCACCTGCCCCTCTGTCAGGATCCCTCCTATCTCCTTGGACAATGCTTCTCACACATTAAAGTGCACAGAAACCACATGGGGATCTTGCTAAAATGTAGATTCTGATTCAGCAGGTCTGGGGTGGGACACAAGGGCAATTCTGACAGGATCCAAGGTGTCCGGGCTTGGGTCCCAGAAGACGGTGGGGTCATTTGCTCTGACTTCCTGGGCATCAGATCCTGCCTTTGGCATTTTTCTAGAGCAGGGAGCCTCTACACCAGGCAGGGATGGAGAGTCTGGGCAGCATCATCCCCTTTGTAGTTCAGGGGAAATCTTAACCCATTTAAGTCCATCATGCAAGTGACAACTAGAAACAGTTTACCTGTAGGAAACATGGCTTTATTCAATGTGTGCAAAATGTAGTAAAAACCATGCATTCATGGAAAAGTTGTTGAATTTGCAATTTTATTCTGTTTCCATTAATATTCACATCACCATTTGCCATTCGTTCACTTATTTCTCCTTTAAATCTCTGCTCAAGAGTAGGCAAACAGCTGCTGCAAGCACTAGAGTTTTAAGGAAAATGTATCAAAAAATTTTAATTCAGAAACTTCTCTCCGTTAACTTAATGGTATTATCATTATTTGAAAATTGAAACCACAAGGGACATCACTGGGTGGGATGACCCCACCCGACACCCAAAGCACTGGGGTGGAGAAGCATTGCCAACTGTGTCATTCTCCCTGATTCTGGAACAAGTATGACCTAAATCCCTTGGTCCTCATTCATTATGGGTGCAGAGGAGGGTATATTAACAATAATAATTTAAATTCTGGTAGGTCTCTGGCCACCTCTCAACTTCACAGGTTGTTCCCTGAGAATCTCCCACAGGTGTTCAAACAATGGGATACAATTGCAATGGTATTTAAGGATGTGCCTTTAAAAGTAGGAAGAAGCCCTGGCTGGTGGCACGGTGGAGAAGGCACTGGCCTGTGAACCCAAAGGTCACTGGTTTGATTCCCTGTCCAGGGCACATGCCCAGCTTGCAAGCCAAGTCTTCAGCCAGGTCCATAGCTAGAGGCAACCATATATTGATGTCTCTCTCCCTCTTTCCCTCTCTGCCTCTCTCCCTTCCCCTCTCTCTAAAAATAATAAATAAATAAAATCTTTTTAAAATAATAAAAGTAGGAAGAGCCCTGGCTGGTGTGGCTCAGTGGATTGAGCGCCAGCCTGCGAACCCAAGCGTTGCTGGTTAGATTCCCAGTCAAGGCACCTACCCAGGTTGCAAGCCAGGTTTCCAGCCAGGTCCCCAGCTGGAGGCAGGTGAAAGGCAACCATACATTGGTGTTTCTCTCCCTTTCTTCCTCCCCACTTCCCCTCTAAAAATAATGAATAAAATCTTTTTAAAAAAGGTAGGAAGAAAAGCCCTTCTTTCTCACTTTCTCACTTCCTACTTGCTGGGAGGTAGCAGTGTGGCCGGAGGTCCAGAGCCCTGCAGGACCATGAGCTGGCTTTGGGAGTGCATGGCACAGTAGCAAGGTGAAAGGAACGTCATAAATGTAATAACCCTGTAGCACGCCGTAACAGCCCAGTGTTTCCTATGGCTGAACTTGTCGAAAATAAGAGAAGAATACACTTTTATTGTGTTTAAGACAATATCATGTAGCGTTTTTCTTTTCCTCAAAGCTGAACCCTGCCTCATCCAATACTGATGCCAACCATGGAGCCTGGCTGTGTCCAGGCCAAAGGGAGGGCACTATGTCCATCCCTCCCCAGCTTTGTTGCCCACAGTTTCTCTTGGGCTCCACAGCAAAAGGTCCCCAGCTTCCTTGGACAGCCCTGCTTCTTGCCTTCTTTTTCTCCCCCAGCAACACATTATTCCAGGGTTCCTTATAGTTTAACATACTCTTAAATCATGGGGAGCTTGTTATAATGCAGATTCCAATGCAGTAGGTCCAGAGATGGGCTGAAGAGTCCACATTTCTACTGAGTTGTCAGTTGGTGTTGCAGCTACTGGCCCAGACCTTGATTTGAGACTAAGCTGCTGTTGGAATGCTGGCTGTGAGCTGCTCACTGGCATGTCTGTTTCCTCCACCGCTTGGCACTCAATAGGTAGATGCTCAGTGTATGCAGGATGACTGAATAATAGGCAATTAGTATACAGATGCAAAGAAGTCCTGCAGAAAGAAAACTGCCACTCTGTTTATTACGCATATCTCAAATTTATTTTCATAGAAACCCTATTTTCAGAAGCACTTATTGACAACCCATGAAAATAGGGCTCTGAAACACTCACAGACCCTGCTTTAGAAAGGGGTCTTCACCGGCCCTGTAACCAGAATGAGCCAATCTTCATGTGGGCGTCTCAAATGCAGGACTCTGGGTGTTTGCTTGGACAATTAGGAGAAGTTGTTTCAGCTCAGACTGCCTGTACCCCTGAGGGGCTGCAAACTCCTTGAGGAGACATATTTGAATACATTACATATAGGAGCTATTGTTATTGCTAAGGTGTTCATGTCTCCTCTTCCCCGGGCAATGCCCAACAGGCCTATGGCTCCCTCAGGGCAATGGGAGCCTGAGTTGTTTGCCAATTAGCATGTTCCTGTGGATTTGTTCTAAGGTCTTTGTTCCCAGTTACAGAGGATGTGCTGGGAAGGAAAGTGAAAGAGTTTGAAGCTGGCGGAAAGACTGAATTCCCTGAGGGGACAATGGTGACTACCTGAAGCCCTAGAGCTCTTTTCTGCAAAAGCAGCCTCCTGGGCTCTGGAAGGTCTGCCTTTGCGAGCTTCAAGGGAAGGGGAGGCTGGCAGTTGGGGCTTTGTCTTCCCTCTGTGGGAGCATTCTCAGAAACACAGATCCTGCTCAGGAGCCCCAAGAGTGGCCTTTGGCCCTGAAGGAGTTGAATTCATAGAGTCGAGTACAGCATCTACATGGGCCACATCCCTTGAATTAGAATGTGAATACCTGGCCCTTCGTGGTTATTTCAGGTCTTCACATCAACTCTGGAGCTGTAGGAAAAATCACTGTTACATGTGTCAGAAGATACGGTCCCTATGAAATAAAATCAGAAAGCCATAAGGCAAAGAGGAGGGACAGACATTCTTTTAAAAGCCACAGAATTTAAAAAAAAAAAAAAAAAAAAAAATTAAATGGAAGGGAATTAATGAGAAAAGGAAACATTGTAAAAGAATCTAAAAATGTAATCACAGAATTAAAACTCTCCATTAATTCTTTAGTGAGATTAAAGAACAGAATTGGTATTGTACGATATTAAATCAGAGCTGTAGAGGTCAAGGTTGATAAATCTCATAAAACATACTGGGGAAAAAGATAAAGACATTAAAATGACGAAAGGCAAGATTATAAGTATGGAGACCAGAGAATTAAGAAGTGCCAAGCAGCCCTAGCCTAGTAGCTCAAGTTGGTTAGAGCATCGTCCCAATACACCAAAGGTTGCTACTTCAACCTCAGGTCAGGGTATATGCAGGAGTCAATCAATGTGCGTAAATAAACAGAACAACAAATCAGTGTTTCTCTCTCTCTCTGAGATAATCATTTTTTTTTAAAGTGCCAAGCAAATACTAGATGCTTTTGAAGGTGAGACCAGAGACATCAGAGAGAAGCAATCATCTGAGAGGTGATCCTGAGAATGCATTTTGAGCAAGATCGTACATGCCAGGCAAAAATCACTGAAAGTGGACCTATGACTAGACACCTCACAAAAATGAAGAATTGGGAGTTTTAAAGTCCCGCAAAGGTACACTCAGAATAAAGAGAAAAAAAAAAAACAAAAAAAGAAATCAGCTAGAGGCAGGTGAAAAGCAACCATACATTGATGGTTTTCTCCCTCTCTGCCTCTCTCCTTTCCCCTCTTTATAAAAATAAAAAATAAAATCTTAAAAAGAAAAAGAAAAAGAAAACCTTATTGAAATAGTTATGACAGCCTTGGCTGGTGGCACAGTGGATAAGGTGCCAGCCTGCGAACCCAAAAGTCACTGGTTTGATTCCCCAGCCAAGGCACATAATGAGGTTAAAAAAAAAAAAAAAAGAAAAGAAATGAGGCTGGCTTCAAACTCTTGTTACCCTTAATTCCAATAAAGAGTTTTCAGAGTTTTCAGAAAAATAAAGAAAAGGCTATGATTCACATAATATCTGATATCAAACTATACTACAAGCCACTATAATCAAAATAGTCTGGTACATGTATAAGAACAGATGCATAGGTCAGTGGAACAGAATAGAGAACCTAGAAATAAACCTATGCTTCTGTGATCAATTAATATTTGGCAAAAGGGCATAAGCATATAACAGAGTAAAAATGGCCTCTTCAATAAGTGGTGTTGGGAGAACTGGAGTGGTACATACAAAAGAAAAAGGAGGAGGAGGAGGGGGGGGAGGGGGGAGAAGGGGGAGGAGGGGAGGAAAGAGAGAAAGAAAGAAACTAGATCAACTTACACCATACATCAAAATAAACTCAAAGTGGATAAAAGACTTAAATATAAGGAGTGACATCATAAAACTCCTAGAGGAAAACATAGGCAGCAAAATTTCAGATATTCCCCATTGCAACATTTTTTTTTTAAGATTTTATTTCATTATTTTTAGAAAGAGGGGAAGGGAGAGAGGCAGAGAGGGAGAGAAACATCAATGTATGGTTGTGTTTCACCTGCCTCCAGCCACAGACCTGACTGGAGACCTGGTTTGCAACCTGGTTATGTACCCTGGCTGGGGAATCAAACCTGCGACCTTTGGGTTCCCAGGCTGGCGCCTTATCCACTGTGCCACCAGCCAGGGCAGCAACATTTTTTTAAAGTATGTTTTTTGATGATGCTGTTATAGTTGTCCCAATTTTTTTCCCTTTGTCTCTCTCTGCCTAGTATCCCCTTCTTTAATTTATGTCCATGGATCATGAATATAAGTTCTTTGGCTGCTCTATTTCCTTTACTATTCTTAACATCCCCCTTATTGTTTTGTTCCTACCAAACATGTTTCTTAATTCCTGTACCTTTTCCCCATTCTTCCCTTCCCCCCTCCCCACTGATAACCCTCCATATGGTCTAGTCGTTTGCTTAGTTTATTTTTGTTTTTTAGATTCAGTTGTTGATAGTTGTGAGTTTGTTGTTATTTTACTGTTCATAGTTTTGACTTTGTTTTTCTTAAATGAGTCCATTTAACATTCAGATAATAAGGGCCTGGTGATGATGAACTCCTTTAGCTTTACCTTGTCTGGGAAGCACTTTATCTGCCCTTCCAATCTGAATCAAAGCTTTGCTGGATAGAATAATCTTGGTTGTAGGTCCTTGCTTTTCATCACTTTGAATATTTCTTGCCAGTCCCTTCTTGTCTGCAAAGTTCATTTTGAAAAATCAGCTGATAGTCTTATGGGAACTCCTTTGTGGGTAACTCTCTGCTTTTCTCTTGTTCTTTTAAAGGTTTGTTTGTTTGTTTTTTTAAAGGTTTTATTCATTATTTTTAGAGAAAGGGGAAGGGAGAGAGGCAGAGAGGAAGAGAGACATCAATATATGGTTACCTTTCACCTGCCTCCAGCTATGGACCTGGCTGGAGACCTGGCTTGCAACCTGGTTATGTGCCCTGGCTGGGAATTGAACCAGCGACCTTTGGATTCACAGGCTTGTGCCTTATCCACTATGCCACTAGCCAGGGCTTTATCTTTATCTTTTGGCATTTTAATTATGATGTGTCTTGGTGTGGTACTCTTCGGGTCTAACTTGTTTGGAACTCTGTGCCTCCTGGGCTTGTATGTCTATATCTTTTGCCAAATTAGGGAGGAAGTTTTCTATCATTATTTTTTCAAATAAGTTTTCAATTTCTTGCTCTTTCACTTCTCCTTTTGACATCCTTTATGAATCAGATGTTGGCACTTTTGGAAATGTCCTAGAGTCCTATTCCTTCCTTGTTTTTTTTAACTCTTGGTTCTTTATTCTATACTGGTTAACCATTTATTTTCTTTTTATATTCCAGTTCATTAATTTGAACCCTGGCTTCTTCCCTTTACTCTTGGTTCCCTGTGGATTTTTCTTTATTTCACTTAGCATAGTCTTCATTTCATCCCTTATGTGTTTACCATACTCAGTGAGTTCTCTGAGCACCCCAATCACCAGTGTTTTGAACTCTGTATGTGATAGGTTGGCTATCTCACTTAGTTCTTATTCTGGTGTTTTGATCTGTTTTTTCATTTGGGCCATATTTCTTTGTCTCCTCAATTTGGCAGCCTCCCTATCTTGGTGCACCTGTTAACATTGTAAGGGGTGGAGCCTTACGTATTCCTCAGTGCTGGGCAACCCATTTCACCACTTTGTGGTGCTGTGTATGGGGGAGGGTCAGAGAGGGAACAATGCCACTTGCTGGGCCCTCGCCCCTTTTCCTATCACTTCACCCACTTCCTGCAAATGATGGTGCCCTTGTAGCTGCTGTCCTGATGATGGTTTCCAAAGTGGGCAGGCTTGCATATATTCTAGGACTGTGGGGCCCTCTAAATGGGTGTACCTGAGAGATAGGCAGTTTCTTCCACCATCACACCCCCACTGCCAGAAACTATAAGGCTTTATTTCCCCAGTGGTGGAACCAGGGGCTGCACCATCTAGCCTGGGACTGGGATCACTCCCCAGGTGCCCCTCCTAGCTTTTATCTGCCACACATGACTGTGGAACTGCCCATTCTGCTGGCTGCCACTGCAGCCTTGCTGCTACTATACCATGTGCTCTCCACCCTGGCTCCCTGGCTCCACTCCTCCTACCCATCTGGATGGATATTTCTTCTTTAAATCCTTGGTTGTTGGACTTTCATACAGTTTGATTTTCTGGTAATTCTGGTTGTTTTTTGTTTTGAGATTAGTTGTAATTCTTCTTATGGTTGTTCAAGGAGGTAAAGTATGTCTACCTACACCAGCTTGGCTGGAAGTCCCATGTAGCAATATTTTTACTGATAAATCTCCTAGGGTAAGGGAAATAAAGGAAAAAATAAATAAATGGGACTACATCAAATTAAAAAGCTTTTACACAGCTAAAGAAACCATCATCAAAATAAAAAGAGAATCAACCATATGGGAGAACAGATTTGTCAGTGATACACTGGGCAAGGGTTTGAGCTCCAAAATATATATAAAGAACTATCCGACTCAACACCAGGAAGACAAGCAATCCAATTAAAAAATGGGCAAAGGACCTGAATAGACACTTCTCCACAGAGGACATACAGATGGCTCATAGACGTATGAAAATATGCTCAACATCACTAGCTACCAGAGAGATGCAAATTAAAAACCATAATGAGATACCACCTCACACCAATTAGAATGGGTATCATTAATAAATCAATAAACAACAAAGTCCTGGTGGGGAGGTAGAGAAAAGGGAACCCTAAGTGCACTGTTGGTAGGAATGCAGACTGGTGCAGCCACTGTGGAAAACAGTATGGCATTTCCTTAAAAAACTAAAAATGAAACTGCTTTTTGACCTAGTGATTCCACAGCTTGGATTATACCCTAAGAATCCTGAAACACCAATTCAAAAAATTTTATGAACGTCTATGTTCATAGTGGTGCTATTTACAATAACCAAGTGCTGAAAACAGCCCAAGTGTCCATCAGCAAATGAGTAGGTCATTTACTGATGGTACATTTGCACAATGGAATACTACACAGCAAAAAAAAAAAAAAAAAGAATGTTTACATTTTGTGATAGCATGAATGGAATTGAAGAATATTATGCTTAGTGAAATAAGCCAGTCGATGGAAGATAAATACCATATTATCTCACCTATAAGAGGAACCTAATGAACAAAAATAAAATAATGAGCAAAAGACAACTAGAGGCATGGAAACGTGGAACAGACTGACAGTGACCAGAGAGGAGGCGGGAGGAGAAGGAGGGCGAAGGGGGAAAATTGGGACAACTGTAATAGAATAAAATTTTTAATTTTTTAAAAAGAAAAGGTTGTGATTCAATTATTTGACATCCCACCAATGTACATTTCATGTTTGAAGTCTCAAGAAAGATATCCTTAAATATAGAAGAATTTCAAAAATATCCTGCCCTGTACCCTTTTAAAAAAAGAACTTGGAGAATTATTCAGGACCGTCGTCAAGAGATGAAGAACTGAGAATGAGGGTGGGGTTGTGGGTACCTGTTAAACAGAAAAATTTAAGAAGTTGTGAAGGTGGTACAAAAAACTTAATGAGAAGTTCAAATATTCTCAAAGAGCCAAAGAGGTAAAGAAGACTCAGGAAGTACTGATTTACTCTTGACTGAGATGGTCGTCTTCCCTTATTCGCGGTTTTGCTTTCTGCAGCTTCAGTTACCTAAAGTCAACCACAGTCTGAAAAACATAAAATGGAATATTCCAGAAATAAATAATTCATAAGTTTTAAATCGCACACTGTTCTCAGTATTGTGATGAAATCTTGTGGAGACCAGAAAGCCACGTGATCTGTTAAAGGTCATGATGGGGCAGGAAGGAGAGATTTCACAGAATTTGTTTGAAGGTATGTGATTGGATAAAAAAATCAAACTATTTTATGTTTGCATTTGCTGACTTTAGGCTGTTTAATAAACTGGTTACATGCTTCAGAACAGAGAGGCAGAAATCCCCAATGAAATGGTGTTCACTCCAGAACTGTGTTAAAAGAATCATAGATGTGACCAAATTGGTTTTATGTCAGGAATGTAAAGATAACTCAGATAAGAACGTGTACTAATGTGGTTTATCACAGCAACAGAGCAAAAGAAACATTTTGTCAGGAGTTCCGGAATCTATTCACACAAGGTATTTTTATTCCTACCTAGCACAGGTGTCAAACAGAAGCAAGTAGGACAAAGTGATTTCTGTTTAAGATAAGCCATCTAGGTTGCTTTGATAGACTTATTCTCAAAGAAGCCATTTGATTTTGGGGTGACAAGAAGTGTGATTCATGGGACTAAAAAGCCACGCTGTGTCATTCTGGGAGAACAGAGGACGTTCAGCTGCTGGCAAAAGATTTCTTAAGAGACTCTCGAAGTTCAAGGTGACAAGACTTGCATTTGAGAAACTCTGGAATTCTTAATGGGTTATCAAAGTGCTTTGAAGACCAGAAAAGGGAGATTGCTGTAACACTAGAGCAGCAAAAAAAATGATTCAAAAGGCCTCAGGGCAACCACTGGACACAGTTTCTAAATACCTCAGGACCACAAGAGATTCTGCTGTTTGATTCTTCAGATGGCTCCCAGGCACATATTACTATTTTTTATTAGTCTTAGAGAGAGAAAAGGGAGGAGAGAGAAAGAGAGAGAAAGAGGAAGATCCATTGTTGTTCCATTTATTTATGCATTCATCGATTGATTCTTGTATGTGCCCTGATGAGGATCAAACCTACAACCCTGATGCTCTAACCAACTGAGCAACCTGACCAGGGCAGTCATGTATTGTTTTTCAAGAGTTTTATTGAGATATAATTTGCCTAACAGTATCACCAATTTTAAGTGTACAATTCAAGGGGTTTTGACAAATGTTTCCAATCACAACTGCCACCACAATCAAGGTATAAACCCTGCCCTAGCTGGTGTCACAGTGGATAAGACACCAGCAAACCAAAGGTCGCTGGTTCGATTCCCAGCCAGGGCACATAACCAGGTTGCAAGCCAGGCCTCCAGCCAGCTCTGTAGCTAGGGGCCAGTGAAAGGCAGCCATACGTTGATGCCTCTCTACCTCTCTGCTTCTCTCCCTTACCCCCTCTCTAAAAATAATAGATAAAATATTTTTTAAAAAGATATGAAACCAAAAAAAAAAAAAAGATATGAAACCTTTCTATCACCCCAGAAGTCTTGTGTTTCTTGTAGCCAGTTCCCTCAGCCACAGGCAACCACTGATCTGCCTTCAAGTTCTCTCTACTTAAGGTCTCAGGAGCTCCCTCTGTCTGTGCAGCTTCCTCATCTTTGACTTCTTATCCCATAGATTCTAGCTGCCTCCGCCTCCTTGAACTCTTAACTTGTCCCTCAGCTTAGCAGGTCTGCTGGGCTTGTTTTGGGGTCCCCTCCCTGTGCTATGGCCTGGGAACTCCCTCCAGGCAGTCAGGCTGGGCAGACGTAGATAGACCTCACCTGTGATTTGTCCCATACTCACAGTCCTGTATCATGGGTCCAATACTATAAGAGAGATTTTACTCATTTTGTGTGTTTTATTTTTTAATTGAATTTGTTATGGGTGGGGGTAATGTTGGTTAATAAAATTATATAGGTTTCAAGTGTACAATTCTATAATATATCATCTGTCTGTTGTATGTTCACCTCCCCGTGGTTTGGTTTTTAATTGTTTATGCTAAAAGGGCAATTTCTGGAGGAACTAATCCTTCCCAAGCGGAGGTGAATGTACTCTGATTCACACTTTGCCATTTGCCTGATGATCTCCTGTTACCTGGAGTCACCAGAAGAAAGCACTTCAGGTGTGTTCAAGTTGGTGGCCACTCCTCGAGCAGTTTCAGCTAAAATGAAACAACTGTGTTTTTAGTTTGGAACCCCTTGCTTCCTCAAGGCATGAAGAAGTGTACTGATATCGTTTAATAAGAATTCATTTTTAAATAAGTTCAAATTCAGTGAAAAGTTGTAGAACCCATCATACAAAGAACGCCCATTATTGTCAACTGTCCCAGCAAAGTCTCCATTCCCTCTCTGGTCCAGGATCCCATCCAACCCAGACAGCATGCTGTATTTAGTAATCATGTCTCTTTTAGTCTCCCCCCAGTCCTTGTTGCTCACACATATCCCGGACAATTTGAAAGGATATAGGCCTTCCATTTCAGAACAGGTTCCTCAGTCTGGGTCTCAGGTCGTGCTTTCTTGACAGGAATTACATTAAAATGATGCTGGGATTTTCCAGTGTGCAGTCCCTCACATCACAGTTGATTTAATTTTAATCACCTGGTTACATAGTTGTCTGACAACTTTCACCACTGTAAAGGCCCCATTTTCCCTTCGTAACTTGTGGAGACAAGCTTTAAGACTGTCAGTATTCACAGGTGCCTTTTTGAGGAAGTAAAACATTTATGATTTAACTGTGCTAAAGGATAATGCCAATAGGACAAACGTATCATCTAGTGAACATTTATTATGTGCTTGTCACCATGCTAAGCACTTTACAGTACATATCTTAAATCAAATGCTGTGCCTTAGAACTAGTTATTTTTCTTTTTTAAGTGAGGAAATTGAGTATTGGTGATGATGGTTTTGAATGCCACCTGTTCAGTCTTCTTGAGAACTAAAAATTGTTTTCCATTTAGTGCAAAAAAAAAAAAAAAAGTCCTATAGAAGGTAATGGCCAAGGAAGAGTTAAAAGCACCAAACAGAAGTGCTTTAAATTTTTTTCCTTGCAGCTCAAATGATTGTTTTTGACAACTAATGACCAGAGGTTCCATTTGATGTGTTAGGAGATGATACACTTTTAAAATATCTGCAACCATTTTAAAATTATGTCAAAGACACTTATTTAAAGCCACCAAAGTTGTCAAAAATAAACTGCACTAAACCTCATTATTTCTGCCCATGTTAGGTCAGGTAATGAAAAGAAATAAAAGGTAATGACTAAAAATGTCAACCCAGTCAAAGCCATCTGGAAATGTGCCAATGCAGGCACCAAAGCAAAGAAGACCTGGAATATGATGTCTTTCTACAAAGAGAAACCCATCAAGGACATTATTAAAACATGAGAATTGATGTAACAATTTTTATACAGGTCAAAAATTATGAGACTGAAACATTTTCAAATACCCTTAAGAAAGAGACTTTAATTTTCTCATGTATTAATTATAAATTAAGCACTGTCTATCAGTCTGCTTCAATTCTTAATGAGTATTTTTATCTGAGTTCATTTTTGTTAAATCTCTCTTGGGAGAAGAATGGTGGGTTTACAGATATTTTACTCAGGTCTATTTATTATAGGCCATTTGCTGTGGTCATAAATTTTGCAGTTGAGTGACAAGTGAGGAAGGAGTAGAGCAAGAAGTAGATCGAGCCTGAGAAACAGGGTGGAATTACCCATGGGCTTGAACAGAAAACAAACAGCGTTTATATTTTGAGGCAGCTCAAAATGACCTGGAGAAAGCATTGCATTAAATGCCCTTTGAATGAAAATAACCACATCAAAATGGACTGCTTTACTCATAAGCCTGTCACAGCACTCACCTGAATTCAAAATACTTGTTGTGGCGTTTGCAGACATAACAGAGTTTTGGCTCTTTCCGAAGACCCAGAAGGCCATGGATTGGAATCCTGTGTTGTGAGGCTAATGGGCCGAACTGCAATCCTGAGTGAGCCTTGCAAATTACTTGGTACCCAGTTCCCACTGAAGTTTTGCTATTTCAATCACTTAGGGAATGATACTTGAATGTTTATTTATTTATTTATTTTTAAAGATTTTATTTTGAGAGAGAGGGGAAAGGAGAGAGGCAGAGAGGGAGAGAGACATTAATGTATGGTTGCCTTTCACCTGCCTCCAGCTACGGACCTGGCTGGAGGCCTGGCTTGCAACCTGGTTATGTGCCCTGACTGGGGAATTGAACCAGCAACCTCTGGGTTCTCAGGCGGGTGCCTTATCCACTGTGCCACCAGCCAGGGCTTTGAGTGGTTTTTAAAAAATGCTGCATGTATAATGAGAGGACATAAACCTTAAATGAAATCTTTAAAAGGCAGTTAACTAGTAGTAGGGAGAGGAGAGTTAGTATAAAAAATATCAGTGTCTTGTTGAAAAGGTGATTCCAGGAGTCATGAGCCTACATATCTGAGTTCATTATTTTGGTGGTTCAGAAATATTTGTTTTTCAAGATTGTAGTTATTTATTTTTTAGAGAGAGGGAAAGGAAGGGAGAAAGAGGAGAGAAACATTGATGTGAGAGAGAAGCATGGATTGGTTGCCTCTTGTGTTACCTGGGAGGTCTGAACCCATAAGCTAGGCATGTGCCCTAATCAGGAGTGGAACCAGCGACTTCCAATTTGTAGGACAATGCTCAACCAACTGATCCACACAGGTCAGGGATTCAGAAATATTTTGGAAAATGTGGAAGAAATGGCTGATTTTTTTTCCCCCAAGTAGTCCCATTTGTTTATTTTTTCTTTTGTTTTCTTTTTTTTTAAATTTTATTGTTGTTGTATTACATCCGTCCCCTTGTTGCTCCCCTCTGTGATTTTTTTAAAAATATGTAGTATATGTATGTAATAGAAACCTGAATTTTTCTCTTCTCCTGGAGCACATGCCATTCAGAAGAAAGACTACATTTCCCAGATTTCCCTGCAGCTAGTTATTGCAGCGTCAAGAAGTTCTGCCCAATGGGATGTAAATGATGCTTGCAGTTTGGCGGCTGCGCCTTTAAAGTAAAGGGGGCGTGTTCTCCCGCCGATTCGGTTGGCGGGAATGTAACTCATGGTGAAGTACTTGAAGCAGGCAGGGCGGGAACTCCGGGAACGCGGAGCAACCAGGAAGAGGAAGCCTGGGACCCTGACAACCTCACAGCCAGAGCTGCCCTACCAGCCCAGACTTAGCACATTAGAGAAATGAATGTCTCTTTTGTTGAAGCCACTGTCAGACTGGGTTTCTGGTGCTCGTATCTGGACCTATGTCTTAACTAACACTGTAGGTAAGTCGAGGATCCATGGTAATTATTTACATGGTCATCTCTGTCACCAGGCTGTGAGCTCCTTCCTCCTCCCATAGTTCTCTCTAGTTCCTCACGGCCACCCCAAAACTATTGTGGCCCTGGCACATAATAGGCGCTTGTGAATGTTTTTGAATGAGTGCAATCATGAATGAATGAATGAGCTGTGATAGATGTATCAGAAGAACTGTGGAGGGAGAACTACCTCCTTATTGGAATTTATGTCTACGAATTTGTGTTTGGCTGCTCATAACAGAAAACCCAGACAGACAACAGTGACTTCAGCATATAGTGGGTTATTTCCTTTACATAGTGAGGATCTGGGGGTGGGTGTTTTCTGAATGGGATTTGTTGTTTCAGTGATGTCAGGCCTAAGCAGGTAGCCATATTCCAACAATCACATCTGTTTCCAAGGAAGCAGGAAGGTCAAAATGGTAACAGGGAGAACCAGCTAAGCTTGTCTCTTCCTCAAGGTCTCAGGACACTCCTGATATTTGCAAGACCTGGATAAGAAATCAAAGGGAGCCCCAGCTACCATATTTTGTTGATGAGCTGGCAAAGTCTGAATAAATATCAAGGTATACAAATAAAATCAAGGTATACAAAATTCATAAGTTACATATTCATTACGTAAAGTTTATTTTTCTTGCTTTCAGCAAAATTCGGTAATCATGTTGTCAAGATGTTCACAAATTTGTATCAGATGGACATTAATGATCTAAAGCAGGGGTGATCCTTTTGTAGTTCATAAGTGTGATGATTGGGTGTTCACGCGCTGTGTGATATGTGCCTCCCTCCAACCTTGTTACGCTTTTGGCCCATTACCCGTCTGACATTAAAAATATATATATATATGTGTATATATATATATATATATATAAAATAAAAATAAAGTAGGCAAACTGGCCTGCAGACCTGTTTTTGTATATGAAGTTTTGTTGATGCACAGTCATCCTCATTCTTTTACGTATTATCCATGGCTTCCTGGTGGCCAAGTTAGAGAAACCCCAGCAACTCACAGAGATCTTGTTGGCTGAGAGAAGCAGATGAGCTGAGCACTAATCTGGCACCCAAATAAGGGCCATGGCATACCAAAATGGTAATGTACATTTCTGTTGCTGTTGAATTTTTTTTTTTTTTTTAAGATTTTATTTATTTTTAGAAAGAGGGGAAGGGAGAGAGGCAGAGAGGGAAAGAGACATCAATGTATGGTTGCTTTTCACTTGCCTCCAGCCACAGACCTGACTGGAGACCTGGTTTGCAACCTTGTTATGTGCCCTGGCTGGGGAATCGAACCTGCGACTTTTGGGTTCGCAGGCTGGCACCTTATCCACTGTGCTACCAGCCAGGGCCTTGCTGTTGATTTTTATGCAAGATGCTGGAATGTTCTTCTGTAGTGCCTCCTTATAGATTTCCTCCAGCTAAGTGAACATGTAACAGAAACACTCAGCAGGGAGTAGGAGGTCGAGCCATAGATAGGGGCTCTAACTTAGAGTAGGATCTGTTTTTTCCCGCGCTAGGTCCCTATCCTTTGTTCCCAGCTCGTGATGCTTTGCCCCCCCTTGCTTCTGTTTTCCCGCGCTAGGTCCCTATCCTTTGTTCCCCGTTTGTCCCCGCCTATGCCCACTC